>OV049925.1:136338093-136938093 GCA_920104205.1 Eupeodes latifasciatus | reverse complement strand
TTTTGGCATTTTTACACTGAAGGAGAATTTGTTTTAATAAAAACATGTTCTACGATTTAAACGCAAATAAATTAACTTAAATTTGAGTATAAAGCTGTTGTGTGTAGACGGAATGGTTTTTAGAATGCAGTTGTCCAAAAATTTGCTAAAATACGTTTTTTAACCCTATTGGAAAAATTAATACTAAATTAACAAATGTAGACAATTTGCAATAAGGTATACCATAATTCTGGAGAGAGAAGATTGGGCCAAAAGAAGAAAAGAATAGTATGGGACGGGCTGGGCAGGAGTGTACTTTTTCAGAAAACTAAGTTGACAAGCCAAATCCAAGATTGGAAACCATTGACAACCTTCATTACTGTGGTATAATTTTTCTGAAATGCAGACAAGTATTCTTCCCGAACGTTTTTCAAAAAGTATTGCTTTTGTCCATAGTATCAACAAAATAAATATAATATATTAAGGGTTTTCCAATTGGCGCAAGTAGATTTTGGCGCAACGTGACGGCCGTTTTGTTTTGGTGACATCTGTCAAATCTTTTGTTTATTATTCCGTTGTTTATGCCAAATCATCATGGCAAGTTACACGATTGAACAGCACGTTCAAATGATAAAACTTTATTATCAAAATGAGTGTAACGTTGCGCATTGCGCCCATTTTACGGTGGACGTGGTGGCTCTTCACAGTCGACTCTTCAAAGTTTGGTGGACAAATTTGAGACGACCGGTTTAGTAAACAATCAGCCAACACCCGTATGTTCAAGGAATGAAAGATCGGCCGAGAAAATCGCCGCGGTCCATAAAAGTGTACAGCAGAACCCGAGGCAGTCTATTCCTCGCCGTGCACAAGAACTCGGTCTTTCGCAGACTTCAACTTGGCGAATTTTGCGTCGGGACTTGAGCCTACACCTGTACAAGATCAAACTGACTCAGACGTTCATGACCATACACAATGCCGTTTGTTCGCTGACTGGGCTTCGAATCGTTTGGAAGAGGACCCAATTTTGGCCAAAAAATCATCTTTAGTGACGAAGCGCATTTTTGGATGAATTGCTGTATTAACAAGCAAAATGAGACGACACCAACCCATGCGAGGTTCATTAGGTGATAATGCATCCTCAAAAAGTTAACGTTTGGTGTGGATTTTGGGCCGGCGGCGTAATTGGTCCGTAGTTTTTTGAAAACGACGTTAGTGAGGCGGTCACCATCAACAGCGAGCGCTACATAACCATGATAACTAATCTCTTATGGTCCAAATTGAACCATATGGACCTAGACCACATTTGGTTCCGGCCACACAGCGCTACGTGCCACACAGCAAACGCCACGATTGACATTTTGCATGAACGATTTGAGGGTAAGGTTATCTATCGCAGGGGTGATGTAAATTGGCCACCAAAGTCATGCGATTTTATTCCGCGTGTGTGTTTAATGTTAAATGTGTTTAACCCAAAATATCTCACGAAACAATAACTCTAGCGACTTGAATTAAATTTAACATTATATATACTCGTAGTGACGAGATACTAAGCTAATACATATAAGTTTGGAGTTTTTGAGAAAAAATCGAATTGACCATTTCTTAAAACAAATAAAAACCCAAGAAACATTACTAAAAGTTAGTAAAAATTGACTGAAATATCTTTTCAAAAATTTAGATTATGGGCTTCAAGCTGATTTCATCTTACAAAAATTATTGTTTTCAAGATTCAGTTAAATTTTAATAAAATCTCGTGAGTAAATGAAAGTATTGATTTCAAAATGATTTCATTTTGTGCTTAGTTTTGTTGTTAACCAAAGGAAATGGTCTTAAAAAAAAAAAAACAACCTAAAATTCAACTAAGAACTTTTTTTACCAAACACGAAAACTTACAGAACACTGGTAAGAAATGGTTTTCAACTCAAGTGTTAGAACAAAAAAAGATATTGACTTCAAATTTCTTCTTTCACAAAATATTGTTATTAATAATTTGTTGCTTAGAAAGTTATCATTGTGGCTTATTTTTTCATTAACCAACTAACCAAATTAACTAAATGGCAAGTTTTTTTCAGAAATGTTACGATTTTAAAACTAATGGACTACTTTCTTCTACATAAATAGAATCTATGATTTCAAGTAGACAAAATTTTTTATCATTTTGAGCCCTATCCCATCTCTCTGTAGTGTGTTCCCAATACTTTCCTAAACATCATCACACGAAATTTTTGACATTAAGGGTTTTTACATCATTTGAAACGCTCCCCTTTCTTGCCAAAATATTTGAGATCTATTATCGAGCGACAAAAACAATAAAGATGTTATTACGTTAATTATGTATATAAATATATTTTTATAACTTAATTTTTTTTAATTTTTTTTGTTACAAAGTAATTCATTTTTATATATTTTTATATACTTTGTTCACAGGTTCACATTAAATTTTGTTGAAAGACACTGATTTAGAGAAAATAAAAAACAAATTGTTGTTACATAACCTCTTAGATCATTTTTTGACTTTTAGTTAAGAATGCAATTTTTCTTTTTTAATAAATTTTAAGCTTTTTCTTCGTTTTTTTTTTTTAACACACAAAGAAAGTTTCTAACTATTTTTAGAAAAAAAAAATGTTTAGCAGCAGAACAAAGAAAATAACTTGAATAAAGTGAGCACGACGAAAAATATAGTGAAAATTGTATTTAAAGTTTTTTTAAGTACCTAAATGTATTTCCAAAACTTCTTATTTTTTAAACTGGCTTTATAATTAAAGATATATTTATCACCTTTTAAATTATTCAAAAAATGTATTCAACTATTTATGAGCTATTTCGAAAACGATAAAGTTCAAAGAATTTTCTTAAAATACTGAACATTTCTTACGTGCGGCATATAAGCAAGTATTTGCATTCGTAACAAGTTTCGAACTCGAGATTTTAATAAAAAAAGTGAGTCCCCCGATTCCGTTCGTCTGTCTGTTTATCTGTCTTTCTGTCCAGTCCACGCCCCTTAGAGCCAAACCATTTGGTCGATTGAGTTCAAATTTAAAAGTTAAGGTTTTAAGTAGATTCGTATTACGAACGAACGATTGTTATTAAATTATTTCTAAAATGTGTGTTTCTTAACCTGGCTTCTTTTAGTAAAAAAAATATTTTTATATTACTTCAGAAGGTTACCCTTTATAGAACCGTTATTTAAAAATTCAGGAAAAGGTCTTAAATCCGATTGAGTAAAATTTTAATCACTTATCTGGAAGCTGATCTTTTTGTACCCGACGACCGACTGCGACGTTTCGCTAGTAATTCTTCAGGGTATTTTTATTTTATTAGTCTTGCAGTTCTTGCGTCATTACATTTTGGTAGGTTTATTTGTAATCAACTATTGAATTTAATAAATTACTGATTTTATAACTTAACAATTTAATGAAATAAATTAATTAATTAAAAAAGAGGCTGGGATGCGACCCACACTGATAACTTCCCATCCCGTCTGTCTATTTCTCTTGCTTAAAACTTTGTAGGTTTTCCTGTTGGGTTAAAAAAGTTGTGAGTTGAATTATTCTTAAAAAAAATAATAAATTAGGTGGCGCAACAGTCCGTAGAGAACCAGGGCCTAGAGACTTACAACTCTCAACACATCCGTGAAAAAAAAAAACTTTAGGTGGCACAGGCAGGGATCGAACCCAAGACCTCTCGCATGACAGTCGAACGAACCATCATGCCACGGGTACTGAATTATTCTTAAAAAATTTAAAATTACCAACTATATTTTTCATATAAAGAAATACTTTAGTTTGAAAATCTAGTTTTGTTAAATAGATTTTTAGTCGAACAAATTTTTTTACCAATTTTAGTAGCATTTCTTAAATTTTTACAAATTGGATGAATGTAATTAATTTGAGAGATATCACGAACCGAACATCAATTTTTACCAAATTTGCGTACTATTTTTTGTAGATTTTATTTTTTTATGAAAAAACGGACTGTTGGATTTTTATAAAAAAAAACTACTGACTATCGAAAACAACATTTTCTGTGGAATAAAAAGAGTTTCAAGACAATATATTTAGTTTTTAAAAGCTTTTTGAGTCGTAAGTAAATATTTACCAAGTTTTAGTATTGTTTTTTTGTTAGGTTTTTATTTTTTTTTTTTGTAAAAAAATAGATTTTCCTCAAAATTTAACTGAGTGTTGACAACAATATTTTTTTAAAAGATAAAAGTAGTTTAAAGCCAAAATCTCAAAGTTTTGAAAAGATATTTTAGTCGAAAATCAATTTTTACCAACTTGTATTAATTTTTTTTGTTTAGATTTTTATTTTTTGTAAGAAAACTGTCAATTCGATTTTTCTCAAAAGTTTTCCGAATGTTGAAAACAATATTTCTTATAAGTTAAAATTAATTGGAAGCCATAATCTCAAAGTTTTGAAAAGATATTTGGTTGAAATTCAATTTTTACCAACTTTGAGTAATGTTTTTTTCAGGTTTTTATTTTTTATAAAAAAAAACTGTCAATTCGATACGGACGTACGTACACACGCACGCACATACATCTTTCTTAAAATATTTCATTTCGACTCTAGGGACCTTGAAACGTCGAGAAATGTCAAAATTTTAAATTTGACAAATCGGACCCATTACAATAACTTCCTATGGGTAGTTAATAAATAAATATACAATTTTTATTAAACGAAATGAAAACACAGTAAAAATAATTAATTCAATTTTTTTCTATAAAAACGTAACAAAGCAAAATTATGTTAATGCTACAACAAATTTAAGTGTTTTACATTTAAAATTATTTTACAGATTTGTTTACAGAGTTGTTTTACATTCCAATTATTTAAAAGCATCAATAAGGGTAATTGTGTATTTAATTTTGTATTACATCCTTATCTAAAAGTGTGACTCAGCTTAGTTGACCCTTGAAATCCCAAAATTTAATTTTAAACCTTTTTATTTTTTGTACAAAGGTTTAAGGGTTCAGCATACAATATACATCCCCATAATATTATAAAATTTCTATTTAAAGTCAAAATCGAAGTTCTTATTTAAATTTAATTGACTTGGTGTTCTCTACTATAAAGTTAGTATATAGGGGCTAACAAGCCTGTTCTGAAATCAATATGATAAAGGATATTGAAATAGCCTCATCGTCATCATACCCAACATATTGAATATCAATAACAATTTCAATTATTGCTTTTCAATTTCATTTATGCTTACAAACAATTAAGGATCCTATTCTCAAAAATAATAATTTCCTTATAAACTACTCATATAAATATCCAACAAGTACATATACTATACACCCTAGGTTATAGGTACGTAACGTATACTTACTTACCTATTCAGGAAAATAAACATTATTATAAAATCACGCATAAAAGCAAAATTCCCATATTTACTCGTCGTATAGGTTAGCTATTAAGGACACGAAAGCATTTAATTCTATATCCTCTCTCTAAGCACTACTTCTTGCTTTAACGATTCTACAACTTTATTAGGGTCTACTCCAAATAAGTTACTCATAGGTATAAAAGCCAAATTATACTAGGCTAATGTACCTTTAAATGATGATATATAGCTAGGACTGTGTAGCCTCCTGCCTATAAAACCACTTAAGTGTCGTTGTTGGAGTTGTATTATGTATAGAGTCGTTGAGACCTCTTATATATGTGGGGGAAAAATTGAGTTTCAAATTTCACTTGAACTTGCGGGCTGCAGATGTGAAGTCAGCATAAAATAATTTTCAACATAAATGTCTGTAGAATGTCGATAGGTATGAGCCTACACTATATGCAAACGTCTTATTGACCTTAGAGCATATTTGTACTTATAGAGTTCGGCATTTAGGAGGTACAGCGTAGGTTGGTACACTGTGAGCTTTATTATATGGGAGTAGTTATGGTATGGAAGAAGCATCGCAGTTTTGTACTCGTATACCAGCAAAGTTGTGCCCTAGATTACACATTATAAACACACAAACCCTTCCATTAAAGTGCTACGTTTACAAGTTGTAGAATAGAGGTACATATGTACCTTACCCTACCTACAGAATGAAGTTCTCCGGTTGTGTAACCTTAATAATAAGAGGGCTTAATACCCAGTTTGCTGGTATAGTATACAGACAGCACCATCTTTAATCAGGAAATTGTTTCCGTTTACAAATTGGAAATAGTTCCGCAGTTTTCTGTCGTATCCGTTTGGTAATCCATTTAGTTGGGTACTAGGTAGGTAAGTAGAGTATGGGTTGGGTAAGGTACCTCTAACTAGTGCTATACTATATCGTGGTATGTAGAAGTACTAGCATCTACTTTTATATACATAGAACCTAGTATATCATTTGACAAAACTATGTAGTGTATGTGTTGTATACGATTCGTTTGGTATAGAAAGATGCAGATCAGGATAACAGCGCAATGTGGCCACAATTTGAGATGGTATATAGAATGTATACAGTTAATTCTACTAACATGATCATTTGAAAAGGAAATAGAAGTACCGTTAACTTGGCATCTGTTTTTACTCCTATTCCTGTTTATACTTTTTTCAGTTTTAATGCATGTTTTCGAGGTGAATTGCACCAAATGATATAAACAATCTTAGATTTGAGTTGTGATGTTTCAAAACAGATAAAACATACAAAACACACAAAAAACACAAAAATTGAACAGCAAGACAGAGTTCCATAATTTTTCTTCAATGAAACCGGGTTGAGCCCCCAGTTTTAATTAAAAATTCTTTATTTATCTTTTAAAGTTTGAGTTATCTCATAAATTTTTCATATCTTTCATTTTCGGGTTGAAGAAATAAACGAGCTTAAATCCCTATACTGCATGAAGATGAAAGATGTTCAACGTAGCATAAGACGTCATAAGCGCATTAACATACAAAAAAACCTTATCAAGAAGGTGAAGAAGCCGCAATTAGCCAAAGTACTCGCTGGTATTCAGATCTCAAAATAGCAACCGGTGAAGATAAAGATGTTTTCTTTCTGATCTCGGATAAGGACCAGCTTATAACATGGAAGGAGCATTTTGCTTTGGTTTTAAACCATGTATTCGACAGCAGCTTGCCACTGACATCTGCTAAGTTCCCCGATGTCACAAATTCCCGAATACGAACCACAATCCTCAGTAAAGAAGAGATATATACCGCGAATCCCCGCAGAACTGTTGCAAGCTGGGCCAAGTTCTTCGAGTAAATTGCTGAAACCGCTCAAAGAAGCAGCATGGGTCTATGAACGTTTTCAGGAAGAGTGAAAAAAAAAAGCTTATCTCTATTTTAAGTCAACTTATGATGGGTCTAAATGTCACGTCTTACACGGAGGTAGGTTTTCGGAGGAGTTTAAAGTCCGGGCGGCCTTATAACAAGAAACGGAGAAATAATATGGACTCTGAAAACATTCCTTAAACATCTTGCAGACGATGTATGTTTGCTATCGCACAGGATAAGTATCCCTCAAGTGGCAACAAGGGGGGAAGAGAAGCAGAAATCAGCCTTGGAACCTCCCACTCATCCCCTTAGATAAACATTGCGCAGCAACCAGTAGAAAAAATAGAGAGTTTTCAAAAGCTTGGAGGTATGATCTCTACCGAAGGCGGAAGAACTGAATAAGATATCGCTAGCTGTATCGGTAAATCTAAGGCTGCGTTCGGGATGTTGTCCAATGTTTGAAGAATCAACTCTCAAGCTACGCCTTTTCCGCTCAAACGTCGAATCAGTATACTGTTATGTTTTTCTAGGAAACTGCAGACCTTTATTAAAAAGCCTTCAATGTTCCGTCAAAGTACACAGAAATGGACAGGTCAGCCCATAGTAATAATAAATAACGTATTTAATGTTGGACAGTAATTTAAAAAATAAAAAAGTTTACCTTTGTCTACTGCAAGCAAAACAACAATAATTGAAAAATTCAGAAAGGCTAGATCAATTGATAAAGATAACGACTGAACCTCAAAAAATAAGTCGATTAAAAGTCAATATCGAAACTTTTCATCAGACTGTTTTCTTAAACTCTGGTACCATCATACCATCAAACCGAACTGTAGTTGCTTAAAAAAATGTTTATTTTTAACTAACCCTAACTTTTTAGCTGTCAAATTGAATTTACTTAGAATTACCACCACTTTGCTATTAAAATTCAAATTTTGAACCTTGTTTATTTAAGAATCTTAAAAAATGGACTTTAAAATGTTCCTAAAAAAGGACAATAAACAAAATGCTGAAATTCCCCTACCTCGTTTACACTATGTAGTAGCTAATCTAGGAGCATGGTGCATCATATACACAACCCGTGCGCCGCCGCCGCCGGCCGCCTCGACCCCCATGAAAAAGGATGCTCTTTTACTTGGTTCGTACAAATTGTACAAACAAATTTACAACTTATGGTAAAATTACTCTCTGGGTCGTGTCTTCCTTTTCTGCGGGATTATTTGTCGTCGTCGTCGTAGTCTCTTATAGTTTGCAGTACATACATACATATGTACAAATATGTATAGGTATGCAATATAAGGCAAGTGCGAGAGGACGTAATGTTTTACTTTGTTTTTTGTTTTCTTCGCATGTCTTTTTGGTCCTTTTTTTGCATACACAAAATCTGTTTGTTGATGTTGTTGTTTTTAGTTCATTTTTGTTGAGTGTATATGTATGTAGGTCCTTTTAGTCACAGTGCAATTTTAAAACTCAAAACGAATTGTGTGTTCCGCATCTACAATTAGAAACATTAAATCCTGATGGAATTTTCGTTGTCAAGGCTTCTTATTCGCGCGATAGCAAAACAGTGCTATATTTTAGTTTTTTTGTTTTTGGAATGGAGGTTTACTCTCAAAGAGTTGAACTGGTGTTGTAAGGACATAAGTAAACATAGTTTTAATATAATATTTCTTTTTTATGGAAGATATACTTAAGTAATTACTTTAATTAGTTCTGGACAAAGTTTACAGATAAAAATATAACTGAATCTGGGTTATGTGAGTATACTTACCTCCTATGGGTGAAAAAGGAGAGTAATGTTGTTAGAGGACATTTATATTTATGTATACGTGTGTATTGTATACAATGGAAGTTTAGTTTTGTTATTATATTCATTTGAAGAATACAAAATATTAAACTCAACAAAACAATGAAATTATAACGACACTCTGACGCTGACGTTGGAATGAAAAGTGAAGAGAAATTAAATAACAATGGAAAGTTTTATAATGAGCATTATACATTTAACAGAGATTTGTATAATTTGAGATCAAAATGGATGAAGTGCCATCGCACTAAATTAAGCTTAAACAAAAGAGTGTCTATAGGTATATCTGAGGACGGGGTATGCTATGCTGACCCTTGTCATTAATCTCTTCTTTGTCAAATGATGTAACTAACCAATGATTTAGGGAGTGGTCATTCACTGCTGGTTTTATAGACGACTGAAAAATTACCATGTCTTCCAAAAGAGTGGTAATGGACTATTATTTATCAAAAGAGTACCTTTATGGTAGGGTAACCACTTGAAACAGAAGAAAGGTGGTAGACAGTTGAATTATGTTTGAGGCTTGTTATACTTTAAAACCACCGTAGACCTTTCACGGAAACCAGCATCAAGACTATGAAGTTAGTTCGAAAGACAAAAAAAAAAGAGGCTGAGATGCGACCCACACCGATAACTTCCCATCCCGTCTGTCGATTTGTCTTGCTTAAAAGTTTGTCTATATGTATCAATTTTTACCAAATTTGCGTACTATTTTTTGTAGATTTTATTTTTGTATGAAAAAACGGACTGTTGAATTTTTATAAAAAAATTACTCAATATCGAAAACAATATTTTCTGTGAAATAAAATAAGTTTGAAGCCAATATTTGAAATTTTTGAAAAGCTATTTTAGTCGAAAGTAAATTTTTACAAGCTTTAGTATTGTTTTTTTTTTAGGTTTTTATTTTTTGTAAAAAAAACTGTCAATTCGATTTTTCTCAAAATTTTACAGAATGTTTAAAACAATATTTCTTAAAAGATAAAATTAGTTTGAAGCCTTAATCTTAAGTTGTTGAAAAGATATTTGAGTCGAAATTAAATTTTTACCAACTGTGAGTAATGTTTTTTTTTAGCATTTTATTTTTTATAAGAAAACTGTCAATTAGATTTTTCTAAAAATTTTATCAGATGTCAAAAACATTATTCTTCGTTGCACAAAATTGTTTTGGAGATGAAATCATGTTTAAGTCGTAAAATTTTCGAGGTGAAAAATTTTTTTTTCAGTTTTTTTTTGATTTATAAAAAACCGTTAATTGGATTTTTTTCCAAAAATATAATTGTTTGGTATCACGTTACAATATATAATATAAAATTTCATTCAAGTCTCTAGCGTCATTGGTTTATGAGATATTTAGGTTTAACCAAAATGTTCACCTTTTTTATAAACTGCTATGGTAAAAAAAACCACCCACGCAATTTTTTTGAGAGCTCTTTCTGCATCTTTCTGCCTTATTATCTGTATAACAAAATTTATTTGAAGTCGATACCTCTTCTGGTTCTTGAGCTATGGACAACGAAAAAAAAACGTCGCAAACGTACAGACGTACGGACGTATGGACGTACAGACATACGAACCTACGTACACACGCACGCACAGACATCATTCTAAAAATCTTTTATTTCGACTCTAGGGGTCTTGAAACGTCGAGAAATGTCAAAATTTTCAATTTGACAAATCGGACCCATTACAATAACTTCCTATGGGAGGTTAATAATATTGTGCGTTTATTTTAGTTTAACATTTATGTAATTACCTACAAAAAGCTTAAAATAATTAATTTACACAACTACACCATTAAAAAAAATTCATTAAAATGAAAATCTCTAAATAAGTTCCTTATAAAAATGTACTTACATAAATATATGATTCCAATAATTCAATCAACATAAAATAGGTTTTTTTTATAAAAAGTACTAAATTATTACCTATTTAAATGCATCTACATGTAAGTCCATTTATGTATCTATGCCAATTTCAGATAAAAATACCTTTTCAGTATGTCAATGTCAAATTGAAATTAATGCGTACTTATACACTTATCTATAAGTACACCAAGTACATATACCAATATAGTAGAGCATCACTAATTTAGGTTTTGTCAAAGCATCAGCATTCAATTCAATCCTAAATTTATGACATTTTATATATGTACCAACCAATCGACCCACACAAACCATAATTATATAATTATAATTCCCATGCATATTCACATATATAAATATATATTTTACATAGATACACACATGCATAGGTATAGATACATTTAATATCTAAACCAGGAAAATTATTACCATGGGTCGGAAATCAAAATTCCAACATGAATTTATTCATAAAATGGTTCAACAAACATTTCTATATCCTTAAAGTACCTATATATATACATATGCAACATAATAATACATATGTATATTATATAAGTTAGGTGTAGGTAGGCATTGGAGTATATCCTTATATGCTATCGTGCCTCAATCAAGTGAACTTTAATAGTAAGCCAAAGCCACACATGGTGGCTTCCGTTTGTCGTTCGATGGTCGTCGCATTTATTTGTTAGATTGTGAGTGTTTGACAAAATCAAAAAATACAAAAAATTTAATATCGAAACACACACACACAAACACACACACAAATAAAAGAACAACTTTAAACTTCCACTGATTTCAGGAATTGGATCGGTTATCGAGCCACAGGATAAACGTATCCATACAAATAAATATACGATATACCGCGACAATCAGAACCGGACATTTACGTGGCATAGAGGTTGTGGTTATATGGGTATTTCGTGCAATCGAGGACATTTTTGTTCACAGATACTTCCACCTATATACAGGGTGTCCCCTAAGTAATAACTGTCCAAATGAAATAAGTATAAGGAAAGGCCGGATCAAACAGATTAAGGATACCTTTTTCTTCTTTTTGAAGTAATAGCCGTGCTAATGAAGTTTTAAGATTCACCTCTTTCTATACAGTTTTTAGTCAACCTGGGCCCTATTTCTCTAAACACTTTTAACTTTGCAACTTTGCACCTTTGCAACTTTGCACTTTTACTTTTGCTAATTACGTTTTACCAAACGAAAATTTGCAAAGAGGAAATTTTTGAGTTGAAAAGTTTTCCTGATTCACCAAAATTAAATTTATAAAGTGCAGTCTTTTTTGAAAAGGGAAAAGTTTTGTTAAAAGTATTTGTTCTATTTTACCGAATAAAAAACTTTACAAGTTATATTAGGAATTTTAAAAAGTTTTTCAGTAACATGCAAAGAGAAATTTTAGTTTCCAAATAAGATTTTATTTCGAAAAGTTGTCGAAAATTAATAATAAAAAAAAAAACAAATGAACCGTTTTGAAAATAAATAATTAAATACAAAATTTACAAGACAACAGATATATGCTATTTTCTAATTTTGACAAATTTACCAAAGAACATGAATTTTGAACTTTAGGGTTAACTTTGTAGAGGTTTTAATTTTGTAGAGGTTTTTTAATCCATCGACATTGTAGCCATCCTTCAATGCAACTTGACAGTTTATAGAAACTTTTTACTTTTCAATTTTTCAGACTTTATTCGAAAATTAAAGGTTTTTTATTTTGCAAATTATGTGAAAGACATTGCAAATTTTACTTTGGTTATTATGTTTTTGAAAAGATGCAAAGTGAAAAGTGTTTGGTGAAAGAGGCCCCTGGTCATGACTGATTTTTGTTTTTAATGTTTTTGGCATTTCAAAAAAAATAATATCGGAACAATTGATTTTGACTGACAAATTTATTCTGACAAAAATGTCCATGACTTGTTGATATTGGTTGTTCATTTCAAAAATTATCAAAAATTAGCTCAATTGAAAAGTTATATACCCATTAAAAACCGTACAGAGATTGTTTGAGAACAAATAAAAATAAAAAAAGAGGCTGAGACCCACACTGATATCTTCCCATCCCGTCTGTCGATTTGTCTTACTTAAAAGTTTAAAGGCTTTCGTGTTTTGTTAAAAAAGTTGTCAGTTGAATTATTCTTAAAAATTTAAAAATTACCCACAATATTTTGCATACAATGAAATAGTTTAATTTTAAAATATATTTTTGTTAACGTCATTTTTAGTCGTTAACCAATTCTTACCAATTTTAGTAGCATTTATTAAAAGTTTTTATTTCTAATATTAACAAGTACAAATTGGATAAATTAAATTAATTTGAAGTCAATGTTTGCTATTATTCACGAGATATCGAGAACCGAACATCAATTTTTACCAAATTTGTGTATTATTTTTTTTTTTTCATTTTTGTTATGAAAAAAACTGAGCGTTGGATTTTTATAAAAAAATTATTTAATGTCGAAAACAATATTTTCTGTGCTACAAAATTAGTTTGAAGCCAATATTTTCAATTTTTGAAAAGATATTTGAGTCGAAAGTAAATTTTTACCATGTTTTAGTATTTTTTTTTTAGGTTTTTATTTTTTGTAAGAAAAATAGTCAATTCGATTTTTCTCAACAGTTTACCGAATGTTGAAAACAATACTTTTTATAAAATAAAATTAATTTGAAGCTAATATCTCAAATTTTTGAAAAGTAATTTGAGTCGGAAATCAATTTTTACGAACTTTTAGTAATTTTTTTTAGGTTTTTATTTTTTGTTAAAAAAGCGTCAATTCGATTTTTCTCAAAATTTTGCGGAATGTTGAAAACAATATTTGTAATAAACTTTCAATTCAATTTTTCTCAAATTTGTACCAGATGTAAAAAACGTTATTCTTCGTTGCACACAACTATTTTGGAGATAAACTTGCGAAATATTTTTTTTTTTTCAATTTTTTTGATTTGTAAAAAAAATCGTTAATTGGAATCTTTTCCAAAAATATATTTTCACCTTATTTTTAAATTGCTAAGGTATAAAAACACCGCCCAATCAATTTTTTTTGAGAGCCCTTTCTGCATCTTTCTGCATTATTATCTGTATAACAAAATTTATTTGAAGTCGAGATATGGACGACGTAAAAAACTTAGCGAACGGACGGAAAAGTTGGTAACAATTCTCGTCATAATTTTTCTTCATAAAACAAACTAAACTAAAAGCTAATAGCAACTTTTTAAATCGATACAAAATTTGTTAAGTCTCTTTTAAATAAGTCATCGAAATTCCGGTTTGATACTGCAGCTCTAACGACTGGTTGGATTAAGCTTTAATCTGAAAATGGCTTACACCTTACGGTCTATGGAACTAGTGTTCTTGGGGCTATGGTCTTTCCTGTTTGACAACTATTATTAACCTTAAGTCTGTGGAGAAAATGTTATTAAAAGAGTTGCTCAAGAAACTTTAATAGCGTAAGATGCTGCCATTTTTGGTGAATCAAAAGTATGTCTTTTAAGGATGTAATTTTGTACCGAAATGGGAATAAATTTCATTTGAGCTTATTTGTTGCAAAATTTATACCCTCTCAGAAACTTCAAAACAAAACATTTATCGTAGAGTTATTTTAAAATTCCAAATGTAACAAAAATCATTTGTAGAAAGATGCAGGTTGTTGTTTTTTTAAATTTTATGAAAACATACAAGTAAGCAAATTTTGTTTTGATCATAATCCGACCTTTCAACATAGTCATTATGGATAATTACTTATGAGACACCCTGTATGTATTTATGTTTTTATGTACATTTTTATTTGAATTTAGATTATGCATAATGTTATCTATGCAAATAAGTATAACTAATAAAAAGTTTGTTAAACACAAACACAAAATGCTCTGCATTTATGTACGTATTCAAATATTTTTGGATTATATTCATTATTTTTTTTAGATCCTTAAAAAATAAACATATCTACGAAAGACAAATATAAAATACATTGCAGTTGCATGTTCTATATATTTCAGGAATGTTGAATATTAAATATTTTCATTTTTTCACTTGATTAAGAATAAAATAGAAATGATAGAAACAAAAAAAAAAACAAAATCAATTTATTAATATTGCAATCAAAAATATTGAATTTAGTTAGATAACTAATAAATTTATATATATATATATTATTTGTTTTGTTATTGAATTTTATCCAACTGAGTTAACTTAAATAAAAATTGAAAAAATAATAACCAAAATTGTAAATGCGACTTTTATTTGTAATTGTAATATTTGTGTTTGTTCGTTGTATTATTGAAATCTGGTATTTATTTTGTTAATATGTATATTGTTTCTTATACCATCACTAAAGCTTTTCTATAGTTTTCATTAGATAAATCATTATTTCAATGAGATGCTATTTGGCGTAATGTTCCGAGTATTTTGTTTCGTGTTCCAATATACTAAGGCTGCAGATTACGAGTCCAAACCGCTCAATTAAAATAATTATCAAAAACAATTTTTTCAAATAACTATATCCTGTCATTTTTTCAGGAAATAACAGATTATGTCCTTTAGCATTTATAGGAAGAAAATTGTACTCAATGTTTTTTTGGCAAACTATGTTAACATCTTGGGTAGGAAATGAAATAATGTTTTTGATAATTTGAACCTAGAATATTTGGTTCATTATGGCTTTCGTTGCAATAGATCCACTGGTGATCTTATGGTTTATCTAACCGAACAGTGGAACAAATCTTTACATCGTTTTGGAGAAAGTAAGATTATTGCACTTGATATTTCAAAGGCATTTGATAGAGTTTGGCACCAAGCTCTCTTATCGAAAATGCGTGCATTTGGTATTGATGAGTTCCTTCTTCGTTGGGTTCGAAATTACCTTTCGGACCGTTAAATTCAAGTAGTATTGGACGGCTTCAAATCTGATATCCACAAAATAAACGCTGGTGTGCCCCAGGGCTCCGTTTTGTCTCCGACACTCTTCCTTATATTTATAATTTATCTTTTGTCTGAAACTTTTAACCCACTTAATTGTTTCGCTGATGACAGTACCCTCAGCTTCTCATATTCGATATTAGATTCTCATCCTTGTTCTTCGGATGTGGACTACCAACGGCAGCGTATGATAAGCTCATTAAATTCTGATCTTGACAGCATTGTCCAATGGGGAATCAAAAACCGTGTAGAATTTAATGCTTCGAAAACTCAATGCTGTCTACTGTCACAAAAGCGTAACCTTTTCTCAACGCCACTATCCATGAGTGGTACTTGAATCGAGGAGATTGAACAGCTATCAGTCCTTCCTAGGTATATGCATTACAAACCACTTGTTGTGGAGTGATCACATATTTGACATCGCCAACAATGCTGCTAAGTGTTTAGGTTTTCTCCGAAGATGCAAGAAGTTTTTTACCCCTTCTGATCTGGCTATAATCTATAAAGCCTATATTCGTCCGAAACTCGAGTACAATTCCCATATATGGGCAGGTGCTCCTATAACCTACTTGAGTCTCCTAGACAGAATTCAAAAGAGAGCTCTAAAAGTGATAGGTGACCGTGTCTTACTGAAACTTTTGTATCTCTCGAGCACCGTAAGGTTTCATGCCTGTCATTATTTTATCGCTACTTTCATAAACAATGCTCTAATCAAATAGCCAGTTGCATTCCTCCCCTCAAACAATTCAACCGTAATACCCGTTCTTCTAGGAATGCTCATCAGTTTACCCTTGAGCCCAATTTCGGACGTACTGTAAAGTACAGAGATTATTTCTTTAGTCGCATTACACGAATGTGGAATGCTTTACCAGACTCAATGTTTCGCACTCATTACAATGCGCAGACATTCAAAACCAATGTGCATCGGTATCTCCTTTGTAATTCTATCCTCCCTTCCTAATTGCTCGCACTGTGATTAATCATCATAAGGGTATTCATATCCCCTTGAGTGCGCGTATAATATAAAAAAAAATATATATAACTTGGTGATTGAATCAGTTTTCACAATATTGCACAAATTTTATTCAATATTTGAAAATAATAAGAGATTTTATACCCTTAGCGTGAAGTTTAGTGCGTAGGATTGTCATACAACTTTTATGGGCACTGGCACTATTCCATCACTTCCATCACTGGATGGTTAAGAGTTGAAAGTCACTAGGCTCTAGATCTCTTATTTTTATTTTAAGCAATGTTAGTCCACTTGTCCAACACAAAAACTTGTCGTGCTGTAAATTGTATACATTCAAAACAAATTTGGTTTTGTAAATTTGAATATATAGGACAAATATGACTTTTGACATATAATTTTTTGTGTACCCAATCATATGAAATTAAATATTTCAAACTGTATTCAGAAGAAAACGAAGTACATACATATATTTTGAGAATATTTATATACTTACAAAAACGATAATAAGAATATAAGTCCCCCATTTTAAAAACATTAATCGATTTGATGAAGATTTCTCCTAAGAATCTTGAACACCGTTGTTTTGATGATAGAATTAAAAATCTGAAAAGGACCAACGTTCAAACCTCCTTTAAGAACTCGTGTCATTTTCTTTTGCATTTTTGTTTCAATTTTATCTTAATTTGTGTTGAATAACAATTTCTCAATCAAAATGTTCTAAATAAATTATATTTTCAAACAAAAATACCAGAAAAAAAAGTGTTTTCCCCTTTTAATCTTTTTTTAGTCGAGTCTTTTGTTTCTTAAAATTTGTCCAATTTGTTTTCCATGCATATAAATATAATTATTTTGTTTATAAATTAGATAATAATTTTAGTCATCAGCTTCTTGAGGAGAAGGCATTTCAGAATGAAATAGGACCCCACAGAAATCTTCAAAAAAATTAAATGTTTGTTTAGAAATGGTTTCATTTTCAGAAACTTCCGAAAACGTTGAAAATCTCAAATATTCTTCAAAAGCTGAGTTTTTTAACATTTCTACGATATAATTTTTTTTAATTTTCTGACCAATTTTAAAATTTCTCACAGTTTTGAAATTAAATGAAGTGCACTCCTGGTCGCACGAACTTGGTCTCGAGTCCAAAGACTTTTACTTAAAAGTGTTCCAATATTTTAAAATTTAAAAATGCTTGTTAATATGCTCGTATGTTTTTCATTTAATTTTTGAAAAAAAATAAAAACACATTTTCGAGATATCAAATTTTGAATTTTTTTTAAATTTTTGTAATAATCCAAAAACAACATTTCTACATTTTTTATCATAAAATATTATTAAGGCAGTAAAAGAGCGTAACGAAATATTTGACTGTTAACAGTCGAATTGTTTTTTCCTGAACACCGTTTAATTTTAATAAATATGATTTAAAATAAAACCAGCATAAAAGTGTTCATATATGCGTTTCGCCCCGGTGTAATGGTTGGGCTCATCAGAAGATGACCATAACACTTTGTCTTGACGCATATTTTCAACTGCGAATTATATAGTTGGTACAAGTCTTCAAAGAAGATAAATTGTAGCTATTTTATTGCCTTGCTATGGGACTTTTTGAAAAAGAAATATTTGACTGTTAACAGTCGAATTGTTTTTTCCTGAACTATATAATTCGCAGTTGCTCTATGTAGCTCGGATTATATGGAATCTCGATTTATTCAGGAAAATATGCCTCAAGACAAGGTATAATGGTCATCTTCTGATGAGCCCAACCATTACACTGGGGCGAAACGCATATATGAACACTTTTATGCTGGTTTTATTTTAAATCATATTTATTAAAATCTAACGGTTTGTTTTTGAGAAAATTCGAATTTTTGATTTCGAATCTATCCAATGCTTTGGGATGTATGGACTATGGACCAGAACATGCAGGAAGACGCAAAGAATCGGGAACCCACTTTTTCAAGTGGCAGAGATAGTTTATCGTTTTTTTTCTAAATTTTCTTGCCTTCAAATCGTTTTGGTCTACTGTCTGTTATTGCCAAATATCATTTACTTTGAAAATATAAAGTTATTCTCAAGAACTGAGTATTTTTACTTCCACTTTTTTTCAATTTTCTGACTAATTTTTAAATTTCGTACAGTTTTGAAAAAATAATAAATCGGATGCATACACAAGTAATAAGTACTAAGATAATATTTTTTCAAAAATGTAACTTACAAAATGTAAATCTGATTTTAATAAATTATGACACAATAAAATAAAAAACATCGCCGTTTTAGATCAAACAGGAAAATTCTAAACCAAAAAGTTTTCTTTATACAAATTTAAGAAATAATTTTAAAATTGGTCAGAAAATAATAAAATAATAAAAATTGTCGAAACATCAGAGTATAAAAATATCTTGATATACTTACTAAAGATATACGAATGTTCTAAAATAATATTTTACATAAATTAAGATTTTTATAAAATTCATTATTATTACTACATTTTAATGTTGATTTATTTTCTGTTTCATATTTATATATTTCCTATATCAAATAATTAGGTATTTTTTTAATCGAAAAATTAGCTTACATGTTTTATAATAAAACTAGCTGGTTTACCCGGCTTCATCCGGGAGGTATTCAACTATTTTATATAAAAAAATTAGGATGAAAAAACTACTATTTTCTTATATTGTACCTTTTTTATTTATTAATTTATATACATATTATCCCTGTACATATTTCTATTAAGGTTATAATACTTCTTTGTAAACCTTAACAAATCATCCGTTTTCTCTGAAATTTGGGCGACTTGCGGGTAAACATTGTTGCATTACAATTGAACGCAACGAGTTATTTTTAATATTTAATTTTAATTTTAATCACGACGATGCATTGTGCATCCACTTTTGTTTGTTTACTTCGTTGATTTGACAAATGTCACACCCTTCTACACGAGGATGAGAGAGAGCGGGACGGCCATAGTCCTTCTGACCATGGTTCTCTCTGTCATTTTCGTGAGGAAAAAATAATTCCAAGTTTAGTTTCAGGGTACAAAAGAGGAATGGTTTCCATGGAAGTGAAACCAAACCAGATGGACGGTCTGGTGATGGCATGGACAAAAAGTTGCATGAGAAGTCACTCCGAATGGAGAATGGCCGAAGGCCCAACCTAAAATTTTAATGATTTAAAAGTTAATAATTGATAAAAAATTATATTTGTTACTTAAATTCTGATCAAACTATTAAATTGCAACGTAAATTAATGTAACTTAAACTTTGTTAATGGACGTATGGACTCTTAAGTTCCCAACAACTTAGTTCAGGACTAGTTCGATGTAAGGTTTAGCTACAGATCCCGAATGGGTCATCATTTTTCCTTCTTTTTCTTTTTGTAGAATTGATAGTAAGGTTTTGTGAAGAATTATGTTTTTCGCAATTTTTTGTGTTTCTCAACTTTTGTCGAGGTAGAAAATGGGGGTGGCTGAATGCAGCTTCTGGAATCGTCGTGACCTGGAAGTGAAGAGAGCTGTGAGAGTAGAGCGAGTAAGCGGGATCGCGAGAATCTCATCACAAGTTGATATCAACAAGCCGATCTCCGATTGGCTGTTGATGATGTGAATTGAGATCCGCCACTCCACATTGGCTGAAAGCTCAAAATGGCGGGAATTAGGAAAGATGAGACTTGACAGATCAAAGAATCTGGAAGTCAATTCTTTCCGAGCATTCAAAGTGAGAGGAGATAATTTTGGTGAATAAGAGTTGAGAAATAGGAGAAGGCGAAAAAGATAAGAAAAGTGAGAAAAAGTGGTTAACTAATTTATGTGAAAAATAGTTAGAAGAAAATTTAATAAAAGGAGGTAAAATAAGGACTAGTCCGGATTCGTAGCTAAAAAGAAAAAAAAAGATAAGTACAATTTTTTTTTTCGTGTTGTTTAATTGTGAATAGTTTCTTGAAAAGCCCAATTTCTTTGTGGGAATAGCGACCTTAACGGTCCATCGTCCATTTTTTTTATACTATTTTTTTTGTAAAATTTACATCAAAACGAAAAGATCCTGAGTTTTCATCCTGCGTAGTAAGGTTTCTCAGGCACCTTCAGAATAAAAATTAAAATTTCAGTAAAATTATATTTGTGGTATTTCTTTCTTTTGTGGTTGGATTTTTTTCTTTGTTCTCTTTGTTCTTTAAATAAGGTTTGCAATTTCCTTTTTTTTAATTTCAGGAAAAAATTGCTGGCGCCCCTTTTCTTACTTAACGTAAGAACGCCCATGTGGCAAATCTAATCAAAATATACTTTTCTGATATCAAAGTGATATCAAATAAATCGCGAGCAACTTAATTGGTCGATCCCTCGATTAATTAAACTTTGCGTTGAACTCACCCCTTTACTGAGCTCGTCGTGGTGGCAGCACTCAACCTGCTGCGAGTTGCAATTTTTGCCTGTTCGCTTCGTCGCCGCTGTTCTTTGACAGTTCGGCATAATTTTGCACATTGTTTTAAATTCGCGGTCTTTTAAATCGTATTCTTGTGTTCTCTTTCCATTTTTGCTTTCTTTATTAATAATAAATTAATATAATAAAGTGCTGGGTGGGAAAAATTGCAACAACATTAGCTATTAATTCGTCTTGTCCAGCAACGCTAGTTGCAAATGTTGGTTCTATTAGTACTTCAAAATCATTATTTTAAATATTTCCATTTCCTACATCCAAAAGAGTTCTTGAAAATTGTGCTGCATTATTATCACCACCCAAATGTACGCGCATATTTGTGGTCAATCTTAAAAGTTTAACAGAAGCCCACAGAAACGACGATTTTAGGCAAGCATTTATTTCATCACTTTTTGTACCTCTTGGCACAACTGGCAATATTTGCCGAAAATCACCAGCGAACAGTATCACAACATCTCAAATCGGACGTTCATCATCTCTAAAATCTCTAAGTGTACGATCCAGAGCTTCAGGCCCACCTTTATTTACCATAGTCTATTCGTCCCACATAATAAACGTCGTTTCTTTAAGCACTTTAGCTAGTGAGCTTTGTTTCGAGATACTACAAAATGGACGCTCTTGTATGTATAGATAACTAATTATATTAACTTACATTATCGTACTTTATTTATGCCTAAAACCTACTCCGTGATATCCTCTTTTATTTAAAAAAAAACTGCATGACAATTGGATAAGAAGTTTCGAAGCCAAACTGTAACAAAGATTTCCTCTTTTGCTTGATTTAAGTTTTATATATATAGATTATTAAAAATACAAAATAATACGAGTGATTTGGCATATTGATCATCCAATATTATTGTACCTAGGAAAACCGAGGGACCTTTGTTTCAGTGAATTCAGCTATTCAGGCTTAAGTTTGAATTTTGATATTCAATTCATTTCAGAATGCAATACCTCATGCATACTGCCAATTTACCAAGTTAAAGTTATAACTTGGGCGTATACGCACATTTTTGTATGCACAAATAATAGATTTTAAGAGCTTAATTCGTTTGTTTTGTACTAAGAAAATCGACTAATAAAACATCGATTTTAAAAATATCGAATTAAAATACATTTTCGTAAACTGCATTTGAAAATATTCGCTTTTCGTCAACAATATTTAAACATTTAAATTCTTAAAACGACATTTATTTGACAAATCGGTAAATAAATGAAGATACAATTTAACGTGACATTGGGATATTATAAGCCTAAAACTTTAAATTCACCTAAACCAAGGATTTAGTTTTAAATCGTGTTCTCTAAGATTCATCTAAGATAAAGTTCTAATATTGACGAGTGCCCAGTCATGTAGTAAAGCAATTTCCTAAGACTTTGGTATTTTCACAAAATAACATAAAGTTAAATTTTCAAACATCGCTCCTTTAAACTCGAACAAAAGTGTTTTTGTATTCGTACCTCAATTGTATGCATATAAATTATTTATTTCAATCAATCTGAAAACAACACAACAACACAAGTCCTTAATGCACCTTCTGTTCGTTTGAGTCCTGTCAAAATCGAAGCAATTAGACAAAAAACAAAAAAAAAACTCTTTCGTCCTAATTCAAGAACTCTCCAATAATATTTTAACACCCAAACACAAAGACCAAAAATCAATTCTGCTCGAAAAAAAAACCACCCTGGGTTGGTCGGGGTTCCGGCTACCTGCTACACCACCGCCTTTCCAAGCCCAAAAACTCAATGGTATGAAAACAAACAGAATTGCAATAAGTCGAAATTCCTCGCTGTGAAATTCACGGAAATGAATGCAGAGCATGTTGGGCTTGAAAAGCTTGAATACCAATAAATCACTCCACCGTTCTCGCTCGACTTGACTCCACAAGCTATATACATAGGTGTGTGTATGGGTGCTTCACCTTTTTTTCCCAGACCTTCCGTACAAAAATACGCATCAAATACACGCCACTGCCATTGCCTCTGCCGTCTGCTAAACTAAATGGCAAATAACAAGAATTATAAAAACAAAAAACAACAATTTTTCTGTTTTGTTTTCTCAACTGTTATTGTAGGTATCAGCTATTTTATTTTTGTATCAATGTATTTTAAAATTTCAAAACTTTCCCCAAAATTCAATGTACGTAAAGGTAAAGGTCTTCAACTATTCGTACACAAACGGCTCACGGATGAGAAGCAAGATAGAAGCTAAATTTGAACAAGTGGAAAAAAAGCTTCCAAAAATTCCATCCAGTAGAAGAAATATTTTTTTTATTTTTTAACTTTTCGCTCTTTTTCGAAGTTTAACTTTTTATATATCTTTTCAATAAACTTCCTTTATTTTGATTGTTTTTGTTATTTTGTTTCTTCTATTTTTGTATTTTCTGATACCATCATTACCAGCAATTCACTGGTTGCTATTATACATATTGGGGGCACTATAGGGGCGCAATGATACTAATGCTACTTTTCGCAATAGTTTTCGATTTGGAAAAGAAAAAGTTTTTAGTTGTTTTCAAACTACTGCATAACTTTATACTGTACGAAGTTCGAGTACTGACTACAAGACTGTAAGACTGCAAGACTCTCTCTTTTTTTGTTCTCTCTTTGTCGGCAGATGCATTGTGATAAAATTAAATTATTTTGTTTTCTACTTAGAAGCAAATCATGAGTCACATAGGTCGTTGGCACTTAAAATAAGTTTATTTTTTGTATAAGAGGAATGTTATTTTGTTTAATCATGGACTTTTGGGGAAAAGAAATTTTTTGTTGGGTCAAAGGGCACACTGTAAAAAGTTTACCTTAATTTCGTCTTACTACTTCTCGAAATCTGAGCAATTTTTGTGGTTCTATTTTTGAGAATTTGTATTTTTAAAAGTAACTTTTTTGAAAATTGTTTACTTTGAATTAAAATAAAATGGTAAACTTAAATGTAGGTTAGGTTTTGGTTTATGGTGAAGTAAATTGTTATAAAAATGTTGCAATTTAAAGGAAGCACATCCCTAACACTTGAATTACCAGTTACTTGACACACATCGCATCTCAAAATATGTATTTTGTGTATATTCTGTTTGAATTTCATTACTTTATTCAAGGATTGAAAAAATTAATATTTGCAAAATTTGGACATTAAGTCTTGAATTAAGTTTGAGAACATTTGTCTCACTATAAAATCAAAAGTCGTTAACTGTATTTGGTTTCAATAATCTTTAGGTCTTTTCGCCCAAAAATGTCAAAAACCCAAAGCAAATGTCGTAACGCCCAAATAAGTTTTAAATCAAAGAACGCCAAAATTGTTAGTTTTCATTTAGCCCAAAAAACTTTTAATTTTGATTTTAAGTTTTATGACATAAGGGTTGGGCTTTGTGACATTTTTTGTGGGCATTACGACGATTATGATTTTTATCGGTTTTTATGTCTTAGCACCCAAACACATATAACCCAATTCATAGAATGACATAAACCCCAAAAAGAGAAACGTCATAAAAAATATCACTAAGAAAACGTCAGAAGGCTCAACAAAAAATTTCATATCACCCAAACCAACTTTCAATATCGTAACGCCCAAAATTAGAAATGTCGTAACACCCAAAATTTTATATTTTCGAAGTACGGTGAAGGCAAATGTTTTGTTGCATTAAAAGATATGGGGAGCTAGCCTCCCCCATACATATTTCACTATTTTTACGCAATAATGATGGGTGCTAGCACTGTAATCAAGCAAACCATTTTGTTTTTTTTTTAACTTTGAAAATTGGCCTTTTTTCGCTCTCTGAAATTAAGCCAAAAATACACTGCAACCACTAAGTTTTGGAATCGATTTTTGCTTTTTATATAGCTGGTGGAAGTGTATTTCTCTTAACGTTCTTAGTTTTTGGTGGATTTAAATTTTTTTTATTTTTAGAGTTTCTGCTGTAAAATTTTGAAAATAAAACTAACAAAAATTTTCTTCAGAATGCCCAAATGTTGGAGCAAATGACATGTTTTGGGCGATATGTCAATTGGCAATTTGGGCGTTATGATATTTTAGAATTGATTTGGACAATATTTGGGTTTTGTGGTATTTTTTTCTTAAAAAGTTTTTATGCAATAGAACCATTTTTTGACAACATGTAAATTTTAATATCTCGTTGTTATTTTATTGGGCACAAAGAACGAACAATTTTTCTTATTAACTTCTCACAGGAAGTTATTGTAATCGGTGCTCTTTGTCGAATTAAAAATTTGGACATTTCTTGACGTTTCAAGGACCCTGGAGTCTAAATAAAAGATTTTTAAAGAGATGTCTGTGCGTGCGTATGTACGTTCGTACGTCCGTACGTTCGGGTTCGGGAAGTTTTTTTCGTAGTCTAAAGCTCAAGAACCAGTAGAGATATTGACTTCAAATAAATTTTATTACACACATAATAAAAAAGAAAGATGCAGAAATGACTCTCAAAAAATGAAGAGTGTGTTTTTTTACCATAGCAATTTAAAAAAAGGTGAAATTTTGGGTAAACCAAAATATCTCACGAGCCAATAACGCTAGCGACTTGAATTAAATTTTATATCACACTAGCTTTTCCCCGCGACTTCGTCCGCATTAGATAGTTTTTTTGGATAGTAGTATGAAAAAACCTGAGCTGTACTTTTTTGTACGTATATTTGAATTATGCCGAGATGGGATGAGGCCATACTAAGTGTGATTGTCATAGGTTAGGTTAATACATTTTAAGAAGAAAATAGGTTACTGCAATACATTTTTATATACGACGTTTTTTGTTTTTTCTTCCTTGGCCAGAACGTAAATATTTTGTGGGTTTGAGACTCGTGAGCACGCTACATATAATTGTCCATGGGAAAAACAGTTTTTTTTTTTCCAAATTTACACCTGCAACTTCCAGCGTTTTCCGCCGAGCTTTATTTATTTTTATTGCAAATGCTGCTTTCAGAGGAAACTGCACTCTTTTAAACTGAAACGGCAAATTGGTTGGAATTATCGGAATGCGGGGAACTAAAACATTTTTTCCTTTTGTTATTCCAGTCATGATTATAGCTTTTATAATATTTCGTCCTAGGTGATTAATCTGTAGCGCGTGTACCATTAAATAACTTTGATGCGTCAAAATTTCTCATTAACAGGACTGGAACACCAACCTTCAATCTAAACTTATGAGAAGGGTTGGGAATGCGTTGTTTTCCCGTAATACCAATTTTATCCAAATATTATTCAAATATTTGGTAATTTAGGAGTTAAAGCGATCAGATTCCCCGGAAAGTAATTTTTCCCATGGGAATGCATTGTTTTCCCGAGTTCAAAAGTAACTCATGTCCTTTCTTAAGTCTCAAACTATCTCCTTAACAAATTTCATTTAAATCTGTTCAGTAGTTTAGGCGTAAAAGCGATCGGTCCACCTGAATTTTCCCATGGGAATGTGTCATTTTCCTGGGGTAAAAAGTAGCTTATAATATTATTATTATTCATGCTTTATTCACTCTTAAAAGTATACAATTTTTTTTTTTTCATTTTTATTCAATAAGTTTGATGAGCATAAGCCTCCCCCTTCGTCTTCCACAATTGTCGGTCTAAAGCTTCTCTCCAATAGTTTGGGCAAAAATGCTGTATTTCGTCTCTCCACCTTTTGAGTTGTCTTCCTACATTTCTTTTCTTGTCTCGCGGGGTCCACTCTGTTGTTATTTTGGTCCATCGATCATCTGTGGTTCGGAATATGTGTCCAGCCCAATTCCATTTAAGTCTTCTTATTCTTTGAAGAACATCTTCAAATTTCGTTTGGTTTCTTATGTTTTCGTGGTTAATCCGTTGGGATAACCTCACTTTAAGAATCGATCTTTCCATCGCTCTTTGGCAAGATTGGAGCTTATTTTCGAGGGCTTTCGTAGATTGCCATGTTTGGCAACCATATGTCAAGACTAGAAGAACCGTCGAGTCGAAAACACATTTTCTTGTTTGGGTTGAGATATTAAGATCCAGCAGATTCTTCACATTCCAAAATTGTCTCCAAGCGCTTGCTATTCTATGGTTAACATTTTTAACGTGTTTATCGATGAATGATATAGTTTGACCCAAATAATTGTAGTCTTCTACGTAGTCTAAAGCGATATCATCAATTTTTATTTTGGAATGGTTGCCATTTGACATTATTTTGGTTTTTTGTCGATTAGTGGATAAACCGACTTTTTGCATTCTATATACAAAGCTCGTTTAGCATAATTTGTTTGTAATTCATGTTTTGACGTGGCGATTAAAACAATATCATCTGCAAATCTAAGATTTGATAGAAATCTACCGTTTATATTCAATCCCTTGTTTTCCCATTCCAAGTTACGAAAAATATAATATAATATTAGTATATCATAATATTGTGACGTGATACCAAACAAGTATATTTTTGAAAAAAAATCAATTAACGGTTTTTTCATAAATCAAAAAAAACTGAAACAAATAATTGGCACCTCGGATTTTATCTTCAAAATAATTTTATGCAACGAAGAATAACATTTTTGAAACCTGGTAAAATTTTGAGAAAAATCGAATCGACTATTTTCTTACAAAAATTAAAAACCTAAACAAAACATTACTACAAGTTGGTAAAAATTTACTTTCGACTGAAATATCATTTTAAAAATTTAAAATATGGGCTTCAAACTAATTTTATTTCACAGAAAATATTGTTTTTGATATTCAGTAAATTTGTTTATAAAAATCCAACAGTCAATTTTTTTATAAAAAATTTAAATTCACAAAAAATAGTACGCAACATTGGAAAAAATTATTGTTCGGTTCTCGATATCTTGTGAATAATAGAAGATATTTACTTCAAATTAATTTCATTCATTCAATTTGTATTTGTTTATATAAGAAATAAAAACTTTTAAAAAATGCTACTAAAATTGGTAAAAATTGGTTTTCGACTAAAAATCTCGTTAACAAAAAAGATTTTTAAAAATCAAACTATTTCCCTATATGAAACTATTTCACTATATGCAAAACATTGTTGGTAATTTTTTATTTCTTTAGAATAATTTAACTAACAACTATTTTAACAAAACTCGATTACCTACAATCCTTTTAAGTAAGACAAATCGACAGACGGGATGGGAAGTTATCAGTGTGGGTCGCATCCCAGCCTCTTTTTTGGAATGTCATAAAACCCACAAATGTGTTAACGACCAAAAGTAAAGAAAAGACCTAACGCCTTCAACACTAGATAAACGATTGGCTATCAAAATATTTCTTTTTAAATCAGCTGCTTCCAGATCGAAATCTTGATGGAAAGTCAGTATAATACTTTCGCAGAACAAAGTGAGTATACGCTTGAACAACAACAGGCCTTAATAACACTCAACAACTTATTTCTATGGTGAGTGTTATTAAGGCCTGTTATGAAAAGAAGCTTTGGCCAAAATTAAACGATTATCGTGATAGTACGCACGTTTGCGCAAAACGATCCAAAGACTGGTAAGCCAGAAATACATCCATATTTTACCCGAAAATGAGCCTGCGATAACGTTTCGATCAACTGTGGCAGTTCCAGAACCATTATTATCGACTTTTATAATTGACGAAATAGATTTGAACAACCACGTCTGGATCCACACATCCAGTGCAACAATCGACCTTTTGCTCACAAAATTATCTAATCGTGTTATCAGCCATCTTGGAAATGTAGATTGGCCACGTTGGACTTGCTGATATTTTGTACTTTTTTTTATGTAGGGAACTGTGAAGGCAAAAATGATGTCAGCACAAACCATTAAGGTCTTGAAAAATTAGAATGAAAGAATGCGTGCTACATAAATAATGTTAGTCTTTGTTCTTTTTTTACTAATAAAGCCATAATACGTGAAAACATTTGACTTTTTCATTTATTGAATTTTTAAAAGGCACATTTTTACTAATAGATTTCTTCTATTGCTACAAAAACTTTTTGTTTAGGTCCAAGCTTTTCACAGGCAGTTTTAACAATTTTTTACCCAAATGAATATTTAAATATAGAAAGATAGAAAGATAGATACTTCGAATTCTACGCCTTTCTCCGAATTAATGGGGTTAACAAAAACGTTCTCCTAATACATCTTCAATAGTTCTAAACCCTATAGTTTCACAAGGAGCTAAAGTATTTTGTTACTTTAAATTGATGAGTTTAATAGACCTTCATTCATTTACTTGAAAGGAAAGGTTATATTTTAACTAAGGTTCAAGAGGCTGAACCAGACAGTATCAATAATGACGTCATTAATCAGAAGCTATAGCAATCCAATGTATTATTTTCCCCTATTTTAAGACAAAAAGTATTTGATAAAATAATCGTGCATTCCCCATTTTAGATTTTACCAAAAAGCTCCAGATTTATCCAATCTCAACTTACGTATTCCAGAATAATGAAAAAAAACAACAAACCATCGTATCCAAAGAATTGCTTATGAATAATTCAGTTTCCCACTTTCAAGGCATAGCAGCAAATAAAATTCTTTAATTCAATTAGTACCTTTAGATTGTAAGTTTTATTTGTTGGTATACTTTTTCCAATGAGAATTTCAATTCATGATGCGGTTTAGTTGTGTATGTTAATGAGTTTTGTTTTCATTAAATCAAAATAATTTTCAACTTTTATTCCAGAATTTATTAAAGTTCATAATTTGAGGCTGTCATAAGGTATTTGAGTTTAGTGTGAGAAGGTTACTCATGACATTTTGACAAAGAATGGTTCTTCGTAAATATTTGCAATTTGTCGTTATGATTTTTTTAATCATTGTAAAATTTATTGATTGTTCTAATTATAATCAATCTGAGATCAATGATAAGAGTGAAAGAATCTTGTCCCGCAAAGCACGTTTTATTGCATTTCCAGTGGGTTCAACATTCACGGTAAGTTTGTACCATCATATTATTTTTTTGAAATCTATCTCATGGTGAATTAATTTTTTGTGGTAAGCTAAATTATAGGTTTCAACTTGTATGACAGTTGGTGTGATTGGAAATCCAAATGTCAACTATCTCAGTCTTGGTTTAAATTGGGGTGTTGCTTATGAATTGCCAAATATAACGTGGGTACTTGACAGAACTCACGGAATCTCGAAGGTGAAAACTCCTACGACGACGACGGAACCAGTTGTGAAGCGGAGATATCGCAGAGATTTGTATCAGAAATTGGAGATCATAATGAATGGGTAAGTGAAACAGGTTGCAAAGATTAATGTGAAAAAAAAAATTCTTAAGAAAACAAAATTAATTGGTATTTTGTTGGCAAAGTGAAATACAAATTTGACAGCTGACAGCTCTGAGCCAAACTTATATTATTTATTATTGTGAACTTATATTATTTATTAGTGTAAGACGATATTCACTTTGGACTCTTTGTCTTTTTAGGCAACTCATTTTAACACTTCATCAACTTATCTTATTTAAAATTGTCTTCCTCACTTTCCTGTCTCATTTTGATTATTATAAGTTGGGAAGGAAATACAAATTTATAGGCGTTAGATTGAGTCTCCTCAAATGAGTCAAATGTGAATACCGTCAGTTTTCTATTTATTTTAATTAGTTCTTCATTTTGTATTGTTTATTACACAAATAGTGCCAAAATCGAAAATTGGCACTAACTTTTGAACAATCTTCTTTGATTTTCAATCAGAGAAATAAATGTAGAACTTGCACCAAGGACATTTTGTTAACAGTGGGTTAGTACCACAATTTGACTATCAGGGATTCTTTTTAGTCCAGAATTTATGAGCCTTAGTAATCAAATAATGTGTCTTAAAATTTGTTTAAAGATTAATTAACAAATCATTGCTTTTCACAAATCGTTCATTTTCCAGTTTCTTATGTCGCTTGTCAAAAAGTAATAACTACTTCTGTTCATTTCTTTTTAACTTCCCATGGGAAGTTTCGACAATTTGTCGCCATTTTTACATTTCTTGACGTTTCAAGGTTTTTCGAATCTAAATCAAAAGTTTTTAGAGAGATGTTCGTAGGTTGGGGATACTTTTTATCGCGGGTCATATCTCAAGAACCGGCAGATTTATCGACTTCAAATACATTTTGTTTAACAGATAATAACACCAAATGAAAGGATTTTAAAAAAATTGATTGATTGGTTCTTACTTGCGACACACAGGAAGTATTGCATTCGTAAAAAATTTCGAGCTTAAGGTTTTAATCAAACATGACATTACGATGGTAGAGAAGTCGATAAGTGGGTCCCCAAATAAAATCCGTCTGTCTGTTCTCGCCTTTACAGCTCAAACTGTTGGGTTCATTGAGTTCAAACTTGAAAGTTAAGGTTTTCAAAAAGATTCGTGTTAGGCGTTTTTAAAAATTTGTATAAGACTAAAAGAAAATTCGCGTTTTATCAAAAAACGAACCGTTAGATTTGTATTACATTTTCTCTATTTGTAACTTCCCATAGGAAGTTATTGTAATCGGTCCGATTTGTAGAATTGAAAACTTTGACATTTCTAGACGTTTCAAGGTCCCTAGAGTCGAAATAAAAATTTGTTAGAGGAATGTCTGTGCGTGTGTTCGTTCGTTCGGGAAGTTTTTTCATCGTCCATAGCTCAAAAAGCAGTAAAGATATCGACTTCAAATAAATAATAATGCAGAAATGACTTTCAAAAAAATTGATTGGGCGGTTTTTTTTTACCATAGCAATTTAAAAAAGGTGAAAAATTTGGTTAGCCCAAATGATATATTGTAGCGTGGTACAAAACTAGTATATAGTTGAAAAAAATACAATTAACGATTTTTTTATAAATCAAAAAAAAAAACTGAAAAAAAAAGATGTTTCACCTCAAATATTTTACGATCAAAAAATGATTTTATCTCCAAAATAATTTTGTGCAATAAAGGATAACGTTTTTGAAATCTGGTAAAATTTTGAAAAATATCGAATAGACAGTTTTCTTAAAAAAAATAAAAACCTAAAAAAAAACATGACTAAAGGCCCCCGCAGACTGCAGACTTTTAAAAGGCCGATAGTTTAGTCAGGTAGGGCTGAAAGTGTGCACACCGAGCCAACTAAACAGTTTGGTTGGTGAACAGGGCGCAGACTATCCAACAGCAATAACAACTTTCTACAATCAACAATTGTGATTTGGGCGACGCCATATTCAAAGTACACGCACACGACGCCAAATCATAGAGCCGACTAAACAATCGTCATGTATGGGCAGGCGTTTATGCACCAATACTGATTAAACAGTCGGCCGACAGATTAGTTTGAATGTAATCGGGTAGCCCATCAAACTTTTTTATCAGCCGATACTGAATTGCTGTAGTGTGCGCATATGCATTCCTCTCCATACTGGATTAAGAAGCCGACCAATCTATCGGCCGATAAAAAGTCTGCAGTCTGCGGGGGCTCTTAAGTTCGTTAAAATTGATTTTCGACTCAAATATCTTTTCGAAATTTAAAAATATTGACCTCAAACTAATTTTATCTCACAGAAAATATTGTTTTCGACATTCAGTACATTTTGTATAAGAATCCAACAGTCCGTTTTTTCATAAAAATAAAATCTACAAAAAATAGTACGAAAATTTGGTAAAAATTGATATTCGGTTCTCGATATCGTGAATAATAGAAGATATTAACTTCAAACAGTTTTACGTTCATCCAATTTATTTATATAAGAAATACAAATTTTTTGGAAATGCTACTATCGGGTGATTTTTTAAGAGCTTGAGAACTTAAAAAAAAAAAAAACGCATAAAATTTGCAAAATCTCATCGATTCTTTATTTGAAACGTTAGATTGGTCCATAACATTTACTTTTTGAAGATAATTTCATTTAAATGTTGACCGCGGCTGCGTCTTAGGTGGCCCATTCGGAAAGTCCAATTTTGGGTAACTTTTTCGAGCATTTCGGCCGGAATAGCCCGAATTTCTTCGGAAATGTTGTCTTCCAAAGCTGGAATAGTTGCTGGCTTATTTGTGTAGACTTTAGACTTGACGTAGCCCCACAAAAAATAGTCTAAAGGCGTCAAATCGCATGATCTTGGTGGCCAACTTACCGGTCCATTCCTTGAGATGAATTGTTCTCCGAAGTTTTCCCTCAAAATGGCCATAGAATCGCGAGCTGTGTGGCATGTAGCGCCATCTTGTTGAAACCACATGTCAACCAAGTTTAGTTCTTCCATTTTTGGCAACAAAAAGTTTGTTAGCATTGAACGATAGCGATCGCCATTCACCGTAACGTTGCGTCCAACAGCATCTTTGAAAAAATACGGTCCAATGATTCCACCAGCGTACAAACCACACCAAACAGTGCATTTTTCGGGATGCATGGGCAGTTCTTGAATGGCTTCTGGTTTTGCTTATTTACGTAGCCATTCAACCAGAAATGAGCCTCATCGCTGAACAAAATTTGTCGATAAAAAAGCGGATTTTCTGCCAACTTTTCTAGGGCCCATTCACTGAAAATTCGACGTTTTGGCAGATCGTTCGGCTTCAGTTCTTGCACGAGCTGTATTTTATACGGTTTTACACCAAGATCTTTGCGTAAAATCTTCCATGTGGTCGAATAACACAAACCCAATTGCTGCGAACGGTGACGAATCGACATTTCACGGTCTTCAGCAACACTCTCAGAAACAGACGCAATATTCTCTTCTGTACGCACTGTACGCATTCGTGTGGTTGGTTTAATGTCCAATAAAGTAAACTGAGTGCGAAACTTGGTCACAATCGCATTAATTGTTTGCTAACCTGGTCGATTATGTAGACCATAAATCGGACGTAAAGCGCGAAACACATTTCGAACCGAACACTGATTTTGGTAATAAAATTCAATGATTTGCAAGCGTTGCTCGTTAGTAAGTCTATTCATGATGAAATGTCAAAGCATACTGAGCATCTTTCTCTTTGACACCATGTCTGAAATCCCGCGTGATCTGTCAAATACTAATGCATGAAAATCCTAACCTCAAAAAAATCACCCATTATAATTGATAAAAATTGGTTTTCGACTAAAAATCTCGTTACCAAAAATAGATTTTGATCATCATCAAATCAAACTATTTCATTATACGAGTATGCAAAATAGTGTTGGTAATTTGTAAATTTTTAAGAATAGTTGAAATGATAACTTTTTTAACAAAACACGAAAATCTACAAAACTTTTAAACAAGACAAATCGACAGACGGGATGGGAAGTTATCAGTGTGGGTCGCATCCCAGCCTCTTTTTTTTTTTTTTTTTTTTTGCTTCAGAAGAGTTTCCTCCATACAGCCGTTATTTTGTTTTTAAGTTTTCTCAAGAACTATAATGAAATATTTTGGAAAATCTTGGCAACAATTTAAGTTAGTGAATTCAAACTAATTTAATCTTAAAAAAAATATTCTTTTAACATAAACTTTGGAAAACAACTTGCTTGTCGTTCAAGTGTCACTATAATTTTTTAAGACCTTGTTGATGGCTTTCTCTATAACTCACTTATTACTTATATTATATTGGCTAAAAATAATAACCATAGGTCATAAAAAAGACCCTTAACGGTTCCCGCAAACAAGTTTAAAGGGGTTAAATTGCAGCTCCGAAGCTGTCAATTGACATCACTAAGACGACTGATAATATGATTTGGTAATTTTGTTCTTTAATGATCGATTCACCCTTTCTTCAAAAAATGCACTATCTTTGGGCTAAGCATCAGCAATCACTTTTTAAATAATTTTCAATATTTACCATTGTTTTTCAAGAGTAAAGCTGGCTCCAATATATGGCTCACCCTTTACATGCATAACCAAATTAAGAGGCAAACGTATACTGTTTGTGAAGTTCTTTAGTTTTAACAAATAAAACAACATTCCACAACTTTTCTTTCTAATTAGTTTCTATGTGTTAAAATGAAAATTGTGCAGATGTTTTTCCTTTGAAACATTAACTGATGCAGATTTGTAACAAGGTAACTTACCAACATCATTTTCATGTAACTAACTACTGAGGTGCTCTTCTTTGCAGTTGTTTAAAGTTCTTTCATTGAAATAGATTCTCTAAGATATAAGTTATTGTGTATAATTTCAAGTTTTGCATTTCATTAATATATCCTTGTTAACTTAAAATCGTACTGAAAATGATATTTTATAAATCTTTTCTTTGCAAAAATATATTTATTTTTACGCTGTTTTTGATAATATTTCAAATGGAAAAAATCAAAATAGTTGAAGCTGAAAAATCAATACAATCATATGATAATTATTTTAATGATGATAATGGTGATAGAAAATTATTGTCTATGCAAAATTCAGATTTAGTGAATCAAAAGTTTAATTTTCCACATCGCAGAGCGAAGCGTTATCTTGCTTTTCCCGAAGGTTCTTCATTTACAGTATGTGTTTAATTAAAAACAAATTAAATGTAAAAGAAAAGTGACTCAATTTTTAATTTTCTTTCATAAATATGGCTTCATTTATATTAACCGCACAATACTTTGTTGTTAAATTTTTTTTTGTCAATTCTCTGTAGGGCAATTTAATATCTAAATTTCTATTTCATTAAAAAATTGCCAGAAGTAGAGTCTTTCAATATTTGATTCATATCTTTAAATTTAAGTCCTGTCGGTTCTAGAGTCTAGAAAAGTATAAGATTCATAAAAATATAAGCTCTGCTAAAGAGATTCATTTGTGCGTTCTTGATACTGAATAAAAAGTTATCTAAGTTTTTGGAGTATAGGTTGTCCAAAAGTTTTGCGATGAGTAGGTTTCAAGTTACCCGAAAACTGTGTAATACTTTATTTTACATACAATTGATATATTTTCAGAAGAAATCGAAAATATTGTAGTACATTTAGTCAAATTAATATAAAATTTTATTTTTTATGATAAATTTGAAAAAAAAATATTCCTTTTTTAAAACCTAAGTGATTGTACCTGTGATTTTTACAAGCGACATATAGGAATTGATGGCAAGTATTGCATTCGTAAAATATGTCGGACTCGACATTTTAATCAAACATGACATTACGATGGTAGAGGGTTCGAAAAAAAAGCAGCTCTCCCTATTCCGGCGTTATGTCTGTCTGTCTTCGCCCCTACAACCCAAACCAATAAGTCCATTGTGTTAAAAGTTAGAAATTTAGGTTTTAAGTAGATTTGCGGTAGGTTTTTTTTTTTAATTTTTAGATTTTTATAAGTTTTCTCTAATTTTTTTTTAACTTGTCTTCTTTCAATTTGAAAAACAGGTTTTTGTATTGCTCCAGAAGGGTACCCTTTGTTATTTTGTTTGAAAGTTTACTCAAGAACTAATGGACCGGTTTCAATAATGTTTTTCTGCACAAAGTCTTGATAATATTTGATGATCTAAAATGTTATTGTTTTTTTTTTCATTTTTAGAAATATATTTGATGTTTTTTTCAAAATTCAATAGCTCGAAAATTGGACAAAGACTGCGTACCAAAAATATTTTCAGGAAGGAATTGGAAGATTTAATATATTATAACAAATTAATTTAAAACAAACGCTTTAACACTTTTCGATAAAAAAAAATAATTCATGTTTTTTTTCATTAATTAAATGACATTTCAATTTTTGAAGAAAAACTTATTTATAGGTAAATTTTTAAATTTTAAAATATAACTGCTATTTGTAAACAGAGTCTTGTTTGCAATTTATTTTTGATAATGTTAGTACATTACTCTTTTGTGTTGCTCTTTAAAATAAGTTCCACGTCATAAATCGGCCCACGTAATTCTTGAAAATTAATTAACAGTGAAAAAGTTTGGGGAGAGTTGCAGAGTGATTTATTAACTTCCCATAGGAAGTTATTGTAATGGGTCCGATTTGTCAAATTGAAAATTTTGACATTTTTCGACGTTTCAAGGTCCCTAGAGTCGAAATAAAAGATTTTTAGAAAGATGTCTGTGCGTGCGTGTGTACGTACGTTCGTACGTCCGTACGTTTGCGACGTTTTTTTCATCGTCCATAGCTCAAGAACCAGAAGAGATATCAACTTCAAATAAATTTTGTTATACAGATAATAAGGCAGAAAGATGCAGAAAGGGCTGTCAAGAAAATTGAGTGGGTGGTTTTTCTACCATATCATTTTAAACTGCTTTAACTTTAAAAAGGTGAAAATTTTGGTTAACCCTAAATATCTCATGAACCAATGACGCTAGAGACTTGAATTAAATTGTATATTATATATTGCAACGTGATACAAAACAAGTATATTTTTGGAAAAAATCCAATTAACTGTTTTTTTATAAATCAACAAAACTGAAAAAAAAAATTTGTCACCTCAAAAATTTTACGACTAAAATATGATTTCATCTCTAAAACAATTTTGTGCAAAGAAGAATAATGTTGTTGACATCTGATAAAATTTTGAGAAAATTCTAATTGACAGTTTTTTTATAAAAAATAAAAACCTAAAAAAAAACATTACTCAAAGTTGGTAAAAATTGAATTTCGACTCAAATATCTTTTCAACACCTTGAAATTAAGGCTTCAAACTTATTTTATCTTATAAGAAATATTGTTTTCAACATTCTGAAAAATGTTGGGAAAAATCGACTTGACAGTTTTTGTACAAAAAAATAAAAACCTAAAAAAAAAATTAATAAAAGTTGGTAAAAATTGATTTTCGACTCAAATATCTTTTCAAAAATTTAAGATAATGGCTTCTAAGTAATTTTATCTTATAAGAAATATTGTTTTTTAACATAAGGAAAACTTTAAAAAAAAAATCGAATAGACAGTTTTTTTACAAAAAAATAAAAACCTAAACAAAAAAATGTATAAAAGTTGGTAAAAATTGTTTTTTGACTCAAATAGCTTTTCAAAAAATTGAGACATTGGCTTCTAACTATTTTTATTTTTAAGAAATATTGTTTTCAATATTCTATAAAATTTTTAGAAAAATCGAATCGACAGTTTTTTTTTACAAAAAATAAAAACCTAAAAAAAAACAATACTAAAACTTGTAAAAATTTTTTTCGACTCAAATAGCTTTTCAAAAATTAAAAATATTGGCTTCAAACTTATTTTATTTCACAGAAAATATTGTTTTCGATATTCAGTAATTTTTTTATAAAAATCCAACAGTCCGTTTTTTCATAAAAAAATAAAATCTACAAAAAATAGTACGCAAATTTGGTAAAAATTGATACATATAGACAAACTTTTAAGCAAGACAAATCGACAGAAGAGATGGGAAGTTATCAGTGTGGGTCGCATCCCAGCCTCTTTTTTATAAATGAACAAACATGGGATTTGGCTTATTCACTCAGACCTGTAACTTTAAAAGACAACATTTCTAAAGAAGACAAATCGTAATTAAAATCATTTCCAAGTGACCATTATGTTTTTCGAATTGCTCTCTCAAAAATGTTGGCAAATTAGCTGGGTGGAACTTTACGTACTGCGTTAGTTGAATTTTGTACGTGTGCAGCACAAATGAGGTCTGCTAAAATTCAACTTCTTAAAAACAATGTGGCCTAGTAGTTGAAGAAATTATTTGTCTTAAATATTAATTGACCCTTCTCTAAAAATGTGAACTCAAATATTTAGTTCAAGTGTGAGGTAAAAATGGGTTAAGTAAGCAAACTACATTTACCGTTTTTTGGGACTTAAGTTCAAGTCTATGGTTTACCATAGAAATAAATTTAAAAATTGGACATAAATAAGGAAATTTTTAAAATTGCTTAGTATTAAGGGCATAAGTGGCTTAATTCGTCTTATTTTTAACTTCTTTTTGTAAAATGTATGTTATCGGTTCGATTTGTCAAATTGAAAGTTTTGAAATATGTCAACAGGAAATGAAGTGCTTTTGAGGATTAACTATCAAAAGATCAATTTCCAACTGCTGCCGATACCATTTAGTGAATTCCAACATATATTGTTGTCCATTCCCAGTTGGCTTCAGCTCCTGAGTCAGTTGAATTTTTTAAGGGTTCAATCTCAAGTCACGACTTAATGGTTATAACCTACAAATTGCAGAGTTCTTGTAAGCGACGTGATATCCACTGCCTCTGCAGCTAATTGTCCGATCAGTAGAACGATTATTGTGAACGAAAAATGGATCAATTGTGTAAAACGTTACCTTTCTGATATACTGATACTTTTGAACATTTCGTAATAATTTGTCATGAAAACTTGAGTTTGAGTTATTTCAGTGTATAATTGCTGGAATACTGTTATTACGATTGAAAACTTCTTTTTTTTTGCCTCTGGCATTTTGTTTAATAGAACTTTCTGTCCTCATATGTCTTACATTCTTACATTACTTGGAGATTCAACAGATTCTAAAATGACGGTTTCCAAGAAGCGGGCAAGTTTATCCAAAACACTTTTTAACTATTTTCGACATTATAAAGTATTTGTGTTCTGACGTTGCGTTGCTTAGGTTGAGAAAATATTTGTATGAAAACTGACGATTCCAGAAAGTTTTGCTATTTTGTTTTTCACGGGAAGTTTTTTTTTCGTCAGTAGTAATCAATCCAGACATAAATGCGGATTTAATAGAAAACATGTTGAATAAATATGAAAGCCAATTTGACAGATTTCAAATATCAAAGAAAATCCTTTAAGTTACTTTATGTAATGGCACATACGGTCCCTAATCTTTTCAATTTCAAGATGATAGATAAACTTGTTTTTCTCTACCTTTTATGTTTGCTTTCTTCCAGCATTGTTGTATTCATCTTATCATAAAGTTCAAATATCGACTAAGTTAAAAATTTGCTGTGACATTTTAAATCTTCATTTCATAAAAAATAAAGTCTTTACTTTAGATAACGAAAAATATACATATGATATTTTTATATAAGTATAGAAATAAACTCTCCAAAAATATACACCTACTTAATGTGTAACACGTTATAGTTGTATGTCATATGTTTTCACATAGCAAAGTAAATCCTTTGTTTTTGAGATTTATTTAATCCACTTTATTGGGATTTGTCGTTAGGCGGAGTGTGTAGTTTATGTTATTCTAGGTATAAGAATCATCCTTGCAAATCTGTGTGTAGGACATGACGTAGGTACACAACGTAATACTTTAAGGATTTACTTAAGAGTTTGTATCCATTTGCATATTCAAACACAAACCAAAAAAAAAAGTTTGAGTCAACTTCTATGTTCATCTACATAAATTCAATGACACACACACACACACACACACACTGCACATATTATAGTTAAAGCTTTATGAATGCAATTAGACCATTCGTCCTTATATTGTTGTTATAGAACCTACTCTACGCTACACTACGATCCAAGTACAATTTCAACTGCCCATCCTTTAAGCTAACTATGAACATGGACAATGGTCTATATTTATAACTATATGAAATGAGGATACGGATGTGGGATATATTGTTAAACAATGCAAAAACATTTATGCATATAATCATAATAACAATAATAATGTTTTTTATAGTGTGCAGTCTGTTTCACTGTCGGTGTTGTAGGAAGTCCTCGATTCAACTATCTAAGTTATGGTCTCAATTGGGGCATAGCTTATGATCTACCTAACGAGACCTGGATAATTGACCATTTGCATGGTTTCAGCAGTCAACGTCAACCGCCGCTTGCGGTATTGAAACGTCGCAATCGCAGATCATTGTATCATTCAATTGAGAATTTGATTGACAGGTGTGGTTGTTTTATAATATAATAAAAATTCTCACAATCATAAACACACACAGTCATTTTATGAACACAATATTTTTGTTGATAATAATTGGAATAAATTTGTGGCTATTTTTGTGGATTATTCGAATAGTGTTAGATAATGAGTGCTTTACCTTTATAATAATCGGCTTTGGCATATATTTTTATTGTTTTTTTTCCAGAATGGGATACAATGGCAGGGATTGTGTGTTGCGGGCACTTTGTGAGAGTAGGAAGTTTTTTCATTCACAAAAATTGGGAATGATACCGGAATTAATAAGGACAATTTTTTCGTAAGTATTTGTTAAATTTTTGTATTTAATTGGTATTTATGAAGATTTTGTTGCTTTGTTTTATTAAGGTTGCCAAAAACTCGACTTTTAAAGAGGGAAATTGAAGAATATTCTGACATAAAGGATTACAATAGTGCTTATTTTAGTGACGACAATGAAGATTGTGAATTGACATATCCTTGTGAATTCTCATTGTTAGAATTGGCAATGGGAGGATATTCTGAACCGCCATCTGAAGACTTTTATGGATGAACTTAGTCACTCTATAATAAACGGACTTTGATTTTTAAAATATAAAGAAAAGGAGTTTGATGTTCTGTTCTTGTTTTTTTTTTTACTCAAATGACATTGACGTTTCTTGAGAACGTAGAATATTCTGCAGGATAAGTATGAGGATATTTGAAGATCTTTGAAAATGATTGATGATGATGTTTGATGATTTTTGAAGTTACATGAGGATGTATACGAATGTTTGGGGGAAGTTGAACAATGATTGTGGATGTTCAAGAATGTTTAAGGATGTGTGAGAATACGAGAGAAAGCTTGAGGATTATTAATGTTTGCTCAAGCACTCAGGGGAATATGAATATCCTTATAATGATAATGATAAAAGCAAAGACTGAGCAATTAGGACAATGGACAGGATTAGTCGCGTTTTATTATCACCATGATCTGATCCGGATCAGATCATGATAATAAAACAGCATTGGATCTTCATATTTTTTGTTATTTAAAGTTTGGTAGCTGTGTCAAATTCGTTCTTTCAAAAGTGACATTACGAAGCAAAAAAAAAAACAAACACATACCGAAAATGGAAGCTCCACAACTTTTGAAAATGTTTCTGCAAATCACTATTGCACTCTCAAACTCAAAGCATCCAGGAACGCTTTGGTCTCACATGTAGTCCAGATTCTTTTTGACCTTTTAATAAATGTGACACTTAAATAATTTAATTAAGAGATTACTTACAATTTATTTGACATCTTTTCTCCCATTTGTGCAGCTTTCTCGATTTTATTTATATTTTTTTGACATTTAAAGCAAGGTTGCCCAAAGAACATTTTGCTCAATGATTTTTTTTTGTTCCTTTTTTTGGGGGAAAATAATACCCATAAATTATGTCAAATATATATTTTTTTGGACTTAATTATTTTAATTTTACCAATTAATATCTAGTTTTGTTAAAATATCTAATTATTTCATGGATTATATACCAAATAAATAAATATAAAGCTTCTGGCTTTCTATTTAAAAAATATTTTATTTCAGTCAAATGGAAATGTTTATATGGCAACACAGGTTTTATTTAATTTGTTTGCAATGATACCAACATTTACATGTGAAATAACAATGATAAAGCGCTCCTTGTTGTGAAAAAAAGAATTAAATTTTGGATCTCAAATTGAGATCCAAACACAAAGCAGGATCTTGTGTTGTTGTTGTAATGCATGTAAATTCAAGATCCGGAGCAGATCATGGTAATAATAAAACGCGGCTATTATTAAAGAAATACCGATGCGCATTGGTTATGAATGTATGCACATTGCAATAAGTGGGGAACATTGAGTCTGGTAAAGTATTCAACATTCGTGAAGTATGACTAAAAAGAGAATCTCTGTACTTTGCAGTACATCTGAAATTGCGCTCAAGGGTAAAACTATGAGCATTGATAGAAGTACGCGTATTATGGTTAAATGCTACTATCTTTTTTTTTTATAAAAATTACAATAAAATAATGATGGAGAGGAAAGCTTAAGGCGGGGGTGCGGCGTTTTTCAAGAGATACAAAGTTTTCATTTAGACAATAGTCACCTAACATTTTAAGAGCTCTGTTTTCAATTCTATCCAAGTAACTCATGAATCTTATTGGATCATAAGCCAAATAATGCAAATTGCACTCGAGTCTTGGAAGAATTAAGGCTTTATAAATGATATCAAAACCAGAAGGGGTAAAAATGTCTTGAATTTGTGTAGAAAGAAGTAACTGTGTCGTGATGGTTAGTGTGTAGGACTGTCATGCTATAGGTCTTAGGTTCAATCCAGGCCCAGTTTTCCAGTGCTGAGTTAATTCCGAATTAAACCCAGAGCTAGTTTATTCTGAATTCAGAATTTACTCAGAAACAAGTTTTTCAATGGTGTTTTAATATTAACCTCAGTAGTGGTATTAGAGTTTGGTATTACTGTTGTCCAAAAACTATCGAAATCAATAGATTTTGACATTTTAATTGACAGCCGCTCTCATTTGTTGGTTTTTTAAGTATACAAAACTAATAAACGAAATTCAAAAATTATCTCCAAATAATTTTTTTTTGATTTTTAACTTCCCATAGGAAGTTATTGTAATGGGTCCGATTTGTCAAATTGAAAATTTTGACATTTCTCGACGTTTCAAGGTCCCTAGAGTCAAAATAAAAGATTTTTAGAAAGATGTCTGTGCGTGCGTGTGTACGTACGTCCGTATGTCCGTACGTCCGTACGTTCGTACGTCCGTACGTCCGTACGTTCGCGACGTTTTTTTCGTCGTCCATAGCTCAAGAACCAGAAGAGATATCGACTTCAAATAAATTTTGTTATACAGATAATAAGGCAGAAAGATGCAGAAAGGGCTCTCAAGAAAATTGCGTGGGTGGTTTTTTTACCATAGCAGTTTAAAAAAAAGGTGAAAATTTTGGTTAACCCTAAATATCTCATGAACCAATGACGCTAGAGACTTTAATTAAATTTTATGTTATATATTGTAACGTGATACAAAACAATTATATTTTTGGAAAAAAATTCAATTAACGGTTTTTTTTATAAATCAAAAAAACTGAAAAAAAAAAATTCGTCACTTCGAAAATTTTACGACTTAAATATGATTTCATCTCCAAAACAATTTTGTGCAACGAAGAATAATGTTTTTGACATCTAATAAAATTTTGAGAAAAATCGAATTGATAGTTTTTTTACAAAAAATAATAACCTAAAAAAAATAAAAAAAAAAAGTTGGTAAAAATTGAGTTTTGACTCAAATATCTTTTCAAGACTTTGAGATATTGGCTTTAAACTACTTTTATCTTTCAAAAAATATTGTTTTCAACATTCAATAAAATTTTGAAAAAAATAGAATTGACAGTTTTTTTACAAAAAATTAAAAACCGAAAAAAAATTAACAAAAGTTGGTAAAAATTGATTTTCGACTTAAATATCTTTTCAAAAATTTGAGATTATGGCTTCTAACTAATTTTAACTTATAAGAAATATTGTTTTCAACATTAGGAAACATTTTGAGAAAAATCGAATTGACAGTTTTTTTTACAAAAAATAAAAACCTAAACAAAAAAATTAATAAAAGTTGGTAAAAATTGATTTTCGGCTCAAATAGCTTTTCAAAAATTAAAAATATTGGCTTCAAACTTATTTTATTTCACAGAAAATATTGTTTTCGATATTAAGTCATTTTTTTATTAAAATCCAACAGTCTGTTTTTTCATAAAAAAAATAAAATCTACAAAAAATATTACGTGAATTTGGTAAAAATTGATACATATAGACAAACTTTTAAGCAAGACAAATCGATAGACGGGATGGGAAGTAATCAGTGTGGGTCACATCCCAGCGTCTTTTTTACAGTCTTTTTTAGATCGAAAAACATGGTCAAAAAATGCAATTTTTTTAAATCGCTGCCATTTTATGAAATTTTCAAATATTCAAAAAAGCTTGTGTCTAGACCTAATCAACGTTTTAGAAATTAAGTTAAACAAATTTGTTTGTTGTTTCAAGATTCTGAAGCTGAGATATAAAGATCGGAACTTTCAACAAAAAATCATATTTAGTTATGAGCAAGAGCAACGAACAACCGTAATTTTAGAAGATAAGTTTCAACACATGTTATTTAAAAGATTATCGGATTTCGCCACAAAAATCTTGTGATATAATATACCTAAAGACTTTTTGACTTGCCACATATAGGAACTATATGGTAAGTATGGCATCTGTACATTGTTCCAGAAAGGTACCCGCCGTAGAATCTTTATTTTATTTTTAAGTTTTCTCAAGAACTCTTCAATAATTTTTTTTGCATAATGACTTATCTGTTTCAATTGTATTTAATAATAAAAAATGCCATTGTTCAAATTGATTTAAATAAAACAATACTATTTTTTTTTTTTTCATAATTCGATGTCTTGGAAAATTTTTAAGAAATTGAAATGTTATGTAACTTCGTACTGAAAACATTTTTCAACGTAAATTGAAAAAATTTATAAATACAAAATAAATTAAAAAAAAAACGCTTAAATTTTTTAAAATAAACATTTTTTGCAGGTACAATTTTAAATCTTAAAATACAGAAAATATTTGTAATCGGTCTCTTGGGATACAATAAAGCAAGGTCACGTAAAGTAAGGTCTATGCCAATGCTCGTAAATTTACGAGGGTCTCTATGTCGTAATGTCAATTGGTCATTGGAAAATTTCATGAACATTATTTTACGCACAAATCTTGGTCATTCTTAAAATTAAATTAAATTAGGTGGCAAAACAGTCCTTTGAGGACTAGGGCCTAGTGACTTACAACTCCCAACCATTCATGTGTGCGAGTACTGTTGACAGGCATGGAGGGGACCTACAGTTTTAAGCGAAATCCGAACGGCTTATTTGAGAAAGCACTTTTCATAACAAGAATTACTCTTGGAAGATTTGTCCATACCCGTGAAAAAAAAATTTAGATGGCACAGGCAGGGATCGAACCCAAGAACTCTGGCATGACAGTCCAACTCACTAACCATCATGTCACGGGTACTACTACTAACTTGGTCATTCGCCTCTATTTAAAATCATTAAATTCCTTTTAACTTTATAATGAAATAAAAATCCATTTTTCTGTCCTTAAAAAACATTTAATTTTTAATTATCAAAATGAAACCTCTTTTTGAAAAAACCCTAAACTAGGGTATACGCTAGGTTGAGTTTACGTTCCGGTTGACTGTATGATCTTGGCTTGCCTTGAATAACTTAGTGTAATGACAACTAAAAGCGTATATATTCGAGTGATTATAAAAAAAGATGACAATCGGCGATTGAGATGTTCACGAATAAACTTTCGACCCCTCTAAAGACTAAAAACCCTTACAACGAAATGTTTGGTTGTAAGGATATCATTTATGAATATTAAATCATTCAAGGTCAATATAACTAGCGGAAAAATTTGTATACAATATTACACTAGGAAATCATAAAGATAAAATATTCCTTAAATCTTCTTCGAAAAGTCAACTATTCGCCATTTTAACTCGGTATGAAATTATATTTTTGATGGGCCATGGCCCGAACAGAGAACCCATTGCATTTCTGCATAATTGCAATTACAGAAGCAATTGCAGTTGTCAAAAATCCCATTATTATTTGTTTTCATTATTAAAACTTGAATTTGTGCGCATAGAAAATTAAAAATTAAAATCTTATTGAGGTCCAAACCACCACCACCACCACCACCACAACTATCTATACTATCCTGAGCTGAGATAATTTTCTTTTTAATCCTAAACAGAAAATTTATTATTTGTACGAATAACTTATTTTAATGCACAAGAAAACAAGAATAATAAAAGTTCTACTTTTCAATTTGCATCTCTAAAACCAAAACACACCATCAGACTCTTTCTTTAAAATAAAGCAATAACAACAACAACACCAACAACAACAAAACGAAAAACAAATAAATCAAAAAGATACACACAGTTTACCTACTTAACGTTTATAAAAGACACGAAGTTGACTGCTTTCGCGAGGCGAGGCGAGGCGAAGCACAGTCAAGTCAACATTGTGCCGGCTTTATTGTACTATCGCCCAACCTATAAAACGCTAACTTGAATAACGTGAAGTTTGAGAAATGAGAAACTGCCTTTGCCTTGTCGTTTTTGTTGTCGTTGTCTTTAGAGCATCAGGCAGATTCTGACTCTGAATCCGACTCTGGTGCATTTATTTGTCTGTTCGAGTTCGTGGTTTAAAATTAGCACATTCAAGAGTGGAAATCGTGCAAAATACAAGTTTTCATTGTATACCTACAAACGACGACTTCTAACGGCAAAAATGCTATGGCAAACCATCAGGAATCTAGTGCAACTCCAATTGAAGAAGTCGTAGTCGCTGCGTTGCTGAGGAGAAGATGGGTCTGGGGGCGCAGCGGTGGAAGACATAAAAGATATTTACTTTTTGAAAAGGGTGCTGCTGTGTGTCGTTATAAGAAGACTATTTAACACAAGAAAGAAAATTATTCCGGCATATTCTAATGGAATATTTTAAGTGTGTGTGTGTTTTTTTTTGTAGTTTTTAGTTGTTTTTGGTGTTTCAGGTGACAACAGCTGTAGTTAAGACAATTGTCTCAGGAAATCCTAGAGGATTTATTATTTTATCCGTGAGAAAAGTTTATATTATGATCTATCGGTGTCCATATTTCTTTCGGAAAGATTTTAATAGAACTAGTAAAGAACCAACATTTTCAAGAATACTTTAGAAAATAATTAAATGGGAGCATTTTATTAAAAAACATATAATTTTAAAAATTCTTAAATATACCTATATCAAGTAGGTATTGAGGGTCTTATTCAAACTTATTCAAAATAATTCGCATATCGATGACAATTGCTACATTCCCTGAGGACATGGTTGTTAACAAGTGACAAAAAGTACACCAAATTCCCAAATGCGCATAAAAATTGTCAAGGTCTTTTCTCAAAAATTAAACTTTTTTAACTGAATGTTTTGAACTATAAATGCTACTTTACTTGTAAATCAAATGATTCACTACGAAATTACTTAAGTAACATTTTTTTACGAGCAAGCGTTAGAAGTTAGATCGGTCTAAAAAAAATGTCAAATATCGAAAATATATAAAACAGTACTTTGTTTCCGAAAATTCTTCAGGTAATAAATGAAGTTCAATTGTTTCACTATCAAAAAACATTAATTTTATTTGTTACGTTTATTTTTTATTATAAGTTATATATTTTTTATAAATTCTATTAGTCAAAAATATATTCATTAATTTTGTATATAAAAATACTATGTAGATACTACGTCAATGTTTCATGAAATCAAGAAAAGAAACCAATATTTTTTAAGGATCTTCTGAAACTTCGAATGGTCATCATGGTCACTTTAAATATAGAAAACAATTAGTATCGTATACTCAGGCGTATACGTACTTTTTTATTTTATTTTAGCTCATTTTAGACTAAAACTTTAGCCTTAGAATTGAATTCAGTATAAATTATTATTTATTTCGCGTTCTATACAGTCATTCTAAATCCTTGAATAACAACCTTAAAAATAATAAAGCCCCAGCACCAAACTTTCAAACATCGAAACTTGAGATTCGAACATTCTTACAAAAGACTAATTTTTTGAAATTTAGGAGAACAATTAAGAAGATGTATGTGAAAAAACGAAATTTTGACAGTTTCATATCGCAACATTTCTTCATGTGCTGTTTTTTTGGAAAAAAGTCTAACCCTGGTTCGTAGACAGTTACATAGTTACATTAAAGAAGCTTTAAGATTTTTTCAACAGCATTTTCATTTGAAAGTTTCAACAAAACTACAGCTATTACCTAAAAAGTTTTTAGATAAAAAGTCATAACTTGCGAAAAATCAATATTTTCGACACATGACATTTTTTGAAAGTGCTGTAACTACTAAACGCCACTGTAAGGTATTTTGTAAAACATCTTATAATGTATATAGCGAAAAATGCCTTTTTTAAGCATTTAAAAATTTAAGGCTAAGAACTGAATTTTTCGACAAGAAACCTTAATCATTTTTTATGCTCACTTGGGATTTTCGAAGACATTTTGTCTGAGACGAAAACTTTCGACAAATAACTTTTTATGCTCACATTTGGTTTTTGAGGCATTTTATCTCTTGTTAAAAGCGATATACTTTGTGACATTAATCTATGGTGATTTGACAAATGACAACCAATTTTACTGGCCTTGACAAATATGGCAACTGTTAACATTTGAAGTTCGGAAGTTCCTTTATTCGTAACATTTGTCCTCCATAACTTTGGTATAATTTATGAAACCATTATAAGAAAAAATATCAGGAATTTTAGGTTCAATGTAAATCTTAAGGTAGTGCTACAGTTCGGTGTGAACTAGGGCCTCACCCAACAAACTTCTCCATCTAGCTCGGTCCCAAGCTAGATGTCTCCAGTTTCGAGCTCCAAGTTGGGTGAGGTCACTTACCACTTGTGCGTGCCACCTGATCCGCGGTCTTCCTCTACTGCACTGTCCTGTGGGTGTGGATTCGAAGACTTTCCGGGCCGGAGCATTGGTTTCCATGCGCTCTACGTGACCCAGCCATCTTAGTCGTTGGACTTTTACCCTTCTGGCTAGGTATACGTCGCTGTACAACCCGTACAGCTTGTCGTTCCATCTTCTTCTAAACTCCCCTTCTATGCATACGGGACCGTAGATCACACGAAGAACTTTTCTCTCGAAACGGCCCAAGGTGCTTTCATCCGATTTAGTCATAGTCCATGCTTTTGCACCGTATAGCAGGACTGGGATGTTGAGGGTCTTATATAGCGACACTTTGGTCACTCGAGAGAGGGCTTTACTACTCAATTGCTTTCTTTGGCTAAAGAAACAGCGGTTAACAAGAGTTATTCTTCGTTTGATCTCAGCGCTGGTGTTGTTTTCTGCGTTAGTAGTGGATGTCATCAGCGTATGGTAGTAATTTGAAAGACTTTTGAAAGATAGTGCCTCTAGTGTTTGTTGATGTGGGATTCAAGTACGATGTTAAAATAATCGTATGACAGCGCATCACTTTGTCTAAAACCTTTTTTGACATCGAAAGATTCTGTTAAGTTGTTTCCAACCTATATGGAGCAGCGTGAATTCTCCATGGTCATCCTGCACAAGCGGACGAGTTTTGCAGGGATGCCAAAACTAGACATGACTCTATACAGCTCGTCCCTGTAGATGCTGTCATATAAAGCCTTGAAATCGATGAAAAGATGGTGGGTGTCGATTTGATTTTGATGGGGTGTCGTATTGAATCCCCAAAAAAAAGAATCCCCACGGGATAATATCCCCAAACAAATTTAATCCATTTTGATAATATCCCCAGAGACATAAGACAAATGGACAAAATCCCCAACTAAATAATTTATTTTGCCAAAATCCCCAGGAAAAATCTCCAAATCCCCAGTATCCGTGCATATCTTCATTTATGCATCAGTTTTTAGAAAAACTCTTATGAAATTCTCTCGGCAGACGGCATAGCCAAGCCTTAACGATTCTACTAAATTATTTTTGTAAACAATGTACATATGTATACAAACGAATGTTAATAAATCGAATTATCTATCTATCTATCTATATCTTATGAAATTCTCTTTTTGTGATATTTATAAATGATAATGATAAACAGTTTCTAAATAAAAAATCACAATGAAGGCATGCACTTCTCAGTCTGACTTTAGTATTGATAGAGAATCATTGTATTCGTAGTGCTTGTTTAGTGCTGTTTAAGCGTTGTTTTGTAGTGTCGAGTATTTCTTTAATTTTAACTGAGAAGTGCATGCCTTCATTGTGATTTTTTGTTTAGAAACTGTTTATCATTATCATTGAAAAAATTGAAATGGATGCTGTTATTGTTTCCAAATCTTTTGCTTACATTTCATGCAATATAAATTAAATTTAATATATTCAAAACAACTATGTTCAAGTAGTGAATCATGCGATTAAATTGCGCGCGCGATTTAATCGCGTGATTCACTACTTGAACATAATTGTTTTGGGGATATTCACTTTAGGATTTTCGCCCTGGGTATTTTGTCTTTGGGAATTTTGCTGCTGGGGATTTCGTTTTGGGGATTATGGATTTGGGGACTTTCCTTTGGGGATTATATCTTGGGGGATATTATCACCAACCCGATTTGATGTTCTTGTTTTTTTTTCCAGGATCTACCATAATGTGAATATTTGATGGACTGTGGACTTTCCTAGTCTAAAACCACACTGATAGTCCTTATCAGCTTGTTGACGATGGGCTTTAGACGTTCACATATTACGGCAGAGAAGATTTTGTAAGCGATGTTAAGTAGACTGATGCCTCTATAATTGGTGCAGTTTAGAGGGTCTTTAAATGTATAACCAACGTCCTGTAATTATTAAGTAGTACAATTCTATCAATGGACTTATTCTCAAGTACCTATAAGGCATTTTAAAATTGACTTTAGTACACTGTACAAAATAGAGTGAAAAATGTATTGCCTATTAATATGTTAAGCTAATGTTCACTATTTTAAAATAAATTATGCATTATTCGAAAATATTCCAAAAACTCACAACTTCAATATGTTTAAAATTAAAAAAAACTGAAGAGATTTCCAATAGCCCGATATTTGCTCAGCTGTCATCTTCTGATATTTGAAAAATAAAAACTACGTCATTATTCAAAATCAAACGCTGAACATTTTGTAGTTACGGTTTGTCAAACTTTCTCCAGCCATCAAGCTAGTATAAAAATTTAGTGATGTGAAGAATTTAAATCGGATGCATTACTCAAAAGCAACTGATAATATTTTTGCTATGTGTTGACAAAAAAAAACTCAGGTTTGTCGATTTCGTTTCCAACTTTTGGATCAGGTATTTTGACGAAATTATTATAGTGTTTTAAATAAAGACTTAGATTTTTGAAGTTCAGTTATCACAAGAACTCAAGTCGTTTACTTTTCAAAGTTAATAAGCAGAATTGTTTCTTTGAAGTTTGGAAAATCCAAAATTTATTGCTGAAAAGCTTATTTATCCTCAATGTTACACTGTTAGTTGTGGTTTTTGGACTGGCGCTATTGGTGGTGTGATTGGAGCTTACTTATTCAAGAATGAGTTTGGTGTAACTGTTACAGGCCAGAATTGGAAGATATTTATGTATGTGGACAACATTACTCGTACACAGAAATGGTTGAAAGTTGTAAGTCACTAGGCCCTATTTCTCAAAGGACTGTTGCACCACCTTATTTTTATTTATTTAACACTTTGACTTCTGACGTCGATGCGTTGTCGTCAACATGTTTATTACTTTCTGACCTCTCCCAATGCCTCCGCACACCCCGCATCCGGGAAAAATGCCATGCTATGATGCTGACGTCGACTACGCGTCGACAATCTTTTTTTATAGTCCAAAAACAAAATATTAGTAAAATTAAGCACTGATATAAGTAGAGTAAAAGGGACCTTTTTGACAAAAAAAAATTTCCGCATAGAGGGATCGCTCAGGTCAAACCATGCCGCAGTCAAAGTGTTAATGTAGATCGATTATGGCTATTTTTAACAAGACGGTGCAAAGACCGTGATATTTCTGGAAGTGGTGATCACAACTTTCCACCGAGGTCTTTTTAATTCAGAAAAACTGACGGATTCTAATAACTTCTAATATATTTCCCTAAATCCTTCCCCGTCATTATATTTAATGTATAAGGTCACGTAAATAATTTGTATTCCATAATTGGAAAATGGTATGGATACCATTCTCTATAACCGGCACTTTTTCATTTTGTAATTTCTTGTATTAAATTTTCTTGGCCCGTTAAGTAAGTGAGATAAATGTACACAATTAAGTATATTTGTTGTTTTTTGTGTTAAAAATTAACTTACTGATGAGTTGAGAAGTCTCACGAAAAAAATTGTCTTCACTTACATCCCCATTTTGTAATTTTCTTTCTAATTAATTAAGTTGTGCTCTACTCGTATATAGAGAGTTGAGGGAAAGAACGATTTATATTTCAAGTAATTCACCTTCTAATTCTCTCTTTGTTTTTCCTTATAAATTATATATAAGTAGGTAGGTACTTGATAATCGACAAGAGAATTCTTCTTAACTTCTAAAAATAAGAATAGTCATCTATTTGGTTCTTATAGTTACACTCCATCCCTTCGAATACCACAGCCTTAAGACGATCTCAAGATATCTTCTCTCTAGTATCAAAAACAAGCTAAGAAGAGATTATTTTGGTCAATATCCTACTATCCGGTCATTGTATGGAATGAACTGGACATGAACACAGGACACAGGATACAAGACACAAGATACGTTAAATGGGAAACGGGAAACCGGACTCCCCAAAATAAGCTCGTGGGTAATTTTAGGCTTAAGAAGTTTAATTGGATAGCGTATTCCACACAAGCAGACAAACAGACAGATAGACAGACAGATAGATTGAATGACGAGGATGTTGATGATGAGTATGAGTGCCCACCAATAAGTACTGATGACGATGACCAGGACAAGGATCACGACGACGACAATGACGATGACAACGAAGTTGAACCATGGAGGTATGTGTGTGTTATAATGCAAATTATTTCTATATTCACATGGCTATACACAAGTCGAAGTGTAAGTAACTCTGCCTAAATCGAGGTCAGCTTCGTTAGTTCAACACTTGGGGCAATAGATTGTAATTTACTTTGAATTTAATGCAAAGCATTACCAAGTGCCGCTGGAGTGTAAATAATTAAACCTATAATATATTTGTTGGGCTTTGTGGATTGTGAATTGTTCAAATGTTCAATGTTCGCACCCTAAGGGCTTTTATGTCGAATTTTACCTATCTCTATACAATACTCCATGAACATTGCCATTACAAACACAATAATAAATAGAAGTATAGAATATTTTGTGTATGGAGTATATTTACATTTCGATGACAGACATCAAAACATTAAGATAAATACAAATTTGTATGTTAGTATACAATTTCGGGGGAGTAGGTTTAGGTTTATATAGGCTTGGCATAAGGATACTCATCAGCTAGACAACTATGGAATTTAACATAACCTAGTTTACATTTGGTTTAGTAAATTATTATAATTATTACGGTGTGAAAAATTATTATTTATAAATATTAGTATAAGAGTGTTATTTTTTGGCTTATCTGGTGTTGTACATGTTTATCTCAATGAATCCTGGAAATTTAAGGGACTCAAGGATAGAAAATTTTAACGTTATGGAACATTGTTTGTGGTAGTAAAATAAATAATTATGTTAACAAAATATATTTAGAAGCGAGGCAGTCTATTTTTCTACTAAAATTTTAGCTCTATATCTCATCCCCCTTAAAAAATGTCTGTATCTTTATGGAATTTTATTTTTTAGTTAGCCATCCAATCATACTTTAAACGAATAACACTAGTCAACAAATTAAGTTTTTTTTTTGTTCTGTATTGTTGCTTAAACAATACTTTTTTCCAAGGAAATTGATATCCCGAATTAAAATGCAATCTCTGATTAGTCATACAGTGCTCAAACTCAGAAATACCCGTTTTCAAGATTATTTATATACTTTTTTAAATATTCCAAAAACTTTATGACTACGAAGACTACGAATTCTTGATACGATCAAAAATGTTTTTAATAGTGTTAAGAACCATTTTAGCAAAAATGCTTCGGAGTTCTTTGAGGATTAGAATTTTTTGAAAAGATGCTGAACTTTTTTAAACGGAATATTGACGTGAATCACGAATTTTATTAAAAAAACAACTTCATGAATGTACATAGCCTGACAAAGCTTAACATAGTTTTTCTTTTTTTTTAATTATAAAAGGTTGTATCTCCAAAACCTGAAGTGATAGATTGATTCGTAAGACGGATTTGAACTACAGCCATCAAAAAACTTTATATAAAGTATAATTTGATAGCCAGCTACCTAGCTTTGTTGAGCAGAGCAGTGTAACTTTTAACTTAACTTCGCATAAAAAGTTATTTAATAATCGTTTCGGTTTTTCGACTTGAAAATTTAGCAATTTTTCAACGATTCAAGAATCTCATGTGGGTCCTTAAGTAAGTGGAACCAGTATTTGTACTATATAGGGATCCATCATGTATACATTTTAATAAGGTATCTTTTTCAAATACCGGGTGCGGCAGCTAGGTATAGAAGATTTTAACGGGTGTCAAGGGAGGTGGGGGAAAACTGTCTTGTTATGAGTAGATATGTTTAGTATCCACCAACCATGCAGTCGATTGAACATCGTGTGTTTGTTTACAACACGTTAATTGAAACGGACCGTTTGGTCTTTTAAACATATAGACGATTCCGAAATCATTTTAGTATTGGATGATCGTGTTCCAAAGTTTGATACGATTATGAAGTAGGCGAATATAGCTTTCACAGAACTATTTTTTTGAGACCTTGAACTGCGCGATCAAGAGGTGATCGAACGGTAAGGCTGTATGTCACGCTCGTTTTCTTTGGATGTGAGACCGCTCAGTTCAGCGAATTTTGCCCTTTTAGGAGAATAATTCTTCTTGTTTCGACTGCGAGGAGATTTGTCAACATGTGATTACTTTTGTAATGAATTTTTCACCGACCGACCGACGGATTGAATATATCAATATATAATTTAATCACTATTGGATTTCCGAATCCAATATTAATAACGACCGAACGCGAATTAAATTCTTTACTTTTAAACTACTTTAATTAATATTAAACAAATCAAAATTGCACCCGCCGATGTGCCGCGAAAGTTATTTATTATGACACTTTAATGGAAACGTCAGTCGGTATGACAAACAGATGAAAGAATTCACCACAGGTAGCAATAAAAGTATTGCCAGCACGGTAGCTCAGCTTAAGGGGGGGTTTCGATTGGGTGAATATTTTATTAATCGAGGTGATTAATAAAATTCAAATAAACTGATATCAAAATGATATCGAAATACGACGAGGTGAATTTCTCCAAGTCGTATTGTTTAGAGTGGGCGCCAGGAAACTTTTTAATGGAAGTTTACCAAAACCAAGAGCTGTAAAATAAGACTTCAAACAAAGATATGAAATAAAAGAAAAGTTTTATTTTCCGAATGGGAAATTTAAATTATGTTTTATTTGCCTGGAAAACCTTGGCCGAAGCCGGGATTAAAAACCAGGATCTTTTATAAAAAAGGAAAAGGTACAAATTGAATTATGGAGGTTGACAAAAGGTCAATTCTCGACAAATGTATTGCAAACAAAAAGAAAGATTATTAATCGTTAAACAAAATTGGAAAACAACAAGAAAAAAAAACCAAGAAAAATCACTTCAAGAAAATTTTCGAATAAAACCAAACGGTTAAACACTTCCCGTAGTACCGGGGAAAACGGACCTTTGACGCGAAGGTCAAAAGGACGAATTAGAAAGAAATGAATGACACAACCAAAAAAAAACACAATATTCTTCGAAAACAAAGAAAACACTATACTTAACTTTTCCACTTCCACAACAGCTTTCGTAGTCCTTCCTTACAACAAAACTTTTCTCCACAGTAGACCAAAAATCTTCAACTCAATTAAAAAAAAACCAAAAATTACGTCTTTTACAAAAATCTTCACACAATTTTTTTTTAGTCTTCTAATCGCTTTGGGCGCAATTCAAAAAGTGGCCATCATCATGGCGAGCTTGACCCTTCCGGCTACCTGCCCTTAGGCAATCCTCTCGGATCTTTTGCGTGGTGATCGATCTGTCTCGGTCCTGCAACTTCCTCCATCCATAAGATTGGGGTGTGCGACCGAGAAGCCAGATATCTTTCATCGCACGCGATCTCTTTAAAAAGGTGATGCGATCACCCAGTAGCTCAATGAGTGAGTTCAGCTCTTCACTTTCCAACCCATTCCAGCCAAGACTTTCTGGAAAAATCATGTGGAATTCCTCGCATTACCGAGTATCTACACGCGCTAGTTTTTGGGTTGAGGAAAGACTACTTATGTGGTGTTGCAGGAAGTCGGTAGCCAAGCCTATAATTAAAATAAAAGTTATTAAGATATTCTTGGAGTGATTTTTCTATCGTTAATATGTACTTTATGGTGGGCCCTCGGCCATACTACGTTACGGTTGGTGTGACTTTATACACACATTGTTGGGCATGGGTATCGTCTTCATGCCTTGACGATATTGTTCAGCCAATATTTGGGCCAACCGTCGCACAGTTCGTTGGTGTGGAATCCTTTCGCACACTTTGGTAGGACCTGTTAAATTTGCTTTCCCAAAATGCTAGAAGAGCAGGTCACTGGCTGATGGTCCAGGTTTCTACTAAACTCTTCCAGAATTTTGCGGCCGCAGTAAGAATTGTTAAGGGTGGTTAGCAAAAAGGGAGGTGAAACTTGTTGTGGTAAAATTTACCGCAACACTTTTTATAGGACTATCTCAAAGCAGGACTATACGTAAGCAAAACATGTTCACTCGAAGTAAGACAATAACTCAAGACATTGAGCAGTTCTTCTTCTTCTTATTTTATACGCATTTAAGACCAAAGCGAATCAAATATCTAATGTTAAACTTCCTTCATATTATATAATGCCTTCAGAGAACTAAGAAGGCTTTTTTATATAATAATGTTTATATCTTATGAAGGACACAGACATATAAACTTTATCCAGTCCACTCTTGGTTAGTAATTTAGTATCGAATGTGCAGAAAGGATTTTTAAAAAACGTATTGAAGGAACTTTCGACTTCAGTATAACGTTATACAAAACTGATATGAATTTAAAAAACAACCAAATATTTATTTTCTCGCTCCAAAATTTTAAGAAAAAAATGTTGCTTCCCTCAGAGCTTTTCTTACATTTGACACATTTTAAAAAATTTAACTGGTAATTATAAATAAAAAACAAATACAATTACGGTATAAGAACAAATTTACTTACTTTTTTACGATTGAATTTTCTAAAAAGAAAACTAAAAGAAATATTTCCAATTTGTAAAGGGTTTTTCAACTGACATGACGCCGGTAAATTTTGACGCCCGTGGCGGCCATTTTGTTTTGGTGACATCTGTCAAATCTTTTGTTTATTATTCAGTTGTTTATGCCAAATAATCATGCCAAGTTACACGATTGAACAGCACGTTCAAATGATAAAAAATTATTATCAAAATGAGTGTTCGTTAACGCAAACGTTGCTCGCCAACACCCGTTCGTTCAAGGAATGCAAGATCGGCCGAGAACATTACCGCGGTCCGTGAAAGTGTACAGCAGAACCCGAGGCAGTCTATTCCTCGCCTTGCACAAGAACTCGGCCTTTCGCAGACTTCAACTTGGCGAATTTTGCATCGGCACTTGGGCCTACACCTGTACAAGATCCAACTGACCCAGGAGCTCAAAGTTTATGACAATAGACAACGCCGTTTTGTTCGCTGACTGGGCTTCGAATCGTTTGGAAGAGGACCCCAATTTTGGCCGAAAAATCATCTTTAGTGACGAGGCGCATTTTTGGATGAATGGCTGTGTTAACAAGCAAAATTACAGTATATGGAATGACACCAAGCCACGCGAGATTCACCAGGTGATAATGCATCTTCAAAAAGTTATCGTTTGGTGTGGATTTTGGGCCGGCATGGCGGGCGGCGTAATTGATCAGTACTTTTTTGAAAACGACGTTACTGAGGCGGTCACCGTCAAACGTGAGCGCTACATAACGATGATAACTAATTTCTTATAGCCCAACCATGTGGACCTAGATGACATGTGGTTCCAGCAGGACGGCCGCGGTGCTACGTGCCACACAGCAAACGCCAGGATTGACATTTTGCATGAACGATTTGAGGGTAAGGTTATCTCTCGCAGGGGTGATGTAAATTGGCCACCAATTTCAAGCGATTTGACCCTGATAGACTTTTTCGGAAGAGTCATTTAAAATTGGATCACTCGGGTCCGTGCCACCGTAAGAAGCCGAGGCGGGCATTTGAATGATTTCATATTCCACACTTAATGACATATATACATGCGCCTTTCAAATAAAAAATAATTTTGTTAATACCCAACATACAGCTTGTTTTATTCCATTTCAACATCTACCCGCCCTTATTGAAAAACCCTTTATAAACGTCGTCGCACAAAATTAAAACATGTGAAATTGAATTATTGATTGCACACTTTTTGAAAGTGCATAAATGACAGTATAGCTTAATAGAATTGAAGAAAAAATATTTTCTGTTTAAAATAGGTGTTTAAAGAAGAATATTGTTTTTAATGTTTTAATTTTCTAAGGCGAAACGGGATTACAGCAAAAAATAAATTAAATTTTTAAATTATATTTAGAAAATAGGTTTTGAAGGTAATTTTTAAAATTAAATAAATTTTTTAAATTCTCGTTTAAAATGAAATAATTTATTATTCTTGTTGTTTGTAAATGATATACCTGATATTTTCCATAATTCAAACTGCCTTCTTTTCGCGGATGATCTCAAACTTTATCGTGAGATTTCTTGTCAAGCCGACTGTGTTCTTCTTTTGGAAGATCTGTTAAGGCTCGATAATTAGTGCAAGCTAAATCACCTAATGTTAAATGCTTCTAAATGTCAAGTCTTGTCGTGTTTCCGAAGTTCTAATCCTATAGTGTTTGATTATACTATCAAGCATGCAAATTTAGAGCATGTAACAAGAAAGAAGGATCTAGGAGTAATCTTAGATAGGTACTAAACTTTCCTTCTTACCGCACTATGATTATAATCATAAACAGAGCAAATCAAATGCTTGGTTTCTTAAAAAGAAACACAAAGGAATTCTCAGATTCATATACCTTCAAATCTCTGTACAATTCACTGGTAAGGTCAGTTCTTGAATACTGTAGCATTATTTGGAATCCTTATTACAATAATTCAATAGACAGAATTGAAAAAGTTCAGAAACATTTTACAAGGGATGCATTTTATAAGCTAAACTGGAGGATTGTAAGGCATTCTTATTATACGCGATGCTTATAATTTGGTATGCAATCTCTTTATGATCGTAGGGCTTATTTTTCAGTAATGTTTATAAGAGACATCGTAACATTTCATATCAATTGTCCTCCTCTACGAAGACTATAGTTAACTGTGTAAATGCACCCTCTAGAACTACACGCTACCGGTTTCATTTTTATGAGCAGTTTCATCGTACAAATTATGGCAGGAATGAACCCATTACGCGTTGCACAAGAGAAGCGAATTTAATTTGCAATAGGATTGATTTTAATCTTGATGTTTCGAGAGAATCATTTAAAAAATATGTTTTAAATAATATTTAAACTATAACCTCCTAAAAAATGTTAAGACTTAATTTTTTTTGTTATCATAAGTTGTATTATTTATTAATTGTAAATTATATGTAAATAAAAAATGTAATTTATAGTAATATTTATTTATTTATATTAGTATATTTCCACCAACAATTATAGTATTAACTTCCCATAGGAAGTTATTGTAATGGGTCCGATTTGTCGAATTGAAAATTTTGACATTTCTCAACGTTTCAAGGTCCCTAGGGTCGAAATAAAAGATTTTTACAAAGATGTCTGTGCGTGCGTGTGTACGTACGTTCATTCGTCCGTACGTCTATACGTTCGCGACGTTTTTTTCGTCTTTCATAGCTCAAGAACCAGAAGAGATATCGACTTCAAATAAATTGTGTTATACATATAATAAGGCAGAAAGATGCAGAAAGGGCTCTCAAGAAAATTACGTGGGTGGTTTTTTACCATAGCAGTTTAAAAAAAAGGTGAAAATTTTGGTTAACCCTAAATATCTCATGAACCAATGACACTAGAGACTTGAATTAAATTTTATATAATATATTGTAACGTTATACAAAACAAGTATATTTTTGGAAAAAAATCCAATTTACGGTTTTTTTATAAATCAAAAAAACTGAAAAAAAAATTTGTCACCTCAAATTACGACTAAAATATGATTTCATCTCCAAAACAATTTTGTGCAACGAAGAATAATGTTTTTGACATATGATAAAATTTTGCAAAAAATTCAATTGACAGTTTTTTTATAAAAAATAAAAACCTAAAAAAAACATTACTCAAAATTGGTAAAAACTGAATTTCGACTCAAATATCTTTTCAAAAATTTGAGATTAAGGCTTTGAACTTATTTTATCTTATAAGAAATATTGTTTTCAACATTAGAAAAAATTTTGAAAAAAATCGAATTGACAGCAATTACAAAAAATAAAAACCTAAAAAAAACTAATAAAAGTTGGTAAAAATTGATTTTCGTGTCAAATATCTTCTCAATACTTTGAGATATTGGCCTTAAACTACTTTTATCTTTTAAAACATATTGTTGTCAACATTCAGTAAAATTTTGAAAAATCGAATTGACAGTTTTTGTACAAAAATTTAAAAACCTAAAAAAAATTAAACAAACGTTGGTAAAAATTGTTTTTCGACTTAAATATCTTTTCAAAAATTTGAGGTTATGGCTTTAAACTAATTTTATCTTATAAAATATATTGTTTTCAATATTCAGCAAAATTTTGAGAAAAATCGAATTGACAATTTTTTTACAAAAAATAAAAACCTAAAAAAAAACAATACTAAAACTTGGTAAAAATTTACTTTCGACTCAAATAGCTGTTCAAAAATTACAAATATTGGCTTCAAACTTATTTTATTTCACAGAAAATATTGTTTTCGATATTCAGTAATTTTTTTATAAAAATCCAACAGTCCGTTTTTTCATAAAAAAATAAAACCTACAAAAAATAGTACGCAAATTTGGTAAAAATGTATACATATAGACAAACTTTTAAGCAAGACAAATCGACAGACGGGATGGGAAGTTATCAGTGTGGGTCGCATCCCAGCCTCTTTTTTTGTATTAGTATCTAGTCAATAAGATTGTAATCTGATTGATGAAATAAAACTAAAACTAAAAATGTACGTATTTAAGAAATATGTACTTCCAGGTGAGGAATATTTCATATAAGTTTAGATTTGAGTAATTAAGGACTAGATTTATAATGGCGCTTATAGTTATTCATTAGAAATCTTATCCTATAAATGAAAATAAAGCAAATGAAAATTTCTCGATTCCTGGGGGAGAGTATCAGTTTATAGAAATTCATAATAAACATACAAACATAGAGTATACATATGTATATGTATGTATATTTATGTTAGCAAATTGTTTTCATAATGCGCTTGTACTCGTATAATTTGCCATTTAGATATTCAATATGCAAAATATCACTTTCTTTCATACCTTAAGTAGAATCAGCACTCAAAGCTCCCCAAAGTGACGACAGTATTCATATGTAAAATTACAAAAGTGCATTTGTTAAATTATTTCTTACTCTTGTGCCTATTTTATAGAAGAGTATTCTACTTCTCTCGACAAAAAATCCATTTGAATTAATTTTATAATTCTTTTGATTTATTCAAATGAAAAGTTTCTGTAAGGAGGCATGGTATAGACTATAGATGTAGTAGAATCCATTGAATTTTCTCTCCTAAAGCCCTTTAGGCTACTTCAAAAGCTATTTGAAAAGGTAAAACAAAGAAAATCCTTTTTACAAAGTGGAATACCTTCTACCTCTTTTGCATATACATACACAATACACATACATACATAATCAAAAAAAACACATACCTACCTAAATAAGTACGTACTATATTTTATAAGCAAAAAACTATAGAGAGCTAAAGGATCATGTCACATAAATGAAACATATATGATAGGAGTGTGTTTCTGTCTATATATCATCAACATTATATTTCATTCTAAGCTACACTACATATGTATAAGTGTATGTGTGTATATTGTTAATAAATTCCTCAAAGATATCCTGTTAATTCAAGTTGGGTAAAATACATCAAAGGTTTTCTTTGTGGATGTGTAGTGTATATGTAGCTAAAAGTCAAAAAAGACATTCTCTCGTCTTTCACAACTCTTTCACTTCAATATCATCACCATCACCATCACCATCACCATCTTCATCACCATATACGAGTATGTACCTATACCTACTTCTAAGTATAACTTCGCCAACCGAAATTACTAAATTGCTTTCAAGAGAGAATTATATCCTCAAAAGTGTCCTTATTCACTTAAAATCATGACCATACCATACTTACTGAATACATACACTCTGAATCATTAAAATAAAGTCAACACACTGATTTTATTAAAAATATCGGTTCACAATTCTGATTATTAGTTGTTAACAAAGCTGCAGAATATCTCTAAAGAACTTTTTCTTTAACATTCAATCCAAGTGCATAGTGGACCAAATTCAACAATTCCACATTTTGGATTGCAACAAAGGACCTTTTCTATGCTCGAAGTATATATTGGTGCCTTATCCTCTTCACTAATCCTGGTCAACCTTCAGAAACCCTGATTCCATTGATTTTTTATGAGCATTTTCATCTCTTCAGTTATCATTGAGCTTAATTTCAAAGTCATTTTTCTAAGTGCAATCCTTAGAGAGATTTGCAACTTTGGTAAAAACCAATAAATCACGTTTGAGGATTGTTTGTCCAGGCTATAGCTTACTTTTTAATAATATTTCTGTGCTGTCTTTATTTAAATGAATTGGAGTGTTTGTAGGTACAAAGATTTGTATAACGTTATACCTTATCTACCTTATAAGTTGGGTCAATATAGTTTGCCTTCGATGTAAAAGCAATGAATTTATAAATGCATAGAGCTATAGACATATTGTGCTCATGTGTATATTAAATGAAGTGCGTTGGTTGTGGCAGCTCCAAAGTTCAACACTGATGCACAATGCACAAGATGAATTTTAATTTTTTTTTCTTAATATAAGGAAACACTTTAAATACATATTGCATATTCTGGAACTAGAGGGTGTTTCTTTCGCTAAAAGTAAAACAAAAAAATTAGAGGTATGTTGTTTGTAGTTATTATTGAAATGAATCCAGAAAAATGTTTGTTTAGGTATTTTCCTCTTGATTAGAAATGCAAATTATAACCTAATCGATTGGAAATTACTCTAAGAACTTTTTGCAAAATTTAAGTTTTTATTTTCCTGACGGAAATTTATTTTCCCCAACAACTGGAAAAAATAATTTGTATTCTGTAAGAAAAAAAATTGCGGTGGATTGGTTTTAATGATTGAAATCGGTGATAGTTATAATTAGAGCCATTGAATTCACGTATTTGGGAAGTATACGTAAAAATAACTTTTTCCAAAACGTTGCGATAGCCATATTCGTATTCACTGGTGATACTCATGCATACTTCTGAAGAAATTTGGGTCTCCTTTTTTTAATAATTGCTTTCCTCGTTTATAAAAGTCGTAAATCCTAAAGCCACCGAGATACAAATGCTTCTCATAATAAAAGATGAAGTTTTGCCCAAGATCGTTGTTGAATTCACTTGTCTCTGACACTACGGAGCCATTGCGAAGAGAAGGATCGTGAGAGGCATTTGGACTTTTTGAGAATTTAACTGAAGGATTTTTTTTTTTTAAATTCAATAAACTATTTTTAAAAAAATATAACATAAATATCAAAAATAAAACAAATTATAATATTTTATAAAGGTCTTAGAAAAATCGATTTAAAATTTTTCCTATAAAAATTAAAAACTTACAATAAAATAGAATTTTTTCTCAAATATTCTGAGAACCAATAAAGTTATAAACTTGAAAAATACTACGAGTACATTCGTTATTACTGTTTACACTTGGTAAGATACTTGGCAAAATCAAATTGAAAGCATCTAACAAAACAATAAAAACTTACCTAGTCTACATTTTTAAAAATCCTTTTTCAAATTTTTCATCTGAAATATTTTGAAAATTAATTAATTTCCCATAGGAAGTTATTGTAATCAGTCCGATTTGTCGAATTAAAAATTTTGAAATTTCTCGACGTTTCAAGGTCCCTAGAGTCGAAATAAAAGATTCTTTTAGAGAGATTTCTGTGCGTGCGTGTGTACGTACGTTCGAAAAGTTTTGTTTTCGTAGTCCATAGCTCAAGAACCAGTACAGATATCGACTTCAAATAAATTTTGCTATAGCGATAATAATGCAGAAAAATGGAGAAAGGACTCTTAAAAAAAAGCGTGGGTGGTTTTTTTACCATACCAATTTAAAAAAAAGGGGAACATTCTGGTTAACCCGAAATATCTAACGAACCAATAACGCTAGAGACTTGAATTAAATTTTATATTATATATTTTAACGTAACACCAAACAAATATATTTTTGGAAAAAATTCAATTAACATTTTTTTTATAAATCAAAAAACTGAAAAAATATATTTATCACCATTTATTTGTTTTTACGAACAAAAAACGATTTTATCTCCAAAATATTTATGTGCAAAGAAGAATAACGTTTTTGACAACTGGTAAAATTTTGAGAAAAATCGAAAAGGTAGTTTTTTTTACAAAAAAATAAAAACATTAAAAAAATCAATAAAAGTTGGTAAAAATTGATTTTCGACTCAAATATCTTTTCAAAAATTTGAGATTATGGCTTCAAATTAATTTTATCTTATAAAAAATATTGTTTTCAACATACGGTAAAATTTTGAGAAAAACTAAGTTAATAGTTTTTTTTTTAACAAAAAATAAAAACCTAAAAAAACCAATATTAAAAAATTACTTTCGACTTAAATATCTTTTAAAAATTTCAAACTTTTTTCATCTCACAGAAAATATTGTTTTGGATATTCAGTAAATTTTTTATAAAAATCCAACAGTCCGCTTTTTCATAAAAAAAAAAATCTACGAAAAATAGAACGCAAATTTGGTAAAAGTTGATGTTCGGTTCTCGATATCTCGTGAACAATAGAAGATATTGACTTCAAGTTAATTTCGTTTATCCAATTTGTATAATAATAGAAATACAAATTTTTAAGAAATGCTACTAAAATTGGGAAAAATTGATTTTCCACTAAAAATCTAAAAAGTGTTCGACTCAAGTATTAGGAGAACAAGATATTGACTTGAAAATATTTATCTCACACAAAATATTGTTATTAACATTTTGTTAAAGCTTTAAACGAGACAACAGACGGGATGGGAAGCTTTCAGTGTGGGTCGCATCTCATCCTCTTTTTAACTTCCCATAGGAAGTTATTGTAACGGGGTCCGATTTGTCAAATTAAAAATTTTGACATTTCTCGACGTTTTTAGAAAGATGTCTGTGCGTGCGTGTGTACGTACGTCCGTACGTCCGTACGTTCGCGACGTTTTTTTCGTTGTCCATAGCTCAAGAACCAGAAGATATGTCGACTTATCAAATAAATTTTAGTATACACATAATAAGGCAGAAAGATGCAGAAAGGGTTCTCAAGAAAATTGCGTGGGTGGTTTTTTTTACCATAGCAGTTTAAAAAAAAAGGTGAAAATGCTGGTTAACCCTAAATATCTCATGAACCAATGACGCTAGAGACTTGAAGTAAATTTTATATTATATATTGTAACGTGATACAAAAGAAGTATATTTTTGAAAAAAAAAAAATCCAATTTACGGTTTTTTTTATAAATCAAAAAAAAAAACTGAAAAAAAATGTGTCATCTCGAAAATTTTACGACTAAAATGTGATTTCATCTCCAAAATAATTTTGTGCAACGAAGAATAATGTTTTTAACATCTGATAAAATTTTGAGAAAAATCTAATTGACAGTTATTTTTATAAAAAATAAAAACCTAAAAATAACATTACTCAAAGTTGGTAAAAAATGATTTTGGACTCAAATATCTTTTCAAAACTTTAAGACATTGGCTTCAAGTTAATTTTATCTTATAAGAAATATTGTTTTCAACATTTTGAAAAATGTTGAGAAAAATCGAATTGACAGTTTGTTTACAAAAAATAGAAACCCAAAAAAAAAATTAATAAAAGTTGGTAAAAATTGATTTTCGACTCAAATATCTTTTCAAAACTTTGAGATATTGGCTTTAAACTACTTTTATCTTTAAAAAAGTAATGTTGTCAACATTCAGTAAAATTTTGGAAAAAATCGAATTGACAGTTTTTTTTACAAAAAATAAAAACCTAAAAAAAACAATACTAAAACTTGTACAAATTTACTTTCGACTAAAATTACAAACTTATTTTATTTCACAGAAAATATTGTTGTCGATATTCAGTAATTTTTTTTATAAAAATCCAACAGTCATATAGACAAACTTTTAAGCAAAACAAATGGACAGACGGGATGGGAAGTTATCAGTGTGGGTCGCAATTCAGCCTCTTTTTTCTAATTGATTTTGGTACTATAAAATATTTGCATATTTCTTGTAATTTTTTAAAATAATAATACAAAATTGTCCCCTTTGGTTTTAACTAAAGTTGGGACCTTACGTCTATGAGGGCTTACCTACATGGCTTACAAATAAATCAAGCCTTAAGGCAGTTGTTGAAAAATCCATTTCAAAAAATTGACATAATGAATTCAAAAAACGCAAATGGAAACAATTTGTCGCTTTTTGTTGTAAAGACAGGATTTTCGAAACCTCCAGCACACCAAAAATTTACTAGGCTTAGTTTAAAAAAAAGGTTATTTTAAATTTTAAAAGTTCTTTGAATGGTTTTACTGTCAGCTCTCATAAAAAATTAAGATGGTTTACCTTTGCAGTGAAAATTTGAGTTCCATTTCATAATGGATTTTTTAAGCTATGGTTCTTATTTTGTTTGTTGTAAATGTTGGGTGTAATAGAGATTATCGATTCTTTGTCACAGCATTGGCTTATAATAGACACCCTGTGTTTTTTATCAAGTGTGCAAATAATTTACATTGAATTTGGATGCCGTTAGGCAAATGTGGAGGGGGAGGCAAACCTTTAATAATAGAAACAATATTAATGAAAGACCGCATCACCATCACCATCACCATAACCATCATCATCATCATTATTATTCCTTTGTGCGTGTACTGTGCATAATGTAAATTGTAAAATTTCATCAAAAGTGTAAATCTACATTATACGAACATAACACAAGTGAAGCAAACGTATACAACAACGCAAAACTAGTAATATCCTTAAAGCTTTGTATGTAACAACATATTTCTTTTAATCCTTTGTTTCGGTATTTTGCATATCTCTATATATGCATAATGTATTTTACAACTTTTACACTATAAAAGAGTAAATATTAATAATATTGAATATTTTTGCAATAAAAATGATATGTACGTAGGTGCCTTGTCTTATATTGGAGTATACATAGGTATTTGGAAAGGTACCTACATTATTTGTAATTCATAGTTCATAAATATTCTTCAAAACAAAATTTAGATTGAAGCATAAGAGTTGAGGGATAGGAGCTTGTACCTGTACCTATATCAAATTGTTTTGGTTTGAGAAGAGAGAAAGTACAAAGGGGTGTTGTTTTTTGAATAAAAATCAATTTTAATTCAAAAATATCAAATCACATAAAATTGAAGTAAAATGTTTGATTGAAGGTAGAAATTTAGTTGGAAATTGATTTGATACTCCTTAAAATGTATTTTATAAAAGCGTTTTGTATAGTTTTTAAGTGTTGTTGTAAGGTACATACGTTCCTTAGCAGAAAATTTAAATTCATACGTGTAAAACATCTAAAATAAATCCAAAAGTATTTGTTGATTTAAAAGTCTTTTTTTTCTTTTATTTAGAAGTTTAATCAAAACAATCTCTCCAACAACATTTGTACAACAAGGTTATTTACAATCTTGTTTATTATTTTCATAAACTTGTTTGTTTTTTAACCTAGATTGTTTTCAATACTTTTTCATTTCACTTCATTTTTATTTTTTTTTTTATTTTTTTTTATTTTTTTTTCTTTTATCAAAATCTTAAAGCTAACTTAAAGCTAGACAAAAATTCTTTAAAAAACTAGCTTAAATTTCAAAAACTTAAAAAATATCTTACTGGCCCTATGCGAGTGCTCTAAGTTAATCCATTATCTTATATCTACTGGCTTTCGGCCTAAGAACAATTTTAATACTAAATAACAAGAACTTAATCTAAAACCAAGAAAATTAAAAAAAAAAATTATTTTATATAAAACTAAATTAAAAAAAAAATGGAAACCCTGTATAATACTTAAGCTACTTAAAACCACTTACTACTTAAAAATACTTAAAACTACTTAAAAACTAGAACAGCCACAGTAAGCTTTTTTTTTGTGTTTTTTTTTTTTTATATAATTTTTTTTGGTGCCACCCTGACTGTCCCTAACCTAATCAAGACCAAACGCCCTAGACAACTTTAAATGACATTCCTAATTTGAAAAAAACAAAACTGGTTCTCCTGCTTCACCCTATCTCTTCGGAAACAGTCCTACAGAACTGAAGGCACTGGACAGAGTCCAGTGCGAGGACGTCTCGACTGTAAAGGAGTCGCCTATCTACAGTTTTACGGCTGACGTGGTAGATTAGCGGAACAGCCTCCCTATCCTGTATCAGCCCTCGATTGTCTAAATAGATGAAAGCTTCGGGCGGAATGTTCCCACTTAAATGTGCACTTTCGTAGTACTTATTGTTGTGGTAGTAAGCCCAATAAATTAAGCTGTTAGTCGGCGACATCACTCGCGCAATGTGACCCGTACCAAGCTTCAGCAAGAAATTATCTATTGTGTTTATGTTGGCTCTGTTGTAAAGAACATGGTTGGAATAGTAATGTTTGTACCCTGACTCTGGTGTTCTGTGTAGTCCAAGGCAACGTCTCAGACATTGTCTCTCAAACACCCGAATCTTTTCCATTTGAGATGGGGCAACGTTGAACCATACCGGGCACCCATAGGCAATCATCGGCCGGATAAAGGCCATGTAGCAAATCACCTTCACCCTGCTGTCAAGACGGCTGCTAAAAAACAACCGTTTTGTCAGGGCAAAGGCTACCCTAAGCTCTGGCCAGAGCAGCATTCGTATGTCTGTCGAAATACAAGTACTGATCCAACCAGATGCCAAGGTACTTTACTACACTTTTATTCGCCAGTGGCTGTCGATTTGGTCCAACGATCACTAGATTTTTCCAGTTCTTAGTTATTTCACCTCGTTGGTGAAGATGATGAACTGTTGCCCCACCTTATTTTGATATTTTATGTTGATTAATCAGGATTGTTTTTTAACCTTAGTAATTTTTAACATAATTTACACAGGAAGTTATTATAATCGGTTCAATTTGTCGAATTGAAAAATTTGACATTTATTGACGTTTCAAGAACCTTTGAATCTAAATCAAAGATATTTAGAGAGATGACTGTGTGAGCGTGTGTATGTTTGTTCGTACGTCCGTACGTTGCGGAAGCTTTTTCGTCGTCCATATCTCAAGGAGCAGAAGAGATATCGACCTCAAATGAATTTTGTTTTACAGATAATAACACAGGGTGTTGTTTTTTACCAAAGCAATTTAAAAAACAGTGTGAAAATTTTGGTTAACCCAAAATATCTCATGAACCAATAACGCTAGAAGCTTGATTTCTTAAATTATATAATGTAATGTGATTCAAAACCACTGTATTTTTGGAAAACAATCCAATTAATGTTTTTTTTTAATAAATAAAAAAAAAACGGAACAAAAATATTTTTCACCTCAAATATCTTACGACCATAAAATGATTTTATTTCCAAAATAATTTTGTGCAACGAAAAATAACGTTTTCGAAATCTGGTAAAATTTTGAGAAAAATTGAATTTACATTTTTTTTTAAAAAACATAAAAACTTAAAAAAAAATTACTCAAAATTGGTAAAAATTGACTTTTGACTCAAATATCTTTTAAAAAACTAAAAATATTGGCTTCAAACTAATTTTATCTCACAGAAAATATTTTTTTCAACATTCAGTATGGAAGTTATCAGTGTGGGTCGTATCCCAGCCTTGTTTTTGTATTAATATTGAAATTTAAACTACATGAGGAAGTTTTGTTTTTTACTTAGAAAGAAATATGCAGGTATGTTTTTTTTTTAACTCAAATAATTTGTATAAATATAAAGGGGTTTTCAATAAGGGCGGGTAGATGTTGAAATGGAATAAAACAATCTTTGTGCGAGGTATTAACAAAATAATTTTTTTATTTGAAAGGCGCATGTATGCCATTAAGTGTGGAATATGACATCATTCAAATGCCCGCCTAAGCTTCTTACAGTGCCACGGATCCGAGTGGTCCAATTTTCAATGACTCTTTCGCATAGATCCGGTTGAATTTAAACTATGGCTTGTGTTATGTTTACCTTTAAGGCATCAGTCAATTATGGTTTATTTGCATAGAGTTGCGACTTCAAGAAACCTAACAGGAAAAAGTCTAGCGGGGTCAAATCGCATGACCTTGGTGGCCAATTTACATCACCCCTGCGAGAGATTACCTTACCATCAAATCGTTCATGCAAATAGTCAATCGTGGCGTTTGCTGTGTGGCACGTAGAGCCGTCCTGCTGGAACCACATGTCATCTAGGTCCATATGGTTCAATCTGGGCCATAAGAAATTAGTTGTCAGCGCTCGCTCGCTGACTGCCTCACTAAGGTCGTTTTCAATAAAGTACGGACCAATTACGCCGCCGCCGGCCCAAAATTCCCACCAAAGGGTAACTTTTTGAGGATGCATTATCACCCTGTGAACCACGCGTGGGTTGATGTCGTCCCATGTACGGAAATTTCGCTTGTTAAAACAAAAATGCGCCTCGTCATGATTTTTCGGCCAAATTTGGGTCCTCTTCCAAACGATTGGAAGTCCAGTCAGCGAACAAACGGTGGCGTTGTCTATGGTCATGCACTTTGAGCTCCTGGGTCAGTTGGATCTTATACGGGTGTAGGCCCAGATCCCGACGCAAAATTCGCCAATTTGAAGTCTGCGACAGGCCGAGTTCTTGTGCAAGGCGAGGAATAGACTGCCTCGGGTTCTGCTGTACACCTTCACGGACCGCGGCGATGTTCTCGGCTGATCTTGCGTTCCTTGAACGTACGGGTGTTGGCTGATTGTTTACTGAACCGGTCGTCTCAAATTTGGCCGTAAAACGTTGAAGAGTCGACTGTGAAGGGCCACCACGTCTTACGTAAAAAACGAACACTCCTTTTGATAATAAAGCTTTATCATTTGAAAGTGCTGTTCAATCGTGTAACTTGCCATGATGATTTGGCATAATCAACTGAATAATGAACAAAAGATTTGATAGATGTCACCAAAACAAAATGGCCGCCACGGGCGCTAAAATATACCCACGCAAATTGAAAAACTCTTTAAATGACATAAAAAAAAATGGTTTTAAAAAAAATAATGTTTTTTTCAAACAAACAATAAACCAACAACTTGAAATGCTCTTAGATACAAAGAACCGTTTTGGTACAATATGTGAAAAATCGATAATTTCGAGATTTAACATTTTTTAAAACCACTGTTACTTCTAAATACATCATCGTAGACTAAAAAAAATTATTTAAAATATTGCGTAGTAAATCTTATGATCTTTAAAGTCTAGCTTAAAGTAGAATAATTTACCTTTCAAAAATTACAGACTGAACCTAAATTGTTTTGTATGCTCATTTGGATGTTTGGGTTCTTTTTGTCACTTGTTAAAAACAATGTTTTCAGTATCTGTATCAATTTGTATCAATATGCGAACTATTCCTTAACACTTTGTATTTTATTTTCACTAACTCCTTTTCAAAAACCTTGTTTGAAATATCAATGTCATGTCCATTAATTCTTTTTTGTTTAAATTCGAATTAATAAATACATTTTGTTGTACAAAAGCATTATTTCTTTAAAAGCCAGAGGCTATAGATTTGTAAAGCCCTCGCCTAAACCATTCGAGTGTGTGAGTAAAATGGCAAGAACGCATTTAAAACGAAATGTTTTGAAACCCATAATTCCTGCACCGACAATGAAATAATGTTCTCTTGGAAAAGAAGAAAAACAATTTAAATCAGATTATAAAGAACTCCATGATTTGATCCAAATCTAAACAAAAGAATAAACGTCTATATTATCATGTTTTTGAATTCCAAAAAGTATAATCACTCTTCCATATGTCTCCTTCAATTCAAATACTGCATTTGATTTTATTACAAAGAACAAAGTCATTCAACGCCAAGCATCATCTTTATCATCATTCTCTCCAAACTTTTTACTAAACATGAACGTTTAAGTCTTCATTGAACGCTTTCATATACTCCGAATCATCTATTTTCCTTCGAAATATTATATGGCATGTCTTTATTTTTGTTGTTTTACCTTTTAGAAAACCATAGCATTCCTGTAGTTTTGTACCTAACTACGCTACGAAAAGTTAACATACCTTACCTACTTTGAGAATCTTTGATTTGGACTTATACAATCGCAAAAGCATTTTTGAATTCAAAGTGATATTTCTAAGAGACATGATGGGAAATGAAATGCAATTTGAAACTGCCTTAGGACAAGAGTGAAGGTAGTAGGTATATATAGAACGCAGACAGAAACAGGACTAAAGTAGAGTTGAGTTGAGTTGTTATGAAACTGAGAGGAGATGACATTTTCATTTTAATCAATCCCAGAGTACGATGATAGTTATTATCAAGTCTCTTTTAGGTTTTTTTGATAGAATAATTATGTGATTCAGAGGTAAAGCATTATATCAAGGTAAAGGATTGCAGTGGTCAATAGTGACGATTTTTACCACAAAGGATATAAATCAGAACGATTGACATCAATATTTTTGAACGGTTCTAAGAAACGAAAGGTCTATGCTGGAGATAAAACTTAGAAATACATTATTAAATTTTACCTTCAATTGTAACTAAAACTTTTGTGAAAAATTATATGGAAATCAAGTATCATGTATATTTCTAGCTGAAATAAATCAATCAATGTTTGAGGTTAACCTTCACGTTTTCTAGTTGGAATATATTCATAAAAACCACAATTATCATTCCAAGAATTCTAATATATAACATCTCGTTTATTTTATAATGAAAAACCGGCAAATTTATTCTTTGAATTTTCGTATCTATCACTCTGATATAATAATCGTGCTACAGAATGAATTGAACGAACAAAAAAATATATATAAATAAATGCCTAGAAATCGTGTCAGTTCTTAGTTAGAAACTAATTCATAAAAACTGTTTTAATTAGATTCTTTATCATAAATATACTGATACTGATGCGGTGTTTTGTATAACCACAGATTTGCACCAATTTATTTTTCTACTAATTAATTCAAGAATGTATTTTGAATATTAATTTTCATTGAAAACATGTACATATAAATGTACTCACAGTAGGGTGGTTCTTAAAAAAAGATAACCTTAATATGTATCGCTTATTGTATTTCAGTTGTTACTTAAGAGCATAATAAATAGTTTTAAAAACGATTTTAAAAAAATACTATATGTACATTTCTTACTCTTTAAAATTTAACTAAGAACTTTACAAATTTTATTAAGGGTTTTTCAATTTGGCGCGGGAAGATTTTGTCACCTCGTGGAGGCCATTTTGTTTTGGTGACATCTGTCAAATCTTTTGTTTATTATTCAGTTGATTATGCCAAATCATCATGGCAAGTTACACGATTGATCAGCAAAATGAGTGTCCGATAACGCAAACGTTGCCCGCATTGCGCCCATTGTACGGTAGACGTGGTGGCCCTTCATAGTCGACTCTTCAACGTTTGGTCATGCGATTTAACCACGCTAGACTTTTTCCTGTAGGGTTTCTTAAAAATGAAGGTTTATGCAAATAAACCACAATCGACCGATGCACTAAAGATGAACATAGCACAGGCGATCGCTCAAATTTAGCGGGATCTATGCAGAAGAGTTATTGAAAATTGGACCACTCGGATCCGTAACACCGTAAGAAACCGAGGCGGGCATTTGAATGATGTCATATTCTACACACACATACGCCTTTCAAATAATAAAATAATTTTGTTAATACCTCACTCACAGCTTGTTTTATTCCATTTCAACATCTACCCGCCCTTATTGAAAATCCCTTTGTATCAATGTAAGCAAATAGTTTTTAAGAAAAATTGAAAAATATTAAAACTACAATTTTTATGTTCGGTGAGTTTGAAGTTTTTAAAAATATCTTATTTGAAATAATTAAAAGATAATCGCTGTTCAGATCTTATCATAACTTCGTCAAATAAAGCTAACGTTTTAAACTGTTTTTCCAAAACATCAAACCACGACCCTAAAGTTTGCTTGATTTATTAAAAATGGATATTGTTTTTTGTGAAATTTAGATTCAACTTTTAGAAAAATATAAAGCTATACTTAAAAAAAAAAAATATGTGAATAAGAACCACCCTAACCCACATTATTGAATGTTAAGTTCTTATAAAAAAGAATAAGTTTTTGAGTGATATTCGTGAAACATCGTATCTAATAATAGGTCAAAAAATTCATTACAGATTGTGTTAATTATTATGTACACTCACAGAAATACTCACAATAATGAAAAACAGAAAATACGATAATTTTAATAAACCATAATTATGTACAAAAACTATATATATTGATATTGGAAACACGAGATAATATAATGAAGGTGAGAAATAGTCAAAGTTATTTTAACTTCCCATAGGAAGTTATTGTAATGGGTCCGATTTGTCAAATTGAAAATTTTGACATTTCTCGACGTTTCAAGGTCCCTAGAGTCGAAATAAAAGATTTTTAGAAAGATGTCTGTGCGTGCGTGTGTACGTACGTTCGTACGTTCGTACGTTCGCTACGTTTTTTTCGTCGTCCATAGCTAAAGAACCAGAAGAGATATCGACTTCAAATAAATTTTGTTATACAGATAATAAGGCAGAAAGATGCAGAAAGGGCTCTCAAGAAAATTGAGTGGGTGGTTTTTCTACCATAGCAGTTTAAAAAAAAGAGGCTGGGATGCGACCCACACTGATAACTTCCCAACCCGTCTGTCGATTTGTCTTGCTTAAACGTTTGTCTATATGTATCAATTTTTACCAAATTTGCATACTACTTTTTGTAGATTTTATTTTTTTATGAAAAAAAGGACTGTTGGATTCTTATAAAAAAATTACTGAATATCGAAAACAATATTTTCTGTGAAATAAAGTAAGTTTGAAGCCAATATTTGTAATTTTTGAAAAGCCATTTGAGTCGAAAGTAAATTTTTACCAAGTTTTAGTATTGTTTTTTTAGGTTCTTTTTTTTTGTAAAAAAAAACTGTCAATTCTATTTTTCTCAAAATTTTATCGAATGTTGAAAACAATATTTCTTATAAGTTAAAATTAGTTAGAAGCCATGATCTCAAATTTTTGAAAAGATATTTGAGTCGAAAATAAAATCAATTATTACCAACTTTTGTTAATTTTTTTTTAGGTTTTTAATTTTTTGTAAAAAAACTGTCAATTCGATTTTTTTCAAAATTTTACTGAAAGTTGACAACAATATTTTTTGAAAGATAAAAGTAGTTTAAAGCTAATATCTCAAAGTTTTGAAAAGATATATATTTGATTCGAAAATCAATTTTTACCAACTTTTATTAATTTTTTTTTTAGGTTTTTATTTTTTGTAAAAAAACTGTCATTTCGATTTTTCTCAACATTTTTCAGAATGTTGACAACAATATTTCTTATAAGATAAAATAAGTTTGAAGCCTTAATCTCAAGTTTTTGAAAATATATTTGAGCCGAAAATCAATGTTTCCCAACTTTGAGTAATGTTTTTTTTAGGTTCTTATTTTTTTATAAAAAAAACTGTCCATTAGATTTTTCTCAAAATCTTATCAGATGTCAAAAACATTATTTTTCGTTGCGCAAAATTGTTTTGGAGATGAAATCGTATTTTAGTCGTAAGATGGTCGAGGTAACAATTTTTTTTTTCAGTTTTTTTGATTTATAAAAAAAAAACGTTCATGGATTTTTTCCAAAAATATACTTGTTTTGTATCACGTTACAATATATAATATAGAATTTAATTCAAGTCTCTATCGTCATTGGTTCATGAGATATTTAGGTTTAACCAAAATTTTGACCTTTTTTTTAACTGCTATGGTAAAAAAAAACCGCCCACGCAATTTTCCTGAGAGCCCTTTCTACATCTTTCTGCCTTTTTATCTGTATAACAAATTTTATTTGAAGTCGATATCTCTTCTGGTTCTTGAGCTATGGAAGACGAAAAAAACGTCGCGAACGTACAGACGTACGTACACACGCACGCACAGACATCTTTCTAAAAATCTTTTATTTCGACTCTAGGGACCTTGAAACGTCGAGAAATGTCAAAATTTTCAATTCTACAAATCGGACCCATTACAATAACTTCCTATGGGAAGTTAATAATGTTATGCATCGATGAATAAGATTTTTGACATCTTGTAATTAGTTAAGAAAAAATCGAGTAAAAAAAATACTTAAAGTTGGTTGAAGCTGATTTTTGACTCAAATATCTCGAGAATAAATGAAAGCATTGACTTTAAAATGTTTCCAATCTATACAAAATATTGTTGTAAATATAAAGTAATTTTCTTAAAAAAAACAATCAGAATTTTTTTTATAACAAATAAGAATCTTCAAAAAATGCTTCTTAAAATTGTTGAAAATACTTCGGAAACAAAAACATAATATATTGAACTATTCGTAAAGGAAAAATGTTTGTTAACCTTAAGTTGATTTCTTAAAAAAATTCAATTGTCAAAAAACGAAAACCTATAAAAAATTTAAAAACTTTTAAAAAGTGATTTTAAGCCCAAGTATCTTGAGAACAAAGAAAGACATTTACTTCAAACTTTTTTAACACAAAGTGTTGTTATTAATTTTTCAAAACTTTTAGAGATATCAATAGACGGGTGAAAATGGGAAGTTATCAGTGTGGGTAGCATCCCAGCGTCTTTTTACTTGCTACATGTAGAAACTATATGGTAAGTATTGCATTCGTTAAAAATTTCGAACTCGAGATTTTAATCATACATGACATTACGATGATAGAGACGTCGAAAAGAGTGGGTCCCCCGATTTCGACCATCTATCTGCCTGGCCTGTTCCCTATAGCCCAAAGTATTAGTTTGATTGACTTCAAATTTCAACACCAGAGGCACTATCTTTCAAAAGTCTGTCCAATTACTAGCATATGCTGATGACATTGACATAATCGGAAGAACTCAGCGTGATGTCAATGGGGCTTTTGTGAGTATCGAGGCAGAGGCGGCAAAAATGGGTTTAACGGTTAATGAGGGCAAAACAAAGTACATGCTGTCATCAAGAAAGGACCTGCAACACCGACGTCTTGGTCAAAACGTCACCATCGACAGACGTAACTTTGAGGTAGTCAAGGACTTCGTCTACCTAGGCTCCGCTGTAAACGCAGAAAACAACACCAGCGCTGAGATCAAACGAAGAATAACTCTTGCTAACCGCTGTTTTTTTGGGTTAAGAAAGCAATTGAGTGGAAAAATTCTCTCTCGAAGGACCAAAGTGTCGCTATATAAGACCCTTATCATCCCCGTCCTGCTATACGGTGCAGAAGCATGGACTTTGACAAAAGCGGATGAAAGCACCTTGGGTCGTTTCGAGAGAAAGATTCTTCGTGTGATCTACGGTCCCGTATGCATCGAAGGGGAGTGGAGGAGAAGATGGAACGACGAGCTGTACGGGCTGTACAGCGACGTAGACTTAGCAAGAAGGGTAAAAGTCCAACGACTAAGATGGCTAGGTCACGTAGAGCGCATGGAAACCAATGCTCCGGCCCGGAAAGTCTTCGAATCCACACCCACAGGACAGCGCAGTAGAGGAAGACCGCGAATCAGGTGGCGCGCACAAGTGGAAGGTGACCTCACCCAACTCGGAGCGCGAAACTGGAGACATCTAGCTAGGGACCGAGCTAGATGGAGAAGTTTGTTGGGTGAGGCCCTAGTTCACACAGGACTGTAGCGCCACCTTAAGTAAGTAAGTAAGACTTCAAATTTGGAAAAATTTAAGACTAAAAACAACTATAGCCCCATAAAATTTGTTTGGCCAAAAATCGAAAGTACGAATTTTCTTAAAAACAAACTGATAGATTTTTTTAAATTGTCGCTGCTTTTGTTCTTAAGCTCAAGTCCTTACACTATCTATTTGATGATCAAAAATGTCATTATTTTAATTTTTGGTGTAAAAAAATATTATTTTTTTTTTAATTCCATATCTTGAGAATGGGTCATCATTTTTTTTGAAACATTGAAATGCTCTAAGCTCTAAATAACTGCATACCAAAACAAAAATTAAACTTAAACTGAAACTGAAACATTTTATAAAAATAAATAATTTAAAAAAATCTGGTCTAACGATTTTCAAATATAAATTTTGAAAAAAATAAGTTTTTTTTGATAAATCAAGTAATGTTATTTTAATTTTTAAAAACCATTTTTTTTAAGGTACATTTTTAAATCTTAAAATACAGGAAATATTTTTTAACAGACTTTTTGGATTTTATTTATGTATGTTATTAATGAAAAAAAAAGTGAAAAATTCGGTTGACCCTAAATATTTCTCGAACCAATAAAGCTTTGAAAATTAACTTTGAATTGTTTATTGCTGCATGATACAAAAATAGTATAGGTGCGAAAAAATTCTAATAAAACAAAAAAACTGAAACAAACAAAAATGATATTACTTCCAAAACAATTGCATGTATTGCAGAATAACTTTTCTGACATCTCGTAAAAGTTTTAGAAATATCGAAGTAAAATTTGTTGTTAAAAAATAATGTTGACTTCAAACTTTTGTATCTTACACAAAATTGTGTTATCAATATTTTTGAAACTTTAGGAGATATCGACAGACTTCACAAATGGCAAGTTATCAGTGTGGGTCAAATCCTAGTCTCTTCTTTTGGTTAATAATAGGCCTATCAAAAAGAAATTGGTAATAAAAAGGTCCTCCAAAAGTGGAGACTAACTTTATTTTGAAAAAAAAAGGTTCGTCTTCGTCTCCGTTACGATGGGCTTGCTTCGAGGTTGCTTTGAATGACATTTCCAATATGACATTTCTAAAATGGCACTTCGTCATTAGCAGCTGTTATTTTTTTTTCAAAAGTTTGTTTTGATTTTTCGTGTAGTAAAAAATATGAGTTTTGAAATCGAAAAAAAATTAAATTTATTGCGGAAGTAGCTCACACAGCCTATAATAACCAATGGGAATCCCTCCAAAAGCAAATGTATTTTGTTTGTTGACTTTTTTTATACAGATGTTGAGCTGTCAGGCAAAGCAAAAATTTTCAGCATATTTGAACTAGAGCTTCCGTTTGGAGTCACATTACGTAACATTACTTTCTATGCCTTACGATTGTCAAACGAAACGTGAGGACCAAGCTTCATTGTGATAGCATGAATTGAATGCCTATGGCTGAACTCGTAAACGTCAGGTGAAGCCGAAGATGAAGCGTGTTTGTGTTTCAGTCATTAAGATTTTACTGAGGAGTATTTGATGGAGGTCAGAACTGATAGGGACGGTCTATTAGGACAGTTAGATGATGACCACTAGTCTGGTTCTAGTATGGAAATAGAAATGAAAACTAATCCGTCTGCTTTAGATACTTTCTCAAAACGACATTAGCTTAAAAGCTAATATACGAGTATTTCAGTGAAAGCAGAATGATTTTTTTTCTGGTGACGAGTTACTGTTAATGTTATTAGTCCTTGAAAGTTAAGCACATTTTTATCTTCCCATAGGAAGTTATTGTAATGGGTTCGATTTGACAAATTGAAAATTTTGACATTTCTCGACGTTTCAAGGTCCCTAGAGTCGAAATAAAAGATTTTTAGAAAGATGTCTGTGCGTGCGTGTGTACGTACGTCCGTACGTCTGTACGTCCGTACGTCCGTACGTCCGTACGTCCGTACGTTCGCGACGTTTTTTTCGTCGTCCATAGCTCAAGAACCAGAAGAGATATCGACTTCAAATAAATTTTGTTATACAGATAATAAGGCAGAAAGATGCAGAAAGGGCTCTCAAGAAAATTGCGTGGGTGGTTTTTTTACCATAGCAGTTTAAAAAAAAGGTGAACATTTTGGTTAAACCTAAATATCTCATGAACCAATGACGCTAGAGACTTGAATTAAATTCTATATTATATATTGTAACGTGATACAAAACAGTTATATTTTTGGAAAAAAATCCAATTAACGGTTTTTTTTATAAATCAAAAAACTGAAAAAAAAAATTTGTCACCTCGAAAATTTTACGACTAAAATATGATTTCATCTCCAAAACAATTTTGTGCAATGAAGAATAATGTTTTTGACATCTGATAAAATTTTGAGAAAAATCGAATTGACAGTTTTTTTTACAAAAAATAAAAACCTAAAAAAAAATTAATAAAAGTTGGTAAAAATTGATTTTCGACTCAAATATCTTTTCAAAACTTTGAGTTATTGGCTTTAAACTACTTTTATCTTTCAAAAATATTGTTGTCAACATTCAGTAAAATTTTGAAATAAATCGAATTGACAGGTTTTTTACAAAAAATTTAAAACCGAAAAAAAAAATTAAAAAAAGTTGGTAAAAATTGATTTTCGGCTCAAATATCTTTTCAAAAATTTGAGATAACGGCTTCTGACTAATTTTAACTTATAAGAAATATTTATTTCAACATTCGATAAAATTTTGAGAAAAATCGAATGGACAGTTTTTTTTACAAAAAATAAAAACCTAAACAAAAAAATTAATAAAAGTTGGTAAAAATTGTTTTTCGACTCAAATATCTTTTTAAAACTTTGAGATATTGTTGTCAACATTCAGTAAAATTTTGAGCAAAATCTTATTGACAGGTTTTTTACAAAAAATAAAAACCTAACAAAAAAACAATACTAAAACTTGGTAAAAATTTACTTTCGACTCAAACAGCTTTTCAAAAATTACAAATATTGGCTTCAAACTTATTTTATTTCACAGAAAATATTGTTTCTGATATTCCGTAATTTTTTTAATAAAAATTCAACAGTCCGTTTTATCATAAAAAAATAAAATCTACAAAAAATAGTACGCAAATTTGGTAAAAATTTATACATATAGACAAACTTTTAAGCAAGACAAATCGACAGACGGGATGGGAAGTTATCAGTGTGGGTCGCATCCCAGCCTCTTTTTTTTCTATTAAGATGAAACTGTTAGCTAAATTACATTAAAGACTTAAGCAACATACTGCAATAAGGACAGTGTGCAAAGAACTAATCGGACAGACAACAAGTGTAACGTATATGTAGTTTCATGATACGCGATTGAAAACAAAACTTGTTTTTTTTTCTTAACCAAATTTCTTTTTCTCTATTAAGAACACATTGTTGACTACACTATACATACCCTTACTTAAAACATAACTCAAAAATGATCAGGGTTTTCATATAAGAGATTTAATTTTGAAATGTGTTACTTGTAAGAGAAACCAATATAGATGTGCAGAGGAAGGTATGTTATTAATAAAAGCATTAAGGTTGTAATATGTCTCCGATAACTTAACTTTTTTCATCTTTAAAGTTTTGAATTAATTGTTAATTGTAATTGTTAATTGTTGTAAAATTATAAGACCTCAGTGGTCAATTACAATTACCTCTTCGAGAAATAACACCTTTATTTATTTATCTATATATTTATTTCACCTACGAGTAACAAGCTCAACATATTACTTTAGAATTATTTAGGTAAATAAAGTTAACATTAAACAATAATGAAATTACATTCTTATAAATAAGTACAATAAATCATTTTTCAATTTTATTCTGGAAAATGAAAGATCAAGATGTCCATTTATTTCATTAAACTTCCTAACTGACATTGAAATTGGTTCATTCATTCCGTAGTTTGTTCTATGTCCAGGTTGAAAAAGAAGGTGTCTTTCCTTCAACGGCCTTGTTGGAGCATAAATAAAAATTAAAGACAGTAAGGTAGGGCATTTATTAATATGTTAGCACATAATATCACGCACAAAAATTATATCATGAATAGTTCTTCGAGATTTGAGCATCTGCAGACCTAGAAGGCTTTGCCTGGCTAGGGAATTTTGGACAGAAATTCCAATGCATTTTATAAAAAACATACCTTGTAAAACGATTTTGGATCTTTTGAATTCTATCGGAGAATAGTTGTTGGTGAGGGTTCCAGATGACATCAGCATATTCCAAAATAGATCTTACTAAAGTAGTATAGTGCGCAACAAAGGTGTAGGGGTCGGAAAAATCAGTTGAATTTCTTCATCAAAATGTGGAACAAAAGTTTTTTGCCGTGCTATAGGCTATAGCACGGCATTAAACAAAGCTACAATAATTTATCTTCTCTGAAGACTTGTAGTAACCATATAATTCGCAGTTGCTTTATGTTGCTCGGATTATATATGGTATCTCGATTAATTCGGGAAAATATGCGTCAAGACAAGGTGTAATAGTCATCTTCTGATGAACCCAACCATTACACCTGGGCGAAACGCATATATGAACACTTGCTGGTTTATTTATTTTCATGCTTTTTATGATTTTAAATCATTTTTATTGTTTTTAGAGCCCAGTTTAAAAATTGGAATCAAGAAAGATGATTTCCATTCGTCCAGAAATATTCCGAAAGACAAAGAACGGTTAAAAATAATAAGCAGAGGTAGGCAAAGAGAATTAGAACATTGTTTTAAGACAAATCGCGGGAATGCCATCCACACCAGGATTAGCGTTGGGTTTGAGACTTTGTAAGCCTTCTTAAATATCAGGAAATGCGGCTATCTTCACAGACAGTCAGGCAGCTGTCAAAGCCATTAACTCGGCCACATCCTCATCTAAATTGGTCCAGCAATGTCGCGATAAGCTTGCTTGCCTGAACATTAACCTCGGTGTCACCCTGATCTGGGTTCCGGGCCATAGTGGTATCGTGGGAAATGAACGGGCTGACGAGCTAGGCAGGCAAGGATCGGCCCTTCATAGCTCACTTGCGGAAATGGTTAACATTCCTCTTGGTGCTATGAAGGGTAAAATCTTTTCTATCTACCAAACTGAATCAAACCGAAGGTGGAGCAATTTGCCCAACTACATTATATCTAGGAAGATATGGCCCACCTATAATAAAACCCGTACAAACGATCTTCTATGCAGGCCAAGGCAAGACATAGCCAGGATTGTTGCGGTTTGTACCGGACATTGGCCTATAGGAGTTCATGCAGAGAAGTTGGGTGTCTCTTACAACACCTTTTGCCGTAGTTGTAGCGACCAAAGAGAAAGTGAAACGATAATCCATTTCCTCTGCAAATGTCCTGCTTTGGCAAGCACTAGAATGAAATGCCTGGGGGAAAGCATTCTGTCACGAACTTGATGAGCTATCTGAGACAAAGATTAGAGACCTAATCTTTTTTCTCAATGCGACGAAATGGCTCTAACATAATCGCTATGAAGCTTCTCTATAAATCTCTTTTCCTTTCTATCACAGGTCAAACGAGTTTTGGTATCAAAACGGCGCACTACAGCGCTAATTGGATCTCAGGCTAGGTTGCCTTGAGATCGCCATTTCTAACTACCTCTAAAACATCAGCAGAATTAAGCTGTATGGACCCAATATCCACTTTGGGCTGATCATTAGAAGGAATGAAAGCATTTCCCTGAGCGTTAGAGTAAACGGATTCAAAATACTGAGCAAAAAGTTCAAGTGTCTTACTAACCTCAGTATATTCTTCACCTTTAAAATTTATAGAGTTGGGAATCCCAATTGATTTGCGTTTAGAGTTAATAAAAGACCAGAATCGCTTTGGGTCGCATTTTAAGTTCACTTCAGCGTTTATGACATAATTTCTGTGCGAGAATTTACTGAGAACAATGAATTCCTTACGAATAATTTCTGAAGGTGAATAACACCTTCAGAAATTATTCCTTGCAAAACTTACATCTTCCAATTCCACCAATAAAAATCATAAAATGAAGCTTGGTAGCCCAATCTCTTCACCAGAAGAGAACCATTTTTGAATAGTTAAGGTCCAATCAGGCACCCATTTCCAACCAGATTGACTTCTAACTAATCATATCCGGATTTCCCGAACACAATTTTACGATAAAACTCCGTTGAACTTACAGCTGTTCAAATAGCGGTCTATTTAATATGAAACCTCTTACTCGAAAATCTTTTATTATAATTTCAAAAATTTTAAGTTATTCTGTTTTGTATTTAAAAGAATTTGATTCGATTGAAGAAAAGAAAAAAAATTGAATTTCATCGATTTTTTTAAGAATATACATTTTTCTTCAAAATAAGTGAAACATTTATGAAATGTTATTTTTCTTAACACATCGTTTCATTTCGCAATTTAAAACGTTTGCCAATCCACGTACTTACGCAAAATATTTAGCATTTAGACTTGAACATTGTTCAATATCCCCAAATGGAATATCACCCCATCAGTATAAAACACAAAATAAAAAATTATTAGGCATGACAATCCCTTTAGGACACAGAATACTTTTTTAGACAAATATATCCTATTAAATATTCCAACAGTACCTATACCTAATATCTACCTAAATATTCATATAAATATACATTAGGTAGATATCTATCTATACATCCACTAGATACATTGATACAGTTAAATTTCAGAATAGATTCTATATTTCATTAAGGCTAATGCATTCCAGAATCTAAGCAAAACCAGCTTAGCTACAATATACACAGATTCAAAACCATTCCAGAGGCCATATCTAAATAACAGTTATTGTTATGTATTCTTTACTAATACATACATATATACGAGTATGTATCTTTGTATCTATATACAATTTCAATTCTATTGGAGGAGTTCGGGGACGTTCATACTCGTATAATATAGAAGCTGAGGTGGTTGTGGGAACGAGAAAATGGTTCCAAAACCACAATTACCCAGGAAAGCACAGCAGGCGAGAATTTATCTGAATCTATTGGAATTTATGTGTGATTTCCATTAAAATAGATGGCGGCAAACCGTTACGAACCGAGCTAGGAAACGCAGCAACCAACAACTCTCAAATGCTTATATTCTGACCTCGGCACCTCGCACCGAATCCGAACATTTATTAAAATATTTGCCAAAAACTCTGCCATTGAATTATTATACTATCCCGGGAGGCACTTGTTTTCAAAAATGTATAATGTACATTGTACTAATATAAATTTGGAATTGTACCTATACACATGTACTCTATACTATATATGTACGTATAAATTGAACATTTCATAAAATGTTAGCAAATATTTTAAAATAATTACAAAAAATTTTGTATTTCGTTTTTAATGTTTAACAAGAAATTGAATAAAAAATATAAAACACAAAACAGTGTGTGTGTAGGTGTACTGTATTGAATAGTGTCCTATGTAGTTATTATGTAAATATTTGTTTAGATGTTATATTTTTGCCCTAATTGAAGGCAGCCACACTAAAAATTATTGTGCTTTCACAAAATCTAACAGAAAATTCTAATTTCGCGCAAAACAGCAAAGGCAATTAACATTCAATTTGTTTATAATTATTTAATTCATTTGAATTTGTTGCCACTTTTGATACTTAGTTAGTCGCTGTCGCTGATGACGATGAGGATGCGATGACTGATGAGATGAGTGATGTGACTATAGCGTTTGAAGGATTGTTCTATTGTATCACAAACCACGACACACGACGAACACTGCAATGTGGGAAAAGTATTAATTTATTGGAAAGGACTCAATCAATTTACGTACAAATGTTTTGCATTATCTAATTATTCTTTTATCTCGGGCCAAACACACGCAAATAAAAATTTTTAATTATTTGCAATTTAATCGAGATAGTTCTTGTTGAGAATTTAAGGATTTATTTAAAATGATTTCATCTGAAAGTTTTATAAATATTAGATCTCCCATGCGAACAATTGAACAAATTGATCGTGAAGTAGAATAATTTATTGCTAATGTGCAACATGCTACGGAAGAAAGTAATTCAACTTTTTTGAACTCGAGAGTAACAAAAAAGAAATATCCTGTCGAAATAAAGGAACTGAGGGTGTATTCATAAACGCAAAAAATCAGCGCTAGTACAATCGCATTTCTTTTCTGATGCATTTGTGAACGCACTCCCAATTTGTATGTAAACAGAGTTCATAAACGTCAGAGAAAAATGGCTGCCAAACAAAACAAAATGGCTTATTCGCTTTGTAATAATTAAAATTTTAATGTTGTTAGTTGTCAACACAGTACCTATAGTACTTTCATCATCCCTTTAAAAACAATAATTTAAATTATTTTTATCAAAAAATTAACAAAATATTTGCTATTATACTTACATTCTTTACGAGTCAGTGCCACTTCGACCTTCTTGTCGTTGTAAAAAATTATTTTAATAATTTTTGCTCTTTCTGCAGCCAAACAAATTCAGCTGCCCGAACGCTGACGACAGTCTGACGTTTATGAACGGTAGGTACTGCAGTTCGACTAGGTTAGTTCGATCGAAAATCTGACTTTATGAATGCAGATAACGCAGTTCTTAGTTAGGCTGACGTTTATGAATACACCCTGATTTTTGTTTTGGAAAAAAGAAGAGCTCAAAATTAATGGCAAGCTATGAGATTTCCAGATAAGAAGACGCTCTTTAACCGTCTAAACAATAAACTGAAAAAAAAGCATCAGTAAGTTTAAAAATGGTTCACTAAGTAGATTTTTGAAAAGTTTGACGAGGGATGCTTCTAACCGAGTATTCTTTATGAAAAGTACGAAATCGTCAAAAAAGAACCCAAACACAAAACCCACCAACAAAATTTCAAGATGTTAACTGGATCGAAAACCCAAAACAAAAAGGTGGTCTTTTTGCTGAACATTTTGTGAAGTTTGACAAACCCTTTCTAGCTAATCCGGCTACAGATCACTTACCAGTTTGCTGATGAAATTCCTTTTTTTCACGCTCAAAGTAAGGAGCATGGTGTCAACATAAGTTATTTAATAAAAAACCACGGTGGTACGATCTTATGAATGCTCAAGGGTGGATGCAGACTTTTAATAAGGGGGGACGGTCATATACAAACAAGTTTTTGGGCATCGCTTAGAAATGTTCTTTAAAGTTCTGAAAAGGTGGTTGATGAAATTAAAATGACATAATGAGTATCTTAGTAGTACCCGTGTCATGATGGTTAGTTCATTGGACTGTCATGCCAGAGGTCTTGAGTTCAATGCCTGCCTGTGCCACTTTTATTAACGGATACTGCCTCTTGCAAGGAATTGACAAATCCTCCAAGAGTAATTTTTGTCATGAAAAGTTCTTCCTCAAATTAGTCGTTTGGATTCGGTTTAAAACTGTAGGTCCCCTCCATCCCTGACAACAGTTGAGAGTTGTAAGTCACTAGACCCTATTTTTCAACCGCCACCTGATTTATTAACTTCCCATAGGAATTTATTGTGCTCGGTCCGATTTGCCAAATTGAAAGTTTTGACATTTCTCGACTTTTCAAGGTCCCTAGAGTCTAACTAAAAGATTTTTAATTTTTGAAAAGCTATTTGAGTCGAAAGTAAATTTTTACCAAGTTTTAGTATTGTTATTTCTTTTTTAGGTTTTTATTTTTTGTAAAAAAAACTGTCGATTCGATTTTTCTCAAAATTTTTCCGAATGTTGAAAACAATATTTTTTATAAGTTAAAATTAGTTAGAAGCCAATATCTCAAAGTTTTGAAAAGATATTTGAGTCAAAAATCAATTTTTAACAACTTTTATTAATTTTTTTGTTTAGGTTTTTATATTTTGTAAAAAAACTGTCATTTCGATTTTTCTCAACATTTTTAAGAATGTTGAAAACAATATTTCTTATAAGATAAAATAAGTTTGAAGCCTTAATCTCAAGATTTTGAAAAGATATTTGAGCCGAAATTCAATTTTTACCAACTTTGAGTAATGTTTTTTTAGGTTAAACTGTCAATTAGATTTTTCTCAAAATTTTATCAGATGTCAAAAACATTATTCTTCGTTGCACAAAATTGTTAAAGGTGAACATTTTGGTTGACCCAAAATATCTCACGAACCAATAACGCTAGAGACTTGAATTAAATTTTAAATTATGTATTGTAACGTGATACCAAACAAATTTATTTTTGGAAAAAAATCCAATCAACGGTTTTTTATAAATCAAAAAAACTGAAAGAAAAATATTTGTCACCTCGAATATTTTACGAAAAAACAATGATTTTATCTCCAAGAACTAAACTAGTTTTGCCTTATAAAAAATATTGTTTTCAACATTTGATCAAATCTTGAAAAATATCGAATTGACAGTTTTCTTATAAAAAATAAAAACCTAAAACAAATAATACTAAAAGTTGGTAAAAATTGATTTTCGACTCAAATGTCTTTTCAAAAACTAAAAATATTGGCTTCAAACTAATTTTATCTCACAGAAAATATTGTTATCGACATTCAGTAAATTTTGAATAAAAATCCAGCAGTCGGTTTTTTCATAAAAAAATAGGATCTACAAAAAATAGTACGCAAATTTGGTAAAAATTGGTTCTCAATATCTCGTGAACAATAGAAGATATTGACTTCAAATTAATTTCATTTATCCAATTTGTATTTGTTTTTATAAGAAATAAAAACTTTTAAGAAATGCTACTAAAATTTGTAAAAATTGGTTTTCTACTAAAAATCCCGTTAACAAAAATAGATTTTGAAATCAAACTATTTCACTATATGGAAAATATTGTTGGTAATTTTTAATTTTTTTAGAATAATTCAACTGACAATTTTTTTTAATAAAACACGAAAACCTACAAACTTTTAAGCAAGATGGATAGACGGGATGGGAAATTATCAGTGTTGGTTGCATCCCAGCCTCTGTTTTAGTTTTATTTAGTACAAAAAATTAAACGACATAAGCTTCAACACCCATGTCGAATTGTTAAAATTTACTAACAAAATGGTAAGCATTTTGCAGCCACAGTTTGCAAAACCTTCGTCCCTTTTATAGAGATAATAATTGTATGAATTTGAGCATGAGTGAAGCTTACTTCTTATTTTGTATTACTCAAAATTAACTAAATCCAATTCTATTGCATTTTTTCCAATTTAGTATTTGAATTAAGTAAACATAACATATGCATAAACAATTCTTTGAAAATCTGCAAAATATTAAACGAAAAACAAACAAAACAAAAATCTCCGGAATTAAAAAGCTAATAAATTAAAAAAGTTTATAATTGCAACTCCAAAGCCAAGCTGATGGTATATATGGTGCACCATTGCGGGTCAGGCGAGCAAGACGGGCGGTGCAATTGGAAAAGGATTTCCCTGGCAAAATTATATTCACAAATTCAAAATAAGTTTTATTATCGTTGCGTCGTCGTTGTTGTAGTTGTTGGATTTATATACATAAAATTATTATATTAGAGTAGATATTGGTATATTAAGTTAGTGCGGTGCGGTAGGTAGAATTTATTAGACTCGTATATATATTTTTGTTTTGTGTTTTGCCTTGACTTCAGGTAATGCAAAAGGAAATTGCTTTTATAAAGTTATGATGGTGTTTCTGTGGGCGATACGTATAGCGATTATTATCTTCGTCATTTAAATGACAGGTCTTAATATCCGTTTCGGTGTATATAAACTGAAGCAATTCGAAGCTTAATATTTTTGTGGAGAATACAGCATCAGCGGCGGCGGTAGTAAAGGATTGTACCTATAATTTAGATGGATTGTCTTCAAAAATTCAATTAAAGATTATCTTGTTTTTCTATTATCAACTTCGGCGGCGGAAGTCTTCTATTGTTGTTTATTGAGTCAATTTTTATGACCTCTTTCATTATAAGGATTTGTTTTAATATTTAAAAACAAGAAAAGAGTTATTTTAAAAGAAATCAATGGATTTGTATTTCACTGCAGAGAAGAAAAATTAAGTTATTACAGCAATGGAAACCAATATCAGTCCAAAGTTCTATATAATTTTAAAGAAATTTTCGCACATTTGATGCTATACTCGTATGTCCTTGATAACTTTACGAATTTGATCTTTCGGTCTTGAATTGATTGTGGATAATGTTGTATAGTGACTTTTAACAACTTCCTAATTTGGAGTAATTTTTAAGTGTAAAACATCAGAAGATGACAGCTTCAAAACTCAGAAGTGACAGCTGGCGTAGTATTGGACTGCTTAAAAAGATGCCTATTATTGAAAATCCGTAAACTTTTTTTTAAATTGTATTAAATTAGTATTTTGTGAAAGAGTAATAATAAAATTTAAAATAAATCTTCTGATAAGCCTGTGATACATAAAATAAATTAGGTAAGGCAACAGTCCGTTAAGAATTAGGGCCTAGTGACTTACAACTCTTAGCGATTTCTGTGTGCTAGTACTGTTGTCAGCGATGGAGGGGTTGTTTTAAGCCGAATCCGAACGGCTAATTTGAGAAAGCAATTTTTTTGACAAGAATTACTCTTGGAGGATTTTTCAATTCTTCGCAAGATTCTGCAACCATTTCAATTTGAAGGTAACGAAGGACTTTGTCTTTTAATTTCCCATTGTAATCGGTCCGATTTGTCGAATTGAACATTTTTTATTTTGAAGTTTCTCGACGTTTCAAGGTCCCTAGAGTCGAAATAAAAGATTTTTAGAGAGAAGTCTGTGCGTGCGTGTGTACGTACGTTCGTGCGTCCGTACGTTCACGACGTTGTTTTGTCGTCCATAGCTCAAGAACCAGAAGAGATATCGACTTCAAATAAATTTTTTTATACAGATAATAATGCAAAAAGATGCAGAAAGCACTCTCAAAGAAATTTAGAGGGTGGTTTTTTTTACCATAACCGTTTAAAAAAAGGTGAAAATTTTGGTTAACCCTAAATATCTAATGAACCAATGACGCTAGAGACTTGAACTAAATTTTATATTATATATTGTAACGTGATACAAAACAATAATATTTTTGGAAAAAATTCCAATTAACGGTTTTTTTATAAATCAAAAAAACTGCACAAAAAAATTTGTCACCTCGAAAATTTTACGACTAAAATATGATTTCATCTTCAACACAGTTGACATCTGATAAAATTTTGAAAAAAATCTAATTGACTGTTTTTTTATAAAAAATAAAAACCTAAAAAAAAACATTACTCAAAGTCGGTAAAAACTGAATTTCGACCCAAATATCTTTTCAAAAATTTGAGATATTGATTTTAAACTACTTTTATCTTTCAAAAAATATTGTTGTCAACATTCAGTAAAATTTTGAGAAAATCGAATTCACAGTTTTTTTTACAAAAATTAAAAACTTTAAAGAAAATTTAACAAAAGTTGGTAAAAATTGAATTTCGACTCAAATATCTTTTCAAAAATTTGAGATTATGGCTTGCATCTAATTTTCACTTATAAGAAATATTGTTTTCAACATTCTAAAAAAATTTGAGAAAAATCGAATTGACAGGTTTTTTTTACAAAAAATAAAAACCTTAGAAAAAAATTAATTAAAGTTAGTAAAAATCGATTTTGGACTCAAATATCTTTTCAAACCTTTGAGATTTTGGCTTTAAACTAGATACTTTTATCTTTAAAAAAATATTGTTGTTAACATTGAGTAAAATTTTGAGAAAAATCTATCTGTTTGTTTTTTTACAAAAAATAAAAACCTAAAAAAAAAACAATACTAAGCTTTTCAAAAATTAAAAATATTGTCTTCAAACTTTTTTATTTCATAGAAAATATTGTTTTCGATATTCCAGTAGTTTTTTTTATAAAAATCCAACAGTCCGTTTTTTCATAAAAAAATAAATTCTACAAAAAATAGTACGCAAATTTGGTAAAAATTGATGTTCGGTTCTTGATATCTCTCAAATTAATTTCATTCATCTAATTTGTAAAAATTTAAGAAATGCTACTAAAATTGATAAAAATTTGTTCTCGACTAAAAATCTATTTAACAAAACTAGATTTTCAAACTAAACTATTTCTTTATATGAAAAATATTGTTGGTAATTTTAAAATTTTTAAGAATAATTCATCTGACAACTTCTTTAACAAAACACGAAACCTACAAACTTTTAAGGAAGACAAATGGACAGACGGGATGGGAAGTAATCAGTGTGGGTCGCATCCCAGCCTCTTTTTTTTCTCGAATCGATACTTTTCATACAAATCGTCCTCGTCTATTTCAAAGGGATCGATTCGGGTTGAGTAGAGCTTTCGTTTTCAGTTTGGTGGTAGCATTCCAACATCCAGAAAACGTCAAAATATTGATAGGTATATGCTTAAGTCTTTTATCATTTTAATTTTTATTTTAATTTTTTCAAATAAAATGTCTCGCAATCTAATTTTCTGAATCAGTTTGTTTATTTTTGACGTTTTTTAGATTTAAAGAGCTTAAATATGAGGGTCATATTCATAGTTCTTTGATAAGTTCTGATTTTGTCTTTGCTAAACTAAACTTCAGTTTATGTTAGACTCCAGGCTTTCCTTTTAAAATGGGTTTAAATTGTCTTTGAAGAACTATGAATATGGCCCAATGTGTTTTGTATGATAAAATTATTTTGAAGTAAATATCTTTAACTTGTATATCTTGTAGTACCCGTAGCGTGATGGTTAGTGCGTTGAACTGTCATGCAAGGTGTCTTGGGTTCAATCCCTGCCTGTGCCACCTAACTTTTTTCACGGGTACTCCCTCTTGCGAGAAATTGACAAATCCTCCAAGAGTAATTCTTGTCATGAAAAGTGCTTTCTCAAATTAGCCGTTCGGATTCGGCATATAAACTGTAGGTCCCTTCTATCTCTGACAACATTACTCGCACACAGGAATGGTTGAGAGTTGTAAGTCACTAGGCCCTGGTTCTTCATGGACTGTTGCGCCACCTAATTTATTTATTTTATTTAAATATCTTTAACTATAGGTAACTTATATATTGTTATTTTTATTGTACTATTCGTACTAGAATGTCCCAATAAAAAGAAGTCTAATGGTGTTAAATCACACGATCTAGGAGGCCAATTTTGATCACCGAAACGAGAGAGTACACGACCTGGAAATGTCTCATGCAGTAATTGAATTGTTTCACGGGCTGTATGACATGTGGCACCGTCTTGTTGAAACCACATATTGGACACATCAATATCATCCAATTTTGGCAGAAAGAACTGTGTAATCATGTCGCGATATCGAGCACCAGTAACAGTCACTGCTTGACCAGCATCATTTTCAAAAAAATATGGCCCAATTATGCCTCCAGCCCAAAATCCACACCATACAGTCACGCGTTGTGGATGCACTTGTTTTTCGACAATCACATGTGGGTTCTCCGAACCCCAAATGCGGCAATTTTGGCGATTGACAAAGCCATCAAGATGAAAATGTGCTTCATCGCTTAGGATGATTTTGCTCGAAAAATCAGGGTCCATTTGTTGATGTTCAATAATTCATTCAACGAACTCTCTTCTCTGTCCATGGTCATTAGGCTTCAATTGTTGTGTTAATTGAATTTTGTAAGCATGAAGACACAGATCTTTGGTGAGTATACGCTGTAGAGAGGTTCTTGAAATTTGCAATTCTTGTCCACGACGTCGAATTGAGGTTCCTGGATTGTCGGCAACACTCTCACGCACTGCTTCGATATTCACATTTGAACGGCTTGTTTTTGGACGACCAGTGTGTTTGGCGTCTCCAACGGATCCAGTCTCCATGAGTTTTTGAATTAATCTCTTCACAGTTGACGAAGTTAAAACACTATTCCGACCATATTTTGTATGAAATTTTCGAACTGCAGCCGCCAAGCTTTCACTATTTTTGAAATATTCTTTAATAATGAAGACACGTTGTTCTCTCGTGTAACGCTCCATTTTTAATAACCCTATACTGTTAGCTATCAAATTGCTTTTTTTTTCAGGGTTGCCAACACTTCACTGCACAAATGGCGGCAAATTCCCTTAGCTATTTCGTGCTTTGCCACTTTTGCACTCATCAGTCTCCTTTTTTGTGGTGCTGAGCTTTTAATCCAATTTTATTTGAAAAACTTTTTATGCACAACATAGGATTCGAACCCACGCATATCAGATTTGCTCAGTCTTAGAAGTCGTGTGCACTACGCACTCCACTACTTTAGACCACTGACGTCACAGGTCGAGATGTGGTAATTGTTTATCAAATGCATTTGAAGCATCAACATTTTTATAAGCTCCTTTAAGTATGCTGTTTTGTTCCGCCTCCATTTTTCTCCATACCTTATTTCGATAGACTTACAATTCGTAGTACGTATCAAAGGGGAGAGGTTGGAAGATCGGTAACGAACCAGACTATTGAGTTATTATTATTGTTATTTTTATTGTACTATTCGTACTAGAATGTCAGCTTGTAAGACTTGACCATTGCTGTTAATTTAATTGAATGTTTTTGAACAACAACAACAACTTAAAGGTGCTACCACTCATTGTTTTTGGCTTATATATTTCAGTCGAAAATCATTAAATTTTTTTGAAAATCAAAAAAATGTACTTGACGTTTATACCTCTGCTGATTCTTGAGATATGACAAACAAAAAAAATTTTCCCGAACGTAAAGGCGTACGAACATATGTACAGTACATACGCAAACACAGACATCTCTCTAAGAACCTTTCATTTAGATTTAAGGAGCCTTTTGAAACGTCGATAAATGTCAAAAATTTTCAATTCGACAGACGATTTCAATTACTTCGTATGGGAAGTTAACGAAAAAGCACTACAAGAACAACATTTTCTAGAATTTAGCTCTCCTCAAATTTATGTTTTAAAGTATGTAACTTATAAGTAGCAATGGCTTCTGTTTCTCTGAATTATCTTCAACTAATACAAATTCAAATACTAAGGTAGTTGTACAAAGTTTAACTATTTTTTGTATTCTTCTATTACTGAGCTTCACAATAAAAACAACAATAATTTTCAAAAAAAACCCACGTAACAAACATTATACAATTATCCTTACAGCAATAATTTCAGTCTTGATCTGTTATCAAAAAAAGAAATGTACACAAGGATATGGTATACTTTAACAATAACATGTGCTTTGATGCTAACAAACAAAAGTATATAGGTAAGTACCTTCATCTAATTAAATGCTACCCCCAGCACTCATAGCCTATAACATTATCATGCCAATCTTTTCTTTATCCTTTGGCGTATCCTTTTTGGTTATGTACTCACGTAGTATTCCACACTTATTACGCTATACACACATGCAGGTGGACATTAAGTCGTCTTAAATCCAAAATTTAGCATCACCTATAAACGGATTGTAACTGTAAAAATTACATTCCGATTTAATTCCATTGGAATCCCTTTTTCTTATTTTAATTGCAAATTATAAAATCCATTCTCGAAATCATCATCCCCTCCGCCGCCGCCGTGCCATGATCTGGCCAACTACCTAAAGCTATATAACATGAGAACCGATGTAATAATGGTGTCTTTTTATCTATGTACATAAGGAAGAGGTTGGGTACGTATGTAGGTATGTACCCACCTACACGTTGTACCTATTTTTAATACACAAGCACAACCATAGTCATTGAAATTTTCTTCATGAATGTTAAGATATATCTAATGCAAGTAGTATCCCTTTACAGAAAACAAAGTGACCTTTCTATGTTTTTGTTTGTGATAAAATTCAATGGTTTGAGAAAGACTTCATACTCGTAGCACCTGATAAGAAATGTTTTAAATTTAGGTAAAAGGGTCTTGGCATCGAACCCACAATCAGCAACAGCTTCTTTGAGTGAAAATTTCATCAAAATCGCTCAAGCTATTCTCGAGAAACAAATTTAGATCAAAAGTTATTATGGTCACACTAAAGTATTCAAGTTCTCCAAAGTCCACCATACATAACTCCCACACACCCCCAAATCCTCAGCGGGGCGCAACAATTTTTAAATTCCACAATGTTATCTTTTACTATCGTTGCAGGGCACGTTTGGTATTTGAACACGTAGTGAAATTCATAGTCGGTATGCGGAAGCGATTATCTTTTAATAAAGGACATGTAACACGGGGGCACTTTGTCCCATCATCCCTTTAGCCAGAGCCACGACCGACCGTGCGTCGTTCGCTCGTCGACCAACGTCGGCGTCAAACCGACACTAGCTCACATATTCTTCCCATACAAGGACTCCCAGAGTATCCTGTGTGTATGTGGTTGGTATTGCGTTCACCAATTTTTCTCGAGTGTCCTTTTCGCTATCCTGATTATTTTATGAGATTATAATATCGCACGAAAAATGCATTATATGAATCTTCGAAAGGGTTTTATTCATATCTCTGTATTTTTTTTTTTTTTATTTTTATGAGTACGCTTGCTGTAGTTTGGTCTTATAGTATTTTTGTTGACATTTAATGTCGAGCAAAGAAAAGGGTCCTTCCTGGGAACTTATCCGCATATAAAAACTTATGTGCGATCTTTTGCTCTAATTTATATCCTAAATTCTTTTGAATTTTGATGTGGAGCGTTTGGCTTCCATCAGATTTGAATGAATTAAATTTCCCTAGTTGCATGCAAAAAGATTCAACTTTAGCAGCATCCATCAGCCTCATAGCCATCAGAATATTTCGGAAATTCTTATAATCAAATTCAATTGGAAAATGCAAATCACCAAAACCCACACAATAATATTTGTAATCGGCAAAAAGCATGTTCGTCGTCGCAATTGTGAGCTCGCCGCGCTTTTGACTAATTGCATAATACGTCACTATAAAAGAGTTAGTTTTTGATATAGATTTCTATTCTTGTGTTCGTTAAATTGGGTTTAGTTTTGCAAAAGGACGAAGGGATGGGAAAGTTTCATAATGGTTAAGTTAATTTATTCGAGGCCTTTTATGCATAAAATCATAATTGTTTGAAAGGGTTGAGTGTTTGTGTTGTTGTGTGTGTGTGTGTGTGCATTCTCTCTAAAACATTTACATTGTGAAACATAACGTCCATTCTTATATTTACTGCTGATTTTGGTGGTCAAAATATACTACACCATATCAACTAGTGATGCACAATATATTCTGTAATCAATAATTTACAACCATATATGTATACGTGTAGAGATACAGTTGTAGTGAAAAATAGTTCAACTAGTATCAAGTTCGAAAGAAAATAAGTTCTATATTCAATGTATTCTGTGGAAATAGAAAATTGAACCAAATTTGATAGTTATTAAAAATTGCGTTTTGCTTCCGAAAATACAACTTAATACTCCTTGTCGAATCATGCATTTCAGTAATAGGAAGGATAAGTATCGTAGATCACTAGTGTAATTCACCAATATACTTCTTTTTAAAGGTGAGACTAAGTGCGATCAGGAGAGGAGAATATAGGGTAAGTTATTTAGTGTTTTTGGATACTAACGACTGTTTCCATTTCAAAACTTTTGTATCAGTATTATACTTCCACAAAAAAACTATCAACAGCTCAACATTTAACGCTGAACTTTAGCAAATAAAATTTATAACTTCTTCACAATTTGACCAGACGCATTTTAATTCCAGTTAACAAACAATATTGCATTGTATCTTTTATTTGGAAAACCCGCACAGTGATTGACAGTGCAGGTTTTAAACCAATGCAAATGATTCGAAAATGATGTGGGAAACAATATTTCGCTGAACGGTGGGTGTTATACTCGTAGAGACATGTTAATCGACTTTTAATTTACTAAAATGCAAGGCATACCACAATCGACCTATTATGCACCAAATTCTAAAATCGTGATATTAGCCAAATTATCAATATCAAATGATCGATTCGGAGCTGCGATTTTACCAATTTAGGCTTTAACTAGAGCAATCTTTTAGGACCCATGTTATGTACAAAATACGATTCAAGCAACATTATACAAGAATCCTTGAGCTACAACACGACAACATCATCAAGGTTACGGAAGATCTTAGTGACAGAATCGTATTCACTAGGACGGACTCGTGTTGAATAATTAATGGGAATGAAAACTTGTATTTCACCCACCCTTTATGTGGTTGCTTTCTATTTTCTTTGGTTTTTGTGGTGTTTGTGAACATGGTTTTGAATAAAGTGCATAATTTACCGGTGAAATGTCCTTTTGTGTGTCGTTTCAGATGAATCAAAATATCAGTTTAAGAGATTCAGAAGAATTCAGCTTGCTTATCAGTAGATTTCATTATAGTTGATGACTTGAATAAGCAAGTTTTCACAATTGTATTGAATGCTTTATTTTTGTATGATCTTTTATTTAAAATAAGTAATTTTTAAAAGTCTTCGAGGTCTTGGGTTCAAACCCTGCCTGTGTCATCTAAAGTTTTTTTCACGAATTACTGCCCGTTATTCTTGTCACGAAAAGTACTTTCTCAAATTAGCTCTTCAGAATCGGCTTAAAACTGTATAGGTCCCATCCATCTCTGACAACATTACTCACACACGCGAATGGTTGAGAGTTATAAGTCACTAGGTTCTAGTTCTCAAAGGACTACCTTATTTATTTATTTATTTATTTAACATGTTAAATTTACTTATGTATATGTTAGCCGGTTTATCAATTTTCGATTTCTATTTAAATATTACCCATGTTATTGACTATAGAAGTTTTGAAGATCAATTTTAATTTGGCCGATAAAAATTAAATTTAAAATATATATATGTTTTTATTCATGGTATTTTGAATAGTTTCAAAATAAAGTCATTGGAAAATTGCTATTTTTTCCATCATTTTTGTTTAAAGGAAAATAATAGGACATGAAATTGTTTTAATTTTTATAATCTATACCAGCTGACCCGACAAACGTTGTCTTGTCATATAAATAATTTCTAGAGAATATTTTGCTGGAAATAAATAACTAACTTATTGTAAGTGTGTAAGGATGTTGTATATAAGTGGGAAAGGTTAGAGTACTGTAAGCGGTGACAAAACATTAAAATAACAAATCAACAAACAATTTTTTTTTACTTTATTAAAATTAATTCTTTAAAATTATAAACATATCGCTAATTATGACAATACTACAAAAAAACAAAAATGATAAAATGGACATACACAGCGGTTGTAAGACCGATACTGGTCTACGGTTCCTTTGTGTGGTGGCCCGCTCTCACCAAAGCCTACATAGTAAACAAGCTTACAAAGGTGCAGAGAAATGCTTGCGTAGGGATATCAGGGGCAATCAGGTCCTGTCCAACGGATGCACTCAACGTCAAACTGGACCTTCTTCCGATTGACCTCTTTATCAAATATCAGGTTTCCTGCAGTATCTTGAGACTCAAAGAAATAGGCTGCTGGAAACCTAGATGTTACGGGCACTGCAACCAAACAAGCCTGATACCATCAGACATCCTATCCACAACCACCGATTACTGCATCCCTACCCTAGACACCTCAAAGAAGTTTAGAGTCTTGCTCCCGTCAAGAACCGACTGGGAGGATGGCGTTGTGACGGAAGACTTCGACACAATTATCTTCACGGATGGTTCGAAGATGGAATGCGGTGTTGGTGCAGGAGTCTTCTGTGAATCTCTTGAGATTTCAAAAACCTATAGACTTCCCGATTTTGCCAGCGTGTTCCAGGCAGAATTGGGGAGCATGCGGCAAAATTGGGTATACCACATAACTCTTTCTGCCGTAGCTGTGAGAACCGGGATGAAAAAGAAACAGTCCCACATTTTCTATGCCATTGTCCGGCCCTGGCCAGGAAAAGAGCACTCCACTTGGGTAAGGAATTCTTCAACGGTATTGACGAACTCTCAGAATTCAAGATCAAAGATTTGATCTCATACCTAAATAGCACAAAGTGGCTTTAATCCCCTCCCCCCTTATTTCTCCCTCACTAAATGGTACTATGAGATAATAGGCCGTAGGGTAGGAGAATAAAATTACATTTTATATTTTACATAGAACTGCACGCGCGGAACGTGTACCATCCATAGCCCATTTTCAAATCCATTCAGAATCTCATGAGGTATGGTATCAAAACGGCGCACTCAGCGCTAATTGTGTCCTGCGCGAAGCAGGACAGCCATTTCTACCTACCTACCTACAAAAAAACAATAATAGAGTGTACAATATTTTTTGTGATCCCATCTTTCCCCAATACAAACAAACTGGATTGTTTGCTCTAGAGCACGCCACGTATAATTTTCCGTATGAAACATGAAGTTCTCAAATCTAATCCGCAGAGAGACATCGTTTGGCCTTGAGACTTATTGATAATCATTGCAAATGTCAATCTAATTGGAAATTTAAGACGTCTGAATTGAATTGGTACATCTGAGGGTATAATAGAGATTCGCGGTAATAATATATTTTCACTTCGGAATTTGCCATTTACTATTATCGCTTCGATATCTAACAGTTGTTTTGAGAATGTTTCAGCTTATAGATCTTGAAGCATTTGAACACGTATATTTACTTTCAGTTCTAATTTTTCAACATTACGCCACAGTGGCGACGATTTTAAGCACGCGTTAATTTCATCAGGGTACGTTGAACGTGGAATAATGGGAAGTCTTTGTCTGGAATCACCTGAAAGGAGTAACAGAGTGCCGCCAAATAGTATGTCGTTGTTTTTTATATCTTTCAATGTCCTGTTCAACGCCTCAAGTGAATGTTTGTGTGCCATAGTGTATTCATTCCAAATGATAATTTTACACTGTTTCAGCACTGTGGCCATGGATGATTGTTTTTTATATTGTACACCGCGTCTGGGTTATATTAAATATTTATTGACAGTTCAAATACTGAATGAGCTGTTTTGCTTCCATCTAATAAAGTTGCAGCAATCTCAGAAGATGCAACAGCCAATGCGAAACCATTATTTGATCGTGTTTTAGCAAGAATTAGCAAAATAAGGAATGTTTTGGCCAGTTCCACCTGGTTCATCCAAAAAAAGAGTCCTGCCGAAACTGCGAGCATGATGTGGTCACAAATGGTTTTTTGTTCCTAATTCATTAGTGGGACATTTCGAGCGACAATCTCTGCCATTTCTTCAGTATTTCATTGTAGTTTACGATTCAATTCAGTGTTTATTAAATCAGATGAATTTCGATTTGGTGAATGCATACCGAAATGACTTAGTGGTAAGTTAGCAATGATAATGCAAAGATCTTCAATATAGCAATCAATGCTTCATTGTATATCGCGTCACGGAATATTATCGTAAGATCGTTGCACCATGTAAGATGTTGATGCAATTAAACCATAGCACTTAGGAATATAAAAAATAGATAAAAACCTATTCTCAGACCTACCGAATGTATATGCAAAATTTCATTGAAATCGATTAAGCCGTTTCGGAGGAGTATGGCAAATAACACTGTGACAGGAGACAAAATGTTTAACATTGTATACTTTTATATAATTTTGATTTCAAAATCTTCACTCATTCGCAGCCGTTTAGATGGAAAGATATTTGTTGCAAGATCTTGCAGTATTTTTTGTAGGTTTTAATTTTTTTTTTTTTGAAAAAGAATTAGAAAATTCAATTTATAGAACAATTTTTCTATTGAATTTTTTTTTTTTAATTCATTTCAATTCTTCGTATCAGAAAAATACAATAAATATAATTGCAATAACTTCCAAATAAAATTAAAATTTAAATTTTTATATCATTAAACGTTTGTCAAATTCAATTTGATTAATTCTTATTGTAAAAGTGTGTTTTGACTAAAAGTGGAAAAATGTAAGCAAATATGAAGAACTTTAAAATTTTTATCTTGAAAGATTTTTTAAGAGTTCTTGCACTATCGTTCATTTGAAATACGAGATAGGTTACATTTTTCAAAAGTTTGGTTAAATTTTGAGGGCTGATGTTGATTTTGAATAAAACACAATTTATTAGGAAATTATTGTCATTTCTTTTATAATATTGGTATAGCTCCATTGTGAATAGAATGGCGGCAAGAGTCCATCTGATGGTCCAAATTTTTGATGACGCTGAGACATAATTGACGTTCTATATGTCGTTAATGTGCCCAATTATCGCAGCTTTAGCTCTTGAAATATTGCTAGCTTATTGACGTACACCTTTTCTTTCAAATAACCCCAAAGAAAGAAGTGAAACGGTGTCAAATCACATGATCTTGGTGACATATTGACATCGTCGTTCAAAAGAGCCGTGGTTTTGTTAGCTGTGTGGCAAATAGCACGCACCGTCCTGTTGCAACCACATATCGTCCACATCCATATCTTCCAATTCGGGCCATAAAAAGTCCGTTATAATCTCAAGATATCAATCGGTCACCTGACCGATCTCATTTTGAAAAAAATACGGCCCGATAATGCTGCCATCTCATAAACCACACCAAACAGACACTCTTTGTATGTGCATTGGGTTTTCGACAATAACTCTTAGAATATCATTCGCCCAAATAAGGCGATTCTGCTTATTGACGAATCAACTGACGAGAAAAAGAGCCTCATCACTGAAGATGACTTTCTTTGAAAATTGATAATCCACTAATACCATTTTTGCCATTGTGACCATTGACGACGACGACGCTTGAAATGGCCAAGAGTCCTTAGTAGTTCTTGAGCCAATTGGACTTTTTAAACGTGTAAATGCAAATCTTTATGCATAATGTTCATCAACGATGAGTGTAAGAGGTGGGTCGCTTTTCAGCCACACTATCGCAAATAGCAGCAATATTTTCTGCAGTATGAGCTGCACGATTAAATTGACAGAAAAAATCACAAAGTGCAAGATATGCATTATAAGCCTGAACAACTTGAACGCTTTTCTCGATTGTGTGTCTTTCCATGGTCCAAATTTAATTAGTCTAGAATTCACATTCAACATCGGCCCTTAAATTAAAAGTTTTTTCTGTCGTAGAAAAGTTCCAGTACAATTTTTGAAAGAAGTGTTTTGTGGTTTTTTTAACACAAACAAACCATGGATCTTTACATTTTCTAAATTTGTTTTCCGTAAATAAAAGTTTCGCTCTGTATGAATTTCTGCCATCAACAACACAACAAATCCTATCTTTATGGGGTTTCGCAGAATATTTTTCAATAATTGTAAGAAATTTGAAGCTCGTTTAGGAAATAAGTCAACTACATTTTCGAAAACAAAATTAGACAAATTTCCAAGAATTTGCAATTATCGAAATGAGTGCCTGTGAATTCTGATTAATAAATATTAACCATTCGTACCTAAAAAAAAAAAAAAGTCTTTAGTCTACGAACTTTCTATGTCAAGTGTTGATAATGATGATGATGCTGATGGCATCCAGGGAGTATGTCAATCATCTGCATCAGTAAATTTTATGCTGCGGTATTTGTTGCTTCCATACGTGTGTATATTGTATAAGCTCTTTCCCGCATCCTATCCATATAGTACACATACGAGTACAAATGTTTCATCACAATACATATATCGAATCGAATTGTACCATATTCGTATATGGTATGATGGAACATTTTCATTCAGAAAATATTCCTAAACTATGATTTATTTGGTAAAGTTTCCCTTTTTGCAAAACGTCCGTTGTTCATAACGAAGCTAATGATTTTCATTTGCCCAATTGTCCTAGTAGATCACAAATCATGCACCATTAGTCCTTGTTCTATATAAACTGATGTACATATACTGAACACAAAGTGTTCGTCTGCACATATATCTAACAATACGAATGTATTTGATTAATTATATTGTAGCAACGAGTATTTTGTTTGTATCCGTATTGTACAAAAATGTTTGTATCTTTATGGACTTTTGAAATAATTTGAATTTTATCTAATGTTGTGCTAGGATATATATTGTCCATCGTCCATGTCCTTTAAATAATGTGCATTCAGTTTCGGTTCTTTACTTTGTTTTGAGGACTCTCTCGCTCGTACGAGTTAGAAATTAGGCATTTTGCTTTGTCAAGGCATATTGATACAAGGACACATTGCGACGAGTATCTATCTCTTTTATTTCAATTTTATTGAATTTCAAAATAAGTACAATGTTTGACATGATAACATAACATCTATAATAGGTTCACATTACACACCTCTTTTCTACATAACTATCGCACTAGATTAGATAGGTATATTTTTGGTTATGAAAATGTATAACTCAAGTTTGAGCCTTGAACCCTTCTAAATTTTATTCAATAAATGTACTCAAATTCCAATATCATATTTTGCTATTGTTTTTTTTAACAATTCTAATTTATGTTATATGATAAATATATATAGGTTTACGTATAAAGCTCAAGGACTAAACATAAATCAATTAATTTACCTTTCAACTACATTATCAAACCCTCAAAGGTATCATAAATGATATATCTAAAAGTGATGTTAGTTCTTCATTGATATAGGCTTCCAATAAGTTTCAATAGGTTACTTTTGTACATATTCTTGATATGCATCATGTCAGTAATGTATACTTTTTGTTATTGTTAATTTCTTGAAGTTGATAAGGCACCTTATCTATCTTTCATATACATAGATATTAAAATATTTAGAATATGTAAGTACAAGAACAAACTAATCATAATATCATCAATTAACTTCATTTAAATTGATGTTTTCAATCAATTTTCCAAATTTTCAATTCTCATGATAATTGGCCAGAGGGAGGATATTATATAGACAAACTTTATACTGCTACTGATACTGATATTGTTACATCGCATCGTGTAGTTGTATAATTAATATTTTTGTTTAATTAATACTGGCATGATTTAGAAAGCTATACTCGTATGTATAGGTTTGATTGAAGGATTGGGGTTTTTATGTCTGTTTAAATGAGATGTATGCACTTGCACATTTGTGCTCGAAAATTTTTAAATAATTTAGCCATCGGATAAATGAAAATAATAATAAAAGGGTCATTAAATTTACCTTTTGGATAATTTTACATTTCGGTAAATTGATTCTCAAATTTTGTATTTTAAATGGTTTATAAAAATTTAATCCAAAATGTAATTACTACAAAATTTGTTTGTATACAAATTTATTTAAACTTCAAAATGTAACTTTTAAAATTCGTTAGGTTCGTTCAGAAATATGATACATAAAATAATTAAATTAAATTAAATTGGGTGGCGCAACAGTTCGTTGAGAACTAGGCATTGGCGTCTTTAGGCATGGGCCCGGTGGGCCAGGGCTCAGGGCCCAGCAAAATTTTGGCCCCCAAATCCACCAACTCAAAATGAATGAATCTATACAAGAATTATATAGAAAACGAAATAAGGTTAGTAGACAGGGGTGTCGTATTGAATCCCCAAAAAAATAGAACCCCAAGCAAATTTAATCCATTTTGATAATATCCCCAGAGACATAAGACAAATGGACAAAATCCCCAACTAAATAATTTATTTTGCCAAAATCCCTACGAAATCTCCAAATCCCCAGTATCCGTGCATATCTTCATTTATGCATGCAGTTTTTAGAAAAACTCTCATGAAATTCTCTTATTGTGATATTAATAAATGATAACGATTTTTCTAATCAAAAAATCACTATGAAGGCATGCACTTCTCAGTCTGGCTTTAGTATTCATAGAGAATCATTGTATTCGTAGTGCTTGCTTAGTGCTGTCTAAAGGGCCTTGCACATGAGAGCGAACAACAAATGAACGAATGGACGAACAAACGTGATTTTACATATTTCAAAAAGTCAATTCCAAACAAAAACACATTTAAATTATAAGAAACCAATTCACAATAATGTTTGGATAATAAAATTTGCATTTTTTTCTCTAAAACAAGACAATTTTGTAAAAACAATTTGTTAGTAACGAATTGCAGTGTGGTTGCTATGAACTGTCAAACTCTATTCGCGTTCCACATACTATCCAAACTGCAACGAATAAATTGTTCGCGCTCAACTTAACCTCAAAATTATACCACTATTGTTTTGTTTTTGTGTGAAAGATCATGGCTGAGGAAAATATGGAGAAAAGGGTTGACAATTCGTCGCTGTCTGCGAATAGAAATAAAGCTCATGTGAAAGAAAAGTCAAAATATGCGAACATCCACAGTTCACAGTTCGCAGTTCGTAGCTCATGTGCAAGATGCTTAAAGCAATATTCACATGAGCACGACCAACGACCAACGACCAACGAATGAACGAATATTCGTCGATTTTGACATTTCTTTCACATGAGAGTTTTTAATTCGTCGCGAATGAAGTTTGACATTCACCACCGAAACCAAAACAAGAACGGTTTTTTAGGTTAAGTACGCGCGATTTTTTTATTCGTTGCGAGTGTGGATAATGTGGAACGCGAATAAAGTTTGACAGTTCGTATCAGCTACAATTTTTTCCGCGACGAATAAATTTGTTTTCTTAAATTTATTAATATATGATATTGAAAAGTAAAAGTATGCATCATAAATCAAATAGAAACTATATTGCTATCGTTTTGTTAAGAATTTGTGTGGAAATATGTCTTCAAACGTATATAAACTCACATTTTGTAATTCATTAATCGTTCGTTGGTCGCTCTCATGTGAATGATGCTTAAGTATTGTTTTGTAGTGCCGAGTATTTCTCTTGTTTTGGAATAAAAATGGAAATGGATGATTTTGTTGTTGCCCGATCTTTGGATTGCATTTCATGCAATATAAATGAAATATAATGTATTAAAAACAATTATGCTCAAGTAGTGAATCATGATTCACTACTTGAGCATAATTGTTTTGGGGATATTGACTTGGGGATTTTCGCCCTGGGTATTATCTCTTTGTGAATTTTGCTGCTGGGGATTTCGTTTTGGGGATTATGAATTTGGGGATTTTCTTTTGGGGATTTTATCTTGGGGGAAATTATCACCAACCCAGTAGACAGTAACAGAAAAACAAGTTTCATTTTACTCTCCGTTCCGTTGAAATTCTCCTCCTCAACATCTTAAACTTCTGGCAACATGAATCTTTAATCATACACCTGCACTGCACAAGTGCACACGCTGTCAACATTATTTTAACAACTCTGCTTTCGTTCTACTCTACAGTTCTGCATAAATGTTGACTTTTCAGCTCACTCCATAAACAAACACAAAGTTGATGATTCATTTATCGCAGATCATTTAAAAAAAAAGTGAGAACTCAGGAAAGGGATACACTTCCTATTTATCAGCAAATATTTGCAACGAATTTATTGATATAATGGGAAAACAAATCCTAATGAAAATTTTAGGTGAAATTAGATCGGCAAAATATTTTTCCCTAAGTGTTGACAGTATACCCGACCTTTCTCATATCGACCAGTTGACTTTTGTAATTTGGTAGATATGTTAAAAATTGTATTCCCATCGAAAGGTTCTTAAAATTTATACCATTTATGCAAGAGCATAAATCTGAATATTTGGCTGACACAAACAATCCTGACATTTATGGAAAATCATGATATTTCAATAGAGGATTGTAGAGGACAAAGCTATGATAATCCGTCTAATATATCGGGAAAATATTCTGGTTTGCGAATTTGATACCTTATACCTTGTGCAGCACATTCTCTTACTTAGTAGGCCTTCATGCGGCTGGTTGTGTGCAGGAGAAAACAAGTTTCTTTCAAGTGGTTCAAAAAAAAAAACAACTATTTTTCTGCTTCTACCCATCGCTGGAATAAATTGAATGTACATATGTTTAGGTTCTTAAAAGCCTTTCTGAAACAAGATGGTCTGCACGAGCTGATGCAGTTAACGTGCTCCATCATGGTTATAAGCAAATTACTGAAGCCTTGACATCTATTTCTAGAGATCCAGAGCAAGATCCAGACACAAAAAGCGAAGCCTGTCTAAGAAAATGTCAAAACTGGAGTTCCTCATTTTAACAGAAATTTGGAGCACAATATTAGAAAGAATTCATAAAACCAGAAAGAGCCTTCAAAAAGGAAACAATAACAATTTGCTTTGTTTTTTTATAAATGATATACATATGTAAGGGAGAATTTTGATAAATTTGAAGCGTGTGCCAAAATTCAGAATACGGATGCTAATTATAAAGACTTATTGCAACGAAAAATAGTACGAAGTTCGCGTGCCACATATTTTGATGGTCCTGCACCATCCGTCCAGCTAATTGGGAAAGAAAAGTTTAAAATATCAACTTTTTTTCCAATTATTGACACTATTACTTTGCAATTAAAAATACGATCCAATTGTTATCAAGAAATTAATGCATTGTTTGGCTTTTTTTGCAAATTGCAATATTTGACTTCAGTGGAGTTGCAAAATTCTTGCGAACAGTTTTTAAAAAAACCATAGAGATATTAATGCAGAAGAACTTGAGGTAGAATGCTTGCACCTCGTACAGTATTTAAAAGAATTCAATAAAGATGTTAATGTAGACAGTCTAATTACAGTGGATGAAATTGGGAACACATTTCCAAATGTAGAAACTGCTTGTAGAATTTTCTTTTATCTTTGATGGTTTCAAACTCCAGTGGAAGCGTTCGTTTTCGAAATTTAACCGTAATTAAAAATGAACTTCGAAGCACAATGCTACAAGATAGACTAAACAGCTTGTCAATTTTATCAATTGAGAATGAATTTCTGCAGGAAATTGAATTTGATGACTTAATTCATGATTTTGCAACTGACAAAGTCAGAAACGTATGCCTTCAATAATATTTTATTGTATATTTAAACTTACATATACATATATATACTATACATATATCTAAAAAGAACAAATCAAAATAAATATAAAGAAATAAAATTACATAAAATTAAAAAAATATATATATTAAAACATTAGAAATCAACCAAAACAAACAATAAAAATTATCAAAAATCAACTATAAAGAAAAATGTCAAGTACTGAAGGTAAATTTAAAAAAAAAATTATAAAAGTATACAAAAAAAATCTGTTTTATGTTTTTTTTTAGTTTTTTTTTTTAAGTTAAAAAAACAAATTAATTTTAAAGTGATTTTTTTAAACTAAAGAATTTATAAAAATATATTATACCTACTTTTTTTGGCCCCAAATCCTATTGGGCCCAGGCCCCAAAAGTCTAAGGACGCCCCTGGAACTAGGGCCTAGTGATTTAAAACTCTCAACCATTCCTGTGTGCGAGTACTGTTGTCAGGGATGGAAGGGACCTACAGTTTTAAGCCGAATCCGAACGGCTAATTTGAGAAAGCACTTTTCATGACAAGAATTACTCTTGGAGAATTTGTAAATTCCTCGCAAAAGGCAGTACCCGTGAAAAAAAACTTTAGATGGCATTGGCAGGGATCGAACCCAAGACCTCTGGCATGAAAGTCCAACGCACTGACCATCAAGGGTACTACATATATAATACTTTAGGGAACTCAAAAACTCAGAACTCAGTCCATGTTATATAAGTATTGCAACTGGGAAAATGGCTTTGAGAGATAAACAATAACACACACAAAACTACATTAATTTCGGAGAAGTTCTAAATTTGAAAATAACGCCGAAATCAAAACAAAACTAATCGGTTACACGCCTAATCCCTCAAAGAATTTTTAACGTTTGGGAGCGTTTAGTTTTTCAATTAAGCGGAACTGTTTTAAGACAAAGTAATTATTTGGGGGAATTCGAAATTGTTTCGAATATCAAAAAAGCCCGGTAAAAAAGTGAAAACTATGTACGTTGTTACATATAGCCGAAAGTTCCATTAATCGGAACGCTTATGGGTAGATTTGACATATCTGCAAGAACAAATTTCATTTTACCGATATCTTACGACTGTTTTTAACTTTATGGAATTCAAATATTTTGGGCAGTTTTTCATAAGACGTGGCAAATTACTTATTAAAAAAATAAACTTATTTGTACATAAAACGTATACATACGAGTGTTTAGACTAATTTTTAAATGTGCAAGCATCGATTCTTTTTAGGGTAATTTTCGACCACTTTTTGACACATATTGGGCGGTATTTCAGCCATAACTTGACGAATGTTGGGTTTTTAGTGCTCAAGAGTTATCAAGGGTTATCTGCATAAACGCATTTTTTTGCGTAGCCTTACAAAAAAAAGTCCAGCGGTGTCAAATCGCATGATCTTGGTGGCCAGTTGATTTCGTCACGAAGAGAAATTACGTGGCCAGGAAATGTCTCTTGCAATAATGCCATATTCGCTCGAGTTGTGTAGCATGTGGCACTGTCTTGTTAAACCACATATTCTCCAAGTAATATTCTTCAATAGCAGGCAAACAAAAATTGTTTTGTTGAAAAAATCGCTAAAAAATTGTTATGCTGAAAAAATCGCGCCAGTTGTTCAAGCACCCATATGACGTCGTAGTTAACGATGGGAATGGTCAGTTGGCTTCAGTTTTTGTGTGAGCTGGACTTTATATGGATGTAAGTGTAGATCCAAATGCAAAATACGCCATAATGTGCCGTAAGACAGTTCTAATTACTGACAACGACGAGGACACATTCTGGTCTTCAGCAACACTTTCACTTAAAGCAGGGATATTTTCAGTGGTACGAGCGAAACGTTGACGCACATGCCTTACAATATCTATAACCAATCCAGTCTCTTCAAATTTTTTCACAATTTTGCTAATTGCTTGCGTATTTGGACGATTATGTAAACCATAATCTGCTTTTAAAACACGATATGTGGCTGTGGCAGAATCACCATTTTTGTAGGAGGTGTTAACATTTTGTATACTGAAAAAAAAAATTGGTTTAACAACTTAGTTTGACAGATGTCAAATTCCAGCCCTATAATTTTTAAACAGCAAAATGGATACCCTGTTCCTTTTGATCATGTGTTAAAGTGAGTTTAAAGTTATGCCATTAATGGTAGTTATGAATATTTTGTCCCCTTCAATAGGGTGCCATATTTTGCATTTCTGGTACTTTCCAATATTAGACATAAAATTTTTGGTCCGTGTTAATTGACGATTCCCTACGTATCCAATTATTTAGATAGGTTTTAGAATTGGTGTTTTTATGGTAAAATTAAGTGTCGGAAATGTCAATTATAGTTCTATTTTCACATTTACATACAATTTTGAGTCAATAATGCGATAGGTCAAGGGTCGATTACGTACAAATTCGATAGTGAGAAAAAAATGTTCCGGAATATTGGATTTTTATAAAAAAAAATTACTGAATGTCGAAAACAATATTTTCTGTGAGATAAAATAAGTTTGAAACCAATATTTTTAATTTTTGAAAAGATATTTGAGTCGAAAGTAAATTTTTACTATTTTTTAGAATTGTTTGTTTAAGGGTTTTTTGTTTTTGTAAGAAAACTGTCAGTTGTTTTGATTTAAAAAAAAACCGTTAATTGGTATTTTTTTCGAAAATATATTTGTTTGGTATCAAGTTACAATATATCATTTAAAATTTAATTCAAGTCTCTAGCGTTAATGGTTCGTGAGCAATTTGGGTTAACAAAAGTTTTCACCTTTTTTTTAAATTCCTATGGTAAAAAAACACAAACTCAATTTTTGTGAGAGTCCTTTCTGCATTATTATCTGTATAACAACATTTATTTGAAGTTAGTATCTTTACTGGTTCTTGAGCTATGGACGACGAAAAAAACATCGCGAACGTACGGACGTGCTAACAAACGTACACACGAATGCACAGACATCTCTCCAAAAATCTTTTATTTAGACTCTAGGGACCTTGAAACGTCGAGAATGTCAAAATTTTCAATTCGATAAATCGGACCGATTACAATAACTTCCTATGGGAAGTTAAAAGTAGAAAATTTGTCATAAGGTATACCTTAATTCTGGAGTGAGAAGATTTAGCCAAAAGAGAAACAAGTCATATGGGATGGTGTGGTCTATAAGCCCCTGTTAAGCGGGAGAGGTAATAATGTAAGTTGACAACCAAATCAAAGATTGGATAACAAAGACAACTCCTACTTAATTGTGATGTAACTTATATAATGTCAGATAGACAATAGACAAATTATTTTAAAAAAATGTGTTTTTGTCAATTTTGTATGTTAAAACCATTCTTTTTTCAGTAATCAATTTTCTTATCAACTATTGATCTGGACAGAAAGAGTCGTTTCCGTACAGCCGGTAGATCCAATTTTATTTCTAGTTGTTTATGACGTTGATCTTTTCAATAATCTATGTTTTCGACTTCGAGGTGTAAATGCAACATGAAAAATTAAATTTGTTGCCAAATTTAACCCTGATGGGTCAGTTTCTTCCCAAGAAAAACACTGCGATCTTATAAAATAAAAATTCTCCTTCAGGCTAAGAAGTACAAACAAACTTATACTATTATAATAATTTTTATCATCATTAAATATGAAAAAAAAGGATTTTATGAAAAAATGGTTAAGTGGGCCTTACTACTGCAGTAAACACTTTCGAACATAGTTAAATTCTGAGAAAACTCATTTACTGGGCGATATGACACTATAAAATTCCTCGGGGTTATAGAAATTTGAAGAAAAAAGCTCAAATTTTACCTGTTTTTGATATTTGAAAATCTAAAATGTGGCAAAACATTTTACATAATTTTTTTTTTGATTTCAAACAAATTTTCAAAAAAAGAGCCCTAATATACAGTACATATTTTAAGAACTATCAGCCCTATTATGGCTATCAACTATCAATTATTTGATAACTGACAACTTCTATCAATTTATTGATAATTTGGTATTATGAGTATCAAATGATAATTTTTCACCCATTGTGAATACTAATCAATATACGATTGTGAATAGATTTTGTTTGGTGTTTGACGTTTGTCATTTGTGTTGAGTTCTTGTGTTTTGGTCTATAAATAATTTCGGCGGAATAATGTAAGTTGTTTTCATTAAATAAATTTCTCTTTTTTCTTAATAATATTTTGTTTATTTAGGAGTACAATAGTTAGCTTGCACGATAAACCTTCGTTCCCCAGTACAATTGCCTTCAAACAACAATTCTAGTGAAGGCATTTCGTTCTTCAATTTGTATATTCAAAAAAAAAAACTACAAAAAAACTTTTATAAATCGTATTTAAATTACAATTCTTTACCATTTACGAATATTTGATACATTTGTCAACGAAGATTTTGTAGCTGATAGAATATTTGATGGGTATCAATATGTTTTATAGCCGTAATACCGAGTTTATCAATAAAGCTATTCACAATAGATCTTTTAATTCACTATTTATCAAAAATATTGATAATTGATCACCATAATACCGATTCATTAATTTTGTTGATAATTATCAACTATTATCAAATAAAGTGTTGATATTTGATAGCCATAATAGGGCTGTATATTAATTGGTCTTTTTTGTCTGTTCTGGCATCCAAGTCCATATTTTGAGATGATTCCTTGACCAAACGTTTGGCTCAACCGAAATATGGTTGCAATAGATGTATGGCATGTTACGCCAAAATTCATGGAAACATTTTTCTATCAAATTGTTTGCAGATATGTGAGAAATGCAAATATGAGATCTAAACGGAAATAGGTCTATGACGGCTTCGAAATAAAAAAAGTACCAAGTATTAGTTAATTTAGAATTTTATAAGATAATTGTCTTTAACTTAATTCATTCCAAAAATTGCAATTGCATTTTGTATGTCCCCGGTTAAGCTAGAAACGAACTTTATCGCTGAAGATGATTTTACAACAAAAGTGCTCTGTAAGTTTGGCGAACAGACATCAAAAATTAAAAAAAAATATATTTGAATACATTTTTCTGGTGTAAGTCTTTAAGGACTTAAAAAAAATGAGAAACAAGCGTCATAAGTTAAAAAAACTATTTTGACAGATATCCCTTTCAGAAGTTATATACCTCTACAAATCCCTTCAAGTCAAATGGAACAAAAAGGAAAACTTCAAAATAACATTTTAATAGAAATTTCAAAAAATTCTTTGTTTTATTATTTTTAAAGACAGAAGCACTAAGTATCCATCTTTAAAGACATAAACCAGGTAGAATATTGAACTTGGTAAAATCTACACACATGATCTTAAAGTAATTTTGTTCGTGGGTTGATTCTAATAAAATCAGAAATCTTCCCTATTGAATCTGGAAGGTGATATTATGATGAGTATATACAGTTTCTATTTTAACCAATGTTTCAATCATATTTTCAAACAAATAAATACAAAAATATTACATACAAAACATAATCTAGTATACCTCTACATACATACATATATCGATTGCTAAACACAAATATTTAGTCAATAAGGATAAAATCAATTCGCCTATAGGGGGTTACTACTGTTAACGGATGCCGGATGTAGAATTAGGATACGGATACTGTCTTACCACACACACGTACACACACAAATTCTAGATTCTATAGTAATTTCTACTGCAACTATTCTGTTTTTTTTATTGGCTGGCAAACATAAAATAAACAGTTTCCGAGTAAACAACAAAGTTGTTGCAATCATAGAGCAGCAATTGTTTAAGGATATACAAATATTTTATTTTTTTTTTAATTTTATTTTACTAGATGGCGCTGATGTTGGTGTAAGCAGCTTATCACTACATATGTATGTACATATACATTTTACCCACTTATACAACAGGCTCAGAGCAGTGCTCAACTGACAGCCCAACCAAAACCAAAGTGGATCTCTGAAATGATTGTTTAATCTTTTTGCTTTTAATTTCCAAAATTTCTGTGTGCGGCTTAAAAATGTCGGCTATAGGGTAGATTTTGTATTAAATACGGGTAAGGGTGTAATGTGTGAATGGTGTTTGGGGTTTGGGGTGTGTAAGGATAGTAAAATCATGTTGCCTGTGATAACACGCAACTAGAACACATTTCGATAAGAATATTACTTGATGGTGCATTGTTGCGGGTACATTGGTATGTAGTTTATATATGTATGTATGTATGTAAATGGAATGCAACAGTGCGTGGTATTTTTGAATACAACTGAGGGGCTGAAGTGGGGGTTGGTGGGGGGTGAGTAGGCGTTGTATATGTGGGATCTATAACATGTCATACAAAATAGCGAGATAGGTGATAATATGTAAAATTGAACACACAGAGATAAAAGCTTAAGCTTTACTCTGGTGGCGACAGAGTATATTTTATACAGGGTGGGTTAAAAGTAACTTCATATTTTAAATTTTAAAAATGTAATTATGTCAATTTTTGTGGGCCAGTTATTGAAAACAATGTCCATTTCTAATGGGTTTATTTATTTATTTATTTATTTATTGAAATAATTTACAAACTTAATTTATAAATTATTTTTAGAAAGGCATCAGGGAAGCCAGACCATATGATGCCGTCTCTTAACTATTTACATATTTACATTTAATTATCAAATTCTATATTTCAGGTTACTTTAAGTTAAGTAAAACAAAATTGTAAAAAAAAAAAAATAATTTAATTATGTTTAATTGAGAAGTGAAAAACAAGAAAAAAAACAAAATTTTATATTTCATTAAATTTTTGGTGAGCGGATGTGGCATCTTTTATGTACTGAATGGATCGTTCATCTGATGGATTCAAGATTTCGGCAAGTTTTTGGGTTATGTTGTCTGATGATACTTCAATTTGGCGAGATATAGGACATTCGACAAGGATATGCCAAACAGAGAGTATCGTTCCACAATTCGAACATTGCTCAGGATCTCCAGCATTATAGTAATGTTGAGTGTTAAAAATAGCTTTTCCAACTCTTATTCGGAAGAGTTTTATGCTATCTTCTCTGTTTAGAGACCGATTGTATGGTATACGCGAGTAAGTACGTTGATGTTTTTTTAGAAAAGCTTCAGAGTTTTGCCAGCTTTCGATGAGCTCTTTCTTATGATCCTGAATCAAAGATCTGCGTAGGAGCTTATACAATTTGGGATATTCTACAATGAGTGGATAGTTTGTAGCAGTTCTTGCTGCAAGGTCTGCTGCCTCATTTCCTTTGATTCCGGAATGTCCAGGTATCCATGTAAGAATAATACTTTTATTGGCGAATAAACATCTTCTTATAAGCTCCAGCGAAGGGCATTTATTTGTCGCATTTTTAAGACCCATGAGGATACCAAGATTATCGGTTACAATGAGGGATCGGTTAGAGTATTGTTGGGCAATAGATATGCCTTTATAAATTGCTATTAACTCTGCAATGTAGCTGTTCGCAGATTCTGGTAAAAGAGCTTGGTGAATAATAGATGTTTCAGAATTTGGTTGTAACTGAATGACTGCGTATGAACACCAATTGTCTTCTTTGTACGAACCGTCTGTGTAGAAGATTCTATCAGCGTTATAGGCAGAGATCATTTCTTGGTGAAGCATTCTAAATATGTCGTCAGTAGTATTTTCCTTTTTGTACTTAGCAAGATTAGTGTTAATGGGAAGTATATGTCTTTTCCAAGGTGGTAGATTACCTCCTAATGTCTGCGTATTATTGAATGAGAAAGAGCTAAGATTGGTAACTATAGATGCCATTTTTATAAGGGCAGATTTGGAATATTTCTTGATCGGTTTTGTAGCGTTAATCACATCTTCAGCAGCCTTGAAGAGGGGATGGACTGGATCTGTAAGTATTTTGCTGATTAGGTTAATTGCCCTTTTTTTTCCAAAGTGTTCAAAAGATTCATAGCCTGCTTCTAATCTTAGAGCTTCTATTTTAGTGGCTCTTAAAGCTCCAGAGGCTGTTCGAAAACAATCGTTAATGGCTGAGTCAATATTGCTAATATTTCTAGACGTGGTCCACATAAAAATAGTTACACCGTGTTGGAGGGTACCAGAGACAAGAGTTTTCGCAATTTGCAGTGCAGTTTCTAGATGTGGACCTTTTCGCTTTGAACAGATCATTTTTAAAGCATTGTTCCGTCGTTTAAGTTGGTTAATTAGATTCTTTGCATGTGTGTCCCATTTTAGATTTCCAGAAAAAGTTACTCCTAGTATCTTTATTTCTCTCTTAAGAGGAATGGTTGTTTCCCGTAAAACAAATGGGGTGGGGGTGCATTTTCTTTTTCGGCATAGATGCAAAGCTTCAATTTTTGATGGAGGAATAATCGCACCAACTTCTTTAGCCCAATTAAACATTGTTAAATCAGCTTTTTCCAAAGTATCTTTTACCTGGGTAGGTTCTCTAATGGGTTTATTTAGGTACACTTAACCTATTAAATCATTCCGCATAAGAAAGTATGTTGCTGTCAACTCCTAAGAATGTTGAATTTGGCAGCTGGAAATTGCACTTTGTGCTAACACCGAATTGCATATGTATATCAGAAATCACTAGTCCGAAAAATGTTTTCATTTATATAGAGACAGTTCTTGTGGCATTGTCTTTGAAGGAGAATGACCCAGTAGTTTTCACTCCAGAGTGAATGTAATTCCCATTGATTGGCCAACTGAGTTCTCAGTACCCCATATGAAGAAATTGTGTTTATTAAATGTAAATGAGTTTCATCACTAATTGCGAGATGATAAAACCATTTTGCAGCTCTGCTATTTCTCGGAAGCTTCACGTTTTTGGTAATCTCTTGGCCTTAATTCTCACCAAAATTGGATTTTGTATGGAAACAGCTAAAATTATGATCTTAACTCTTTGCAATTACGCTACACACCGAAATGACCATGAGCATCGTGCCACTAGTGTCGTATGTTAGTTGTGTTTTTTTTTTTCAAATTTAGAATAAACTTTTGACCCACCCTGTATACGCATCTATATGTTTGTACTGAACACATAAGTGAGGATTTTAAAAGTAAAGTACGTACGTATAGTATAAACGTACACACGAATATAGTAGGTGAATGAAAATGCGCTGATGCTCGATGGTGCGGAAGGATTCCATTTGAATATTTTGGGTTGGTCCCTCTTGGTGATAATATTTGATGTCATTTTAATCAAAAATGATTAAAAACTATACAACAAACAAAAAGCGAATGGAAATGGCATTTTACAGAAATTATAAAGAAGTAGGATATTTTATATATAATACATAGCGCATTTCCTATTTGGTATATATTGAATCACGCTTAATTGGTTTGGAATTTCATTTCTTTTAAATCATTTGTGAAACAAATTAATATTAAAGTATAAAATTAGCTTTAATTGGAGCCTAGAAAATTATGCATGTACGTACTTCAATAATATTTGAACCTAACTTGTATATGCTTGTTGAAATTGGTTAGTTGAAGTTGAAAGACTAATAGCCATTTTTATAAGTTTGAAATGTATTTATTTCTGGTTGAAAACATTGATTATGTACTCATGTATCTAAAACTACAAAATGTTATATAAATTAATGAAATGAGATGTTTAACATTTAAGGAAGTTTTGTTTTTCGGAATTCAATAAGTTCGTTTTTTTGGTATTCCATATATAGTACAGTGAGAAATTGCCAACAAAACGACGCAGTAGCCAGATTTTTTTATTTAAAAATTGGTACAACTGAAAGAAGACCTGTCAGAATACTAATAAAAAAAAACACACAAATAGAAGAAAGTTTTGTGAAAATCAATTGTAAAAATTACTTAGCAAAAAAAAAAACTAAGTAAAACTAATAAAATGGACAATTTTCAAGAAGAAATGGTAAGAAAATATCTGGAAATTGAGATTCTATAAAAAAAGTTCATTTAACAATTGCTTCAAGGAGGGGGGTTTGTTCGTAGACTACTACATTAACATGGTGGTGTTGAAGCGAGCTTGAAGCTCGCCTAAATTCTTTATATACCTGAATCGAGTTTAAATGAGCTTGATTTGCCTCGACTCCGGTCGGCGATCGGAGTCAAGTCTAAATTTGTGATGAAAAACCCGTGTGGAGGAGTTGGTTTTACAGGTAATGCGTTATGTTTATCTGTTTATTTGCATGTTTGTGTACAAAAATATAGTTTTGTTTTAATCAAATTAAAAAAAAAAAATGCACATGGAGTAAGTATCATATATGTATGGTGCTGAACTATTCAGTTTTTCATTGTTTAACACAAATCAAACTATCTCACTTGCACTTCATAAGAAACATCGAAACACCATTTGCATTTCAGAAAGTGTTGTCAAACTTAATCATTTTTAAATCTTCTTGTGCGATGGAAACACCAAAAAGATTTATCTAATCTAAACTGAGAAAAACCTTTAGAGGAAACATAGCAAAACTTAATTATCTTTTCTATTGTTTTGCAAAATAAGCCCAGTTAGTCCATTTTCACTAACAAAACTAAATAATGTCAACAGTAATAGATTGATTTTTTTCCCCAATGGAAAATACACATGATTACAAATGCACAACTACTCAACGAACATAGCCATCGAGATACAAATGTAATATCAATCGTACCAATATTTGAGAACGAAATCACATAAGATCCATTCGAGACTCGTATAAATGTCAAAAACTTATCCATAGTAAGATTCTACTCTAACTTTTATCGGTGTTATTCATACTATGGATATTGTTTTTGTTATTCGTGTAAAATCCTACTATACTATGGATAGATTTTCCAACAAAACACGGGTAATAATAAATACATATACCAAAAAAGGATACCAAAAGGTCATTATGCTGGAACGTAACAAAAATGTTGTTCAACATGAAACATGAATGTTATTGAAGAAAAATGTATAAGAATTTGCGCAAATGTAAAGTATTGATGAAAAAACAAAAACTATTCCTTAGAAAATAAAAATTAAGTAACTTAAATCTTATAAAACAATTTGTAAAATAAAATTCCGCCTAAATTATGGCAGCGGGTTTCATTGACACATACGAAATTTTTTCTAAAACGAGCGAAATCTGTTGATTTTTATTAAATTTTAGCTAAATTTACTTGCGAAATATAGGAACTAGTATACGGCAAGTTTTGCATTCGTAAAAAATTTCGAACTCCAGATTTTAATCAAACATGATATTACGATGGTAGAGAAGTGGAAAAAAGTGGATCCCGCGATTCCGTGCGTCTGTCCTGTCTGTCTGTCTACGCTCCTTCCTTAAGCCTAAACCATTGCTTCGATTGAGTTCAAACTTGGAAGTAAAGGTTTAAAGTAGATTCGCGTTAGGCATTTTTTTCAAATTGTTTTTAAGACTAAAAATAACAGTACCCATACAAATTTTGTTCTCAAAAACGAACCAGTAGATTTTAATTAAATGTTATCTAATTTTTTTTTTCTTAACTTCACTTCTTTCAACAAAATAAAATATTTTTGTATTGCTCCCCCTCCCATATAACCGTAGTTTTGTTTTTGTGTTTCCTCAAGAACTAATGAACGGAATTCAATAATATTTTTTTCTGCACAAGCGCTAATACTATTTTAATAATTTTTGATGATCAAAAATATAAAATTTCACTTGTTAAATTAAAAAAAAAAAAATATTTTTATTTTCAAAATTCAATGTCTCAAAAACGGGTCAATATTATTTGTAACAAACATTTAATGTAAAACGTTTGTTAATAATTTCTAAGAAATTGTACAATAAAAATATTTTTAAACTGAAATTTAAATTTTTATAAATACAAAATTAATTTAAAAAAAAAATAAACAAATCAAGGATTTTTTGATTAATTAAATGACATTTAAACTTTTTCTTAAAAGTTTATTCTTATTCTTATAAACTTATTTTTTTTTAAATTAAAATTGTAATTTTTGAAGTTTCTAAATTTTAAAATATAAATATATTTGCAAACAGTATCTTTGGATAAAGGAGCAGGTTTTAGTGAACTAGTCGTGCACTTTATTTAAAGTAAAGATTGTACATGCCTTAGACTAACTTACAACTATTATAATGCTGAAGTCAGAGAATGTCGAAAATGGTCTTAACTTATTCATGTAAAAATGGTGTAATGTCCTTTGATTTAATGTGCCAATTTATCATAGATATTTATTTTAATATAAGAGATCTACGAATTTTAGTCTGCACAAAGACTTAAGGTGTTATTTCAAACAAAAACAAGTAAGATTTGTGTTCGTTAAGTTACACCAAATTAAAATATTGGGTTAACATTTTTGAAAAGAACAAAAAAAGAAGAATTGTTTTTCTTTATCCATTTGTTTTTCTGTAGATATCCATTTTTACAGATTTAAATAGACTTCAAAATATTTCAAATTTCGGATCTATCTTTATTGTATTTACCATCTTAGTCTTCCAGATTTCAAACCTATAGATTCATAATATAAGTTACACTTGCACTTTCTTGGAGAAAAGTATTCCAAACTTAATTTTCATTGATCCAACCACTTCTTCGAAGCAAAATTGTCCAATTATGCCACAACTCCACAATCCAAACCAGGAACAAAATACACCTCTTCTAAAAAGATTACTTTTCACCCAAAATCGTTTTCCAACTCAAGACGCAATCTAACACCTACGTCAAGCTGCCAAGCAATAGCGAAGTCGATTGATGCTGAGTCAATTAGTCCTTGTAATAAGCCAATAATTCAGAGTTTGTTGTAGAATCCTTCCAGGATAGTGCATGGAATGGTTAAGTGTTTTTCACAAGCATGCCAGTCTTCCGAATTTGTTTGCACAAACAAGCGTACATCACCCTTGGGGGAGGGAATTTATTTCGGCTAAAAGTTTTTTTCAGAAACGCTCTGTTTGGGCTTCACTTTGGAAATAAGCTGTCAGTGGCAAAATTAAATACTAATTAAAAGAAATCACTATGTACTCGTAGATAAGAAATCCAGAAATTCAATCAATTCATAAAATCAACAATGTCAGTAAATTTTTGTTCTATTTTCTATGGTCAATGAAAAAAAAATATTCTTGGGATATCAAAATTGTTAAGAACTAAAATTGTATATTTCTTTATAATTCATGACTTTCCAATAACCATACAAAATTAAACTAACACTGAACAAGTAAACCAATTTTCCTCAAAAAATCCTTAAACCTTTAATATTTTAGTGATTTGTTATTTGTTCTCAAGAATAGTCAAACATTTTAACCCACTCTTAAAAACATACTAGCAAACCCGGCGAACTCCGTTTCGCCACCAGATGGCTTCGATTTTTGTAATATTTCGTTTGGGGATTAAAAGATGAAGATGAAGAAAAATTATTTAAATATTTTATTTCATTTCACAACAGTAATGAATTCATTTCGATTACAAAAATGAAGTGTAATTTAGTTGAACTTCTCTAAGTAAAAAATGAAAGTGAATCCAAAGTAAATACTGAATCGAAGCGTTATACTTGTCCGCAAATTATCCGAATCATTGGTATTCGAGGAATACATACATTTTTACCTGCGTACTTTCCATTAATAATGGTTGCCTCAATCAAAATCGGCATAAGTCTTCTCACCGCAAGTCCAGTAACGTTGCAAAGCCGCGGTGGATTCAAATTACGCAATATCATAATAACTGAACGAACTTTGAGTTGAAAGTTATGTGGTTTAAATCCTGGTAACTCCAGAGAGTTCAAAAACTCCGTTGGATAATTTACTACATCATCGAGATTTGTTATGGAATCAACGGATTTGTATGTCACCAAATCGCCAGCGATTTTTGTTTGAATGGTGAAGTTTAGTGCGTGTACATCATTATTCTTTGCGGCGAGAATTACTCGTTGACTTAACCAAGCATAATTCTGATAATTCTTACTAATTTTTGGAAAAACATTTTCAATAAGAGCTAATTGAGAGTCTACAAATCGGCAAAAGTCGTTGGTAAGAGTAATTAATCCAGTTGTCGCATTCCAACAGGTAACAATTGTTTGGAAAATTGTGCAGCACTTTGATCATTTTGAAGTTGAACTCTCATATTAGTGGTAAGCGATAATGTTTTTACGTTATTCCACAAAAGTGATGACTTCAGGCAAGCATTCAATTCATCTGCATGCGTTCCACGGAGAATTACTGGCAACATCTTCCTGAAATCGCTTGCCAACAATATCATCAAGCCACCAAAGATATTGTCACTTCGTCGAAGATCCTTCAGTGTGAAGTTAAGTGCTTCAAGTGATTTCTTATGTGCCATTGTGCACTCATCCCAAACATTGAGCTTGCATTGCATCAACAATTTTCCCATTGCACTGGATCGGGAAATATTGCATGCTGGAGTATCAATTGTGTTTAAATTGAGTGGCGACTTAAGCAGTACGACCGCCATCTAGAAGAGTTGCCGCAATTCCAGATGATGCTAACGCCAAAGCTATGTCACATCTTGATCGAATAGTGGCCAAAATCAATGAAATGACAAATGTTTTCCCTGTTCCTCCAGGTGCGTCCAGAAAGAACAGATCACCAGTATTATTGTCCACCTCTTGCATCAATGTTTCGTATACTTTTTTTTTGCTGTTCGACGGTGCATTATTTCGAATGAATTCCTGCAATGTATCAACATTGTATTGCAGCTCTAGATTTAATTCTTGGTTCAATGCATCGTGCATCGATCAATTTGGCGCAATCATTCCTACTTCAATCAGTAGCTTGTTTGTAATAGTGAAGCATTGATCCTCAATCAGAATCATTCCTTCATTGTAGATTTCATCGGTTATTTGCATGTCGGGATTATTCGTTCAAATGCGCAAGCGATGTAAAAAGACCAACACTGTTTTTTTTTTGCTGATGAAATACAAATATTGAAAATATTCTTTTAAAACAAAGTATTTTCAATAACAAGTGATAGTTAAAGTCTTTGAACATTTTAAGTCCATGTTCTTGAACTTAGAAAAAGTTTTATTTAGTTACATATTTAATTTTATAAGGGAAGTATTCAAAAAACGTTCTTAAATTTTTCAAAAACTTGCAAAAGTTGAACTGACTTCTTTAATAATCAATATTTCAGTTATTTAAATTAAAATTATGTTTGGGCAAAATTTCTTGACGTTAGGCGAAAAATAAATTAAGTCAGAAACTGGTCACACAGACTAAATGAACTTTAAACTTTAATATCAAAACAAATTGAATTTGCATATTAAATGTGTCTATCTTATTGTCTTAAGACTACATTAATATAATATTAAGCAGTTGTTTTAGACTCAATTTGTTAGTATTAATCGAAAGAGACAAAAAAGGCCTTTATACCAAATTAAAATATTTTTTGACTTAAGACCTTTTTACCTAACGTCAAAGAATTAATGGATGATATAAAAACTAAATATCGTGGAAGCAAACATTTAAAATTAAATCAGTTCTAATTTCCTTACCTACCTCAAGTCCTGAAAAATTAATTCAAATTGTCCCATCCAATGTTATTTCTTTAGAATATCCCTAACCAGTACTTTTGTATGAACCTACTCCCTTTCAAAAAAGAAGGGACTAGCAAAGCAACACTTTTTTAAGAGAACTCATGCGCATTCTCTACCAATTATCTCTTTGTGGAACTTATTTAAAACCTATAGAAGTTCTCTTTTTTTTTAAGTAAGTGTGTCTGTAGACCAAAACAACAGAATAGAGATTAGTAGGCCAGTAGAACAGAAGTTGTTCAGGTAAGGAAAGGTCTAATACAGATAGACGTACAAAACTATACACACTTTCTACAACAAACAATAATATACAGAATATTTAACTTGAGTAGGTAAGGTACACAACAATATACCTTCCCTATAAAAGTAGGTAAAGGTACAATTAAAGACCTTGACTGTGTATAGTCAATTTGAAAATGCACCTCAACTAAACAACAACTCTTGTACTTAGCTTTTGCTTCGGCCAAGTCCACATTCACATCCAACGTCCCGTCCACGTCTATTGCTTGCAATTCTAATTACGTTAGTCCCATTTAAAATTTAATTCTCCTTAATGAAAGTCACATAAACCCACCAGAGTAGTTGTTCTTTGAAGGCTTATATTGTGTTTTGCAAAACAACAAACCCTTGTTTGCTTATTTGTTGATTTAGCTGATGATTGTGTGTTTTAACGTTGGTTGTACGTCGTCGTCGTCGTATCACAGTACCGCACCAACCCTAGAAAAGAGGCCATAACAACCATCATCAGCATCATCATCATGGTCCATCATGGTTAAGTGAAATAAGATTTATAAGAATTGTTAAAGAGAGAGGGAGGCTTAAGGAAAACACAAACACTTCCTTTAGAACAATGCAGTTGGATGATGCAGTTGTTAAAGATGGTTAAGCGCGTTAATTATTCAACCTATGTACCTAGATTTATACGTATCTTTTTGGATCTTTTTTTTTAACTTGACGTGAAGTTGGATTTAATTGGAATTTTTTTTGTTGTCACTTGAAGGTTTGGAAAGCAAAATTTAGCATTTGTTTGCTAATACAGGCGAATGGAAAGAAGTTGTTTGAACAACTACTCGTACTATGTCGAGTTTTTAACCTTGACAAATTGTTTTATATTTTTTGTTGGTTTTATTAATTGGACCATTTTAAAATTCTACAAACCTGTACATGCCAATTTGTTTTAATTAGATATTTTATAAAACAGAATTTTAAAGCTGTTTCATCTTATGCCCAGGGAATCACACGTATGGGATTTTTATCAAGGTTTTCAATAGTGATGTCTTATATTTTGCAAATGTCTAACACCTAATATGTCATTTGCTCGTCTTTTATCTGTGAGCCATCTCTAGATTTTCGCTCTCGTACATTTCATCAAGCATTTTTAACTTCCCATAGGAAGTTATTGTAATGGGTCCGATTTGTCAAATTGAAAATTTTGACATTTCTCGACGTTTCAAAGTCCCTAGAGTCAAAATAAAAGATTTTTAGAAAGATGTATGTGCGTGCGTGTGTATGTACGTTCGTACGTGCGTACGTTCGCGACGTTTTTTTCGTCGTCCATACTTCAAGAACCAGAAGAGATATCGACTTCATATAAATTTTGTTATACAGATAAGGCAGAAATATGCAGAAAGGACTCTTAAAGAAATTGAGAGGGTGGTTTTTTTACCATAGCAGTTAAAAAAAAAGGTGAAAATGTTGGTTAACCCTAAATATCTCACGAACCAATAACGCTAGAGACTTGAATTAAATTTTATATAATATATTTTAACTTGATATATTTTTGGAAAAAAATCCAATTAACGATTTTTTTTTATAAACCGAAAAAAACTGACAAAAAAATATTATTTACCCCGAAAAATTTACGAACAAAAAACGGTTTTATCTCCAAAACAATTTTGTGCAATGAAAAATAATGTTTTTAACATCTGGTAAAATTTTGATAAAAATCGAAATGATAGATTTTTTTATAAAAAAATAAAAACCTATAAAAAACATTAATCAAAGTTGGTAAAAATTGATTTTCGACGTAAATATCTTTTTAAAAATTTAAAATTATGACATCCAACTAATTTTATCTTATAAGAAATATTATTTTTAACACTCGGTACAATTTTGAGAAAAATCGAATTGACAGTTTTTTTTTTACAAAAAATAAAAACCTAAAAAAAATATTAATAAAATTTGGTAAAAATTTATTTTCGACTGAAATATATTTTCAAGAATTTGAGATATTGACCTTAAACTAATTTTATATTTTAAAAAATATTGTTGTCAACATTCTATAAAATTTTGAGAAAAATCGAATTTACAGTTTTTCTTACAAAAAAATAAAAACTAAACAAAAATTAATAAAAGTTGGTAAAAATTGATTTTCGACTCAAATATCTTTTCAATACTTAAAGATATTGGCTTTAAACTAGTTTTTTGTTATAAGCAATATTGTTTTCAATATTCTGTAAAATTTTGAGAAAAATCGAACTGGCAGTTTTCTTACAAAAAATAAAAAAACTAAAAAAAAACCAAATACTAAAAACTTAGTAAACATTTACTTTCGACTCAAATATCTTTTCAAAAAATAAAAATATTGGCTTCAAACTTATTTCATCTCACAGAAAATATTTTTTTCGACGTTCAGTAGATTTTTTATAAAAATCCAACAGTCAGTTTTTTCATAAAAAATTAATATCTACAAAAAAAAAACGCAAAATTAGTAAAAATTGATGTTCGGTTTTTGATATTTCGTGAACAATAGAAGATATTGACTTCAAATTAATTTGATCCATCCAATTTGTATTTGTTTATATAAGAAATTATTTTTTTTTAAGAAATGCTACTAAAATTGGTAAAAATTGGTTTTCGACTGAAAATTTCGTTAACAAAAAAATAATTTCGAAATCAAACTATTTCATTATATGCAAAATATTATTGGTAGTTTTTATATTTTTAAGAATAATTCAACTGAGAACTTTTTTAACAAAACACGAAAACCTACAAACTTTTAAGCAAGACAAATCGACAGACGGGATGGGAAGTTATCAGTGTGGGTCACATCCCACCCTCTTTTTTATTTAATTTTCGTTTCTGATATAAGTTGTCTTTTGATAAAAAGATTTTTATGGTTTCAACTTTATCCATACATTTTTGTGCGATTTTCAAAAGACATAGTCACCAAAAATCTTTTACCAAGATTCTAGCGAATGTTTTTAACGTTCTAGGCTTTGTTATTCCCTAAATGAAACAAAATCTATATGGATTTATTCTGGGTGACAAAATGTCAAAAGATAAAAAAAAAGGTAAAAGCATTTGCTTGAAACGCAATTCAATAATAAAAAGTACGTATACGCCCAAGTGTACAATTCTTTTATTTTATTAAGAGCATTTGCTTGAAACTCAATTCAATAATAAAAAGTACGTATACGCCCAGGTGTACAATTCTTTTATTTTCGTTCGTATGGTTACTTTTGATGCGTGTTCTGATAATTACGACTTGAACTTATATACAAATTTCTCAACAATAATTTTGACACACATTAAGCCATGTTTATTTTTAGTCTATTTACAAAAATCATCATGAAATACAAATTGGAAATTTTGTTTTGAAACCGCTTTAACAACTTCTACAAAACTTCTCAAATTTTTAACTCAGTATTGTTTTTAATTTAACGATTTTGAGTTTAACGATTAAATACAAAATTTTATTTTAACTAAAGGTTTCATTTCAAACAGCCCGCTATTTGGGTAAGTGTCACTTCGAAATCTGTCATCTTTTGACAAATTTACAAGTAAGAACTATGTTATTACTAAAAATGCATTAAAATTATTAATATTCAATACAACCATGTTAAAAATTTTGCAATCACATTTCACAGCTTTGCAAAAAAAATTCTTGGCATGATTTTATTTCTTAAAAAGGTGATCACAATACAATATCGAAATATTTTGATTTAATACTGACTGCAGACTGATGAAACTGTGGAGACCGACAAGATTTCGAAAGGTTTCAAAAAAATTCGATTTAAAAAAGTATGATGCTTTTTTAAAATTAAAAACAGTTTTTATTTTTAATTAAAAGGCAATCAAGGGGTAATTAATACTGTTAACATGATTAAGTTTAAGATCAGTTTGGGCTTAAGGAAAATAGGGAACGACTAAAGAAGAGATACCGGTAGCTTTAAGGTTTTGAATATTAAAATGAGAGGAAAAAACAGGGTTGGGTAAAGTATTCCAAATTCTTGATGTGCGGTTAAAAAACGAATATCTATACTTGAGAGTACGTCAAGGGTAAAGTAATGAGAACTCCTTGAAGTGCAAGTATTACTGCTGAATTGTTTGAGAGAGAAATGCAACTGTCTAATTCTACAGAACATTGTTCGTAAAAATATCTGTAAAACAACGAAAGGCAAGAAACATTGCGGTGGTGTTTGAGAGATGTAAATGTTTCAGTTATAGTTCTATCGCCTCTCATTCTTAAGGTTCTGTTTTGGATTCTATTTAAAAGAATTAAACTTGTTTAAGAGGTACCAGTTTAAATATACACATTATAATCAAGTTTTGGACGAATGAAAGCTTTATAAATTACACATAATAAATTACAAATCATAAAGAGTGAAACATTTCTTGCATCGTCGGATGAAATCCTAAGCACCTAGCAGCAATTTTGGCAATGTCGAATATGTGATCATTCCATAAGATGTGATCAGTGATACACATTCCTTTAGCTAGTACTGATAGTTGATTAGTTTCCTCGATGCAAGTGCCGCTTATGGATACACCTTAACGACAAGAGACAGCATTGAGTATTTGAAGCAATAAATTCACACATTGTTAATAATTCCACATTAGACAATGCTGTCGAGATTGGAATTTCTACATTCGAAGGACAAGGATGTGACTTTAGAAACGAATATGAATAGTTGAGTTTATGAATATAAGGAAGAGTTTCGGAGTCCAAAAGGAGACCTGGAGCAGACCAGCATTTATTCTATGAATTTCAGACTTCCACTAGTTTCTAATCCAACGAAGAAGATATTCATCAAAATCAAAAGCAAGCATTTTCGATAAGAGAGCTTGTTGCCAAACTCTAGCAAATGCTTTTAAAATGTCAAGTGCAATAATCTTACTTTCGTATCGTTTTACAGTATCGTCTCATAGAACCGGCACAAAACTGTGACACCCTCATTAAAATTGTAAAATATACGGTCTTCCATTTAATGTAATTGTAAATTAAAATTTAACAGAAAATAATGTTTTTAAGAGGTTCAATCGCCAGCCTAAAAACCACACTAAAGGGGCTTTTCAAAAATGATTTTTGGATTTTCCGAAACCCAATGCTACAATTTTGCTTATAAAAGTAGCTTCCTAGGAAAAACGGGCCTCATAAATAAATAAAATTAGTCCGTTTAGAACCTCGTGACTTACAACTCGCAACCATTCCTGTGTGCGAGTAATGTTGTCAGGGATGGATGGACCTACAGTTTAAAGCCGAATCCGAACGGCTTATTTAAAAAAGCACTTTTCATGACAAGAATTTCGCTTTGAGGATTTGTCAATTCCTCACAAGAGGCAATACTCGTGAAAAAAACTTTAGATGACACAGACAGGGTTTGAACCCAAGACCTCTGGCATAACAGTTCAACGCACTAACCATCATACTACGGGTACTACGAGCCTCAAGAATATTTCAAAATCTGGATCATGTTGATGTTTTTTAAGGTCCCAAATAGATAACAAGTTGTATAGATGATTGACATTTTTGAGTTCTTGTGTTCTACTTCAACATATACGGTTTAATTTTCTTTGTGCCTAATTCTAAATTAGTTGAAGAATTAATACACCAGAGATTTCGTCAACACGTTGGGCTACAGCAGCAGTATTCACAGTTATTCTCGGTTTCAATTCTCCGCATTCTATCAATTCAAAATTTGTCCACTTCTACAAAACTTGTCACCATCTTTGTTGCCAGTTTAAAAGCATTTTTAAAGCGTGTTTTATTTCGTTCAACATAATGCCATAGTTTTTAAGTTACCTTTCGGACCATTGAACTCAAGTAGTATTGGACGAGTTCAAATCTGATATCCACAAAATAAATTCTGGTGTGCCCCAGGGCTCTGTTTTGTCTCCGACACTCTTCCTAATTTTTATAATTTATCTTTTGTCTAAAACTTCTAACCCTCTAAATTTTATCGCTGATGACAATACCCTCAGCTTTTCATATTCGTTTTTACATGCCCATTCTTGACCTTCGGGAGCTTATGAAATTCTGATCTTGACAGCATTGTTCAATGGGGAATCAAAAACCGTGTAGAATGTAATGCTTCGAAAACTCAATGCTGTCTACTGTCACAAAAGCGTAACTTTCCCCCAATGCCACTATCCATAGGTGGTACTTGCATCGAGGAGACTGAACAGCTTTCAGTTCTAGGTTTGTGCATCACAAATTATCTCTTGTGGAGTGATCACATATTTATATGAAGCCGCCAAAAATGCTGCTAAGTGTTTAGGTTTTCTCCGTCGATGTAAGAAGTTTATTACCCCTTCTGATCTAGCTTTAATTTAAAGCCTATATTCGTCCGAAACTCGAGTACAATTCTGATATCTGGGCAGGTGCTCCAATAAAACACTCGAGTCTCTTAGACAGAACTCAAAAAAGAGCTCTAAAAATGATAGGTTACCGTTGTTTAACTGAAACTTTTGTATACCTTGAGAATCATTATAAAGGTATTCACATCCCCTTGAATGCGCTCATAATATTTAAAAAAAAAAATATGAAGATGACAGCTTAAAATGTAATATCTTCCCAAAATATAGGGTTATTAAAAAAGAAACCTCTGATTGGAAAACAATTTATGATAGGATATCAATACTTGTCATTTACGAATTTAAAATATTTATTATGATAATTTTTCGATTTTTTCGATATTTGGCACATGAAAATATCAACAAATCATCATCGTTATCAAACTTTACCAGAGCCAATATGTATACTAATGATGGTTTAGTAGTTAGGTTTAAGCTCTTCAAACGTTGCCAAATTATATTCGTAAATTTAAATTTTCAAATAACCAACACTTTATGCTGAACTACATTAAATTCATAAAATTGCTTATGTTGAAATGCACTCGATAAAAGTTTTTAACCAAAAAAATAAAAAATACAAACAAGGATGATTTGTAAAAAGTTTTAATTGTTTACTGACCCATAAACAACCCCATTTACTCTTTATATACGTTATAGGTATACGGGGTTGTACCACCACTCGGAACTATATCCTTTCGACTGAACTTGGATTAAATCACATACATACATATTTTTAAATAATTATTTTTTTTTTAAACAACAGCTTACTAAAAACTTTAAATTATATTTTTGTTATTTTATTCATAAAGGTGTCAACGTTTTCCCTCAAACTAAGTCCAAATTATAATATTGCAGAGGTGGGAAGCCGATGCACGGCCGGCGCGGCGGGCGTTGCGTGAGGGCGGTGCAGTGTTAGAGTGGTATTTTAAAATCCACAAAACCACAAACGCAAATAAATAAAAATTTAAATTTAATGGCACTGTACTGAACAGTTTTCTGTGGTCTTCATACTTAAAACCACAAAAACCTTCTTTTTTTTTAAATTATTTTGTTTAGTAAAAAAGGTATTTTTTTATGTTGGTGTGAGTTTAAATGCGAGTGTATGTATCTGAACTCTCTTAATTGCAGCATCAATTTGTTCTAATTTGACAAATTTCAATTCAATGACTTCAAAACAATAAAATTGTTTTATTTAATATTTTGTTTTGTTGTCTAGTTTTGTGTGCGTATTTTAATCGAAAACCCCAAATGTAAAACAAAAAAGTTCAAATAATAGTTAAATCTACTTTATTGAAATGCTTTATATTTTAATAGAATATATTTATAATCATTGATGTAAAACAAAAAAATGAAATATTTACCAATTAGGAATATGCCAACAAAATATGTAGCTTATGTAGATGCCATATTTTATAGGATAGGTATCCTTTTTTTTATGTTGAAGAACTAAAACTGTTTTGTTAAACAAGAATAATTGATGTTAGCTTATATAAAGCCCTGATGTGTGGTAATTAATCAACTGGGAATACATATAGTTTTTTTGTTGTTGTTATTTTATTAAATCTAACTTATATATAATAGCCATATAAATAATATTAAATTGCCATTGAAATAAGCTGAGGAAATAAAGTTGAACAAAATATTTTCTGTGATTTTGTTTTGTGTTAGATAAAATTGATATCAATCTAAACAGATTAGAAAGCTTAGACATGAGAAGTCCTTTAATAACTAACTGCTAATACATACATAATTTTGTTTCAGTTTTTTTCTTATGTAGCTAATTAATCTTAGTTTATGTCTAAAATATAGACAGTGACAATTAAGCTTATTACCAACTTTGAGTCGAAATTCCTTAAACCAACAGACATCATTGTTAATGGTCAATGGTATATAGACTACGTGATGCAGACATAACTATTCATTAGCATTGCTTTATGTAAACCTATAAACCTTCTCAAAATTTAAAAGACTCCCTCTTTCGGGTATTGTATAGTTGTTGAAGTGATGATGGTTTTGGTTGTTTAGGTTAATGGAAAGTAAAATTGAAATAGAATGAGTTTCTTAAAATGTTTATCATGTTTTCAGTTATTCAGTTTAATCAGAGGAAACATTTCTTTAAATTTATTATTTGGAATGCTGTAGAGATATTCGGTTAAGGACCAGTTATGGAAATATAAATTTTAAGTAATTAGCACTCAAAGGAAACAGGAACAGGAAGTTGTTTATTTAACTTTTAAATATAAATAAATAAATAAATATATATATAATATATTTGTAGAAATCAAATCGAAACTCATCGAAAAAACCGGAACGTGCAAATTCTCATTAGAGTATCGAAGCTAAGAATTTCTGATTTTACATTTTCTTATGACTTGTTACGTAGATTAAAAATAACAACAATCGAAAAACTTGCATTTGTCAAAACAACTTTTGTTGAGGATTCAACGTGCTTTTTTGATATTAACATCAGAAACGAGAACAACCTCATTACGAGACAAGAGCCCTCTAGAAGACAACATATAAGCAAACAATATGGTTCGGGTCCGAGTTCTACTAGATTCCAACATTCAACATAGGATACAGTTGCCGTCTTTCATTCTTATAACAATTTTAATTTTTCAAATTTGCCTAATTCCTTTCTCTTTTTTAACTTTAACATTTTTTGCTACGAGTATAATGTAACAGGATTAAAAAGTAAATTAATGCCAGATTTTTTTAAATTAGTATCAAAATATGATGTATTTATATGACTTGGAACTTTTTTGGAGGAAGGTAAAAATATTTCGAAGGCTATAATCTCAAATGAATACCCGCGCGCCGTCAGAAATTTTAGATTAGGTCGTGCCAGCATTGGTATTCTATGCGGAATTAAATTAAATATTGCGAACAAAAACATAAAATTCAAAAATAGTAAAAAAAAAAATATTCATTGACTGTGTTTTCAACGGAAAACATTATTTAATTATACCAATTTACCTTAATTATAGTAATTGGAAAGTTGAATTTGAAACTTTGCAAAATTTTCTGGTGAACCAAACTATTGAAAATATTCTAATAATTGGTGACTTAAACAGTCGAATAGAAGTTTTCCGAACCTCTTCGTTCTTAAATTTTGAACAATTTGCATTCCAAAGAGAATCGGTTGATAAATGCACAAACTCAAATGGCAACTTTTTGACTGAGATGGTTGAGGATTTTGGGTTTTATATTCTAAACGGGGTATCCAAAAGTGATCCCACTGGCAGTTTTACATTCATTTCTAGTCAGGGTTGTTCTGTAATTGACTACTGCTTAGGTAAAGGTGACTAGCTCAAAATTGTCAATGATTTCGAGGTGCAATTTACGACAACAAATTGAAAACGGATGCAAAAAGCTTCGTTGGATTAATTCAAAATCGGATAGAAGAAATCTACTTCAACACCCAATCAATCCTTCAAGCCTGGTTTCAAACACAGTAGATGTCTCAACGACGACACCATCAGAATATCAGCTGTCATGAGTTCTCACAATAAAGCAAATAACTATAAATCTTGTTGGTATGACGAAGAATGTAGGAGAAGTAGAAAAAAATCTTTCGCGTTTTTTAAAATCTTTAGAAAAAACAATAATTTGACCTAAAGTCCCTAAATCTTCAGGCAAATAATTCGTACAGAATATTGTGTAGCCTGAAAAAACAACAATATCTAAAAACATGGCATTGAATCTCATACATTGTAATGATTCTAGATCATTTTCGACAAATGTACGCATTCTAGCTACTAGCATTCGGCTACTTACATCAAAACACTTTTCATAGCAGACCCTGGTCAAATGAACATAAGTTTTGCACTACCATTCACTTATATTGATGAGTTAGATTCCCGATTTTCAATGCTAGAGCTAATAGTGGCTTTGAAAAAAATGAAGGATAATAAGGCTCCGGGTTTAGATGGCATACCGGCCGAGTTTTACAAAAATGCCAGCTCACAATTTCTAGAAGAAATTTTACTTTTAATAAACAAGATGTTTATAGATGAGACAATTCCAAATAGCTTCTTCATACATTTCTGTGATCTTTAAAAAATGAAATCTTATCCTACCGGAAAACTATAGGGGAATTTCTATTCTCAGCTCTCTGCGGAAAATTTTCACTCAATTACTGTACCTAAGGCTTGTTTCCTGGGTTGAAAGGAATAATAAAATAAGTTGTTTCCAGGTTGGGTTCAGAGCAAATCTCTCTACAATAGACCAAGTTTTATTGATAAAAAAAGAACCTCTATGCATTTTTTGTAGATTTCAAAGCCGCCTTTGACACTATAAACAGAAGTTTACTACTTTTCAAACTTACAGATATAGGCTTGTCTACAAAGTTCATAAGAATATATGAACAACTAATATCAAATACAAGTTCAGTAGTAAAAATTGGTATGAGATTGTCAAATCAATTTAAATCTGAAACGGGAGTACCACAGGGTTGTATTTTGAGTCCCTTGATTTTTACCCTCTTCATCAATGACATTGAAGATCAAATTCCAGGTGGTGTTATTTTTGGAGATGTACTTATTGCTTTTATATGCAGATGACCTTATTATTCTAACCGATAATCCAGAGACTTTGCAGCTTCAGATTAACAAATTAAAACAATATTGCGATACTTGGGACCTAAAAATCAACACTTCAAAGTCAAAGATAATGGTTTTTAGATCTCAAAACCGCAGTAATAGGACTAATCGCAACTGGCACCTTGACGGCTCAAACATAGAAGTAGTGACTGATTACAAATACCTAGGATTTACTATTACACATAACCTAAATCTTGGAGCTCATTTTAAAGACAAAGTGAAGATAGCAAAAGCAGCTATCAATTGTATGTGGTCAAACTTCTTCAAAAGTAACTCTATAGATGCGTCGACTAAATTTAAATTATTTGAGACAACTATCAAAAGTTCTCTCTTATACGCTAATGAATTTTATGGATACAAGGAATTAGAAGTAATCGAATTAGTCCAACGGTACATTTTCAAACGTATTTTCAGACTCCCTGCTAATACACCAAACTACGCTATTTACATTGAATCTGGCCTGCCTCCAATTTACTTAAAAAACCTCAAAGCTAAGGCAGACCATATTGTTAAAGTCATGAGTAGACCTAATAATAATATTCAGAAAAATATTATTTTGATAGCTCTACGAGGTAGGTACTTTCCTTCCTTTTAAAGACTGGTTTGTTTTGGCATCAGAATATAACTATCCGTTGTCACTAAGTATTGATAATTTAGAAGCATTTAGAAATGAACTGTATGACCTTATTTCTATTATAGATGAAACATTGTATCTAAAATCAATAACCCGGGCAAGAGAGTCTGTTACAAGAACAGCTTACTCTAAACTCAACTTATGTTTCGGGTTTACTGCCAATGAGATAAGTCTAATCTTTAAAATGCGAGTTGAAATGCTTGAGCTTAATTATAGACCTCACAGAAATGATTTGAATCCGAATTGTGCACTATATAACCTCAATCAGGCTGAAAATATTTCTCATTTCTTAGGGTTTTGTCCAATCATACAGAAAATCCGAAGATTACATTTTAATAAAAGTTTTTTTTACAACTGAAGAATGTTTTGCAATTTTAAATGGAGAAAGTGGATGGAAAACTCTCATTCGATTTGTTTCAGAGGCTAACTTTTAACACATGCGGTCTAATGATAAACTTTGTTTTAGCTAAACTAAAAGCCCAATTTGTGTATTGAAACACTTTAAATTACTTTTTATATATACCTTCGTTCTTATTTATAATTATATTTTTATTATTTATTATAATTGTAATAATTTTGTATGTAATTAATATTATATATTATAATGTTTGTTTTCGACTGTTCTTTTCATTGATATTAGGTTTATATTTTAACTTTTTAATGAAATTTATAAAAATTACTCTTTCTAAACGTATTTATTTAATTCATATAATTTGCGTTTTCGGCAGACGGCTTATAAACCATGCATGTAACTCTTTTAAACTAATTCTGATAAGTAAATTATATATGGAATAAAAGAAAAAAAAAATATTTGTAGATATGTTTTAGTAACGCTATCGATTTCTTCGTTGATTATGTTAGTAATTTTTTAAAAATACTTCGGAGCAATCAAAGAAACACGATTGAACTGGTCAACATTTTTTACAAGCTGAAATTTGGTTAAATTTATTTCTTCTATTACACCTGAAAAATTCGTAAATATTCTTAACCGGGATTTATTGAACGTTTTGTAAAAAATGTAGAAATTTTAGATTTTAGCTTTGGAAATTTGACTATGTTCTCGAAACTATCTGAGCATCTAATGTAAAGTGGTTTAAAATAAGACGAACTATTTTGAATAGCATGCTACATAGAAAGCAGTCGTCTTTTAAAATTAATTTAGCTGGAAACACCACAATGGAATTTCGAAATTTGAATGATCCAGAAATGTAGTGCTGACGTCAAGCTGGATTCAGCACAAGTTTGAGGGGAAAAGGATTTTTGAACTAAGTCGTAATTAGAGAATTATTTTAGCACAATAAGAGAAATTGAAACCACGTTATTACTGAAAATGGAAAATTTTAACAATTCGCAGCTATATTTTGCTAAATTAAAACACTTTTAGGTCGTTGGTTGTTGCAATAGCAAAACTATTGGAAAAAATGTAAACCGTTGAGACAAATAAAAACAACTGAGAATAATTCTAGCTGTGTTGAAAAAAACCCAGGATTGTTTGCCGATCTGTAAAATAAAGCATTCCATTAACTACACAACACCATATTTTGCATAAAGATTGAGATCTTAGGCTCTAAAATTTTACTTAAGACGAGAACTGCAGCCGATTGATCACCAGCACCATCGGATCGTAGCTGATAGGGTTCTTGGAAATTGGGATGCATCAATATGATCCTAATTATCATTGAAAATTAATCTTAAGCAATGATTTCATCTCGGAGGATACGTTTATAAGTTCAATTGGCGAATTTTGTGTTCGGAATATTCAAGAATTATTATTGAAAACCCTCTTCATGATTTTAATAATTTTTATCACTTGAATTAGAAGATATTGATGTGGACGGCGGCGTTTATTTTTAAGAAGACAGTGTTGTTCCGTCACAATTTTACAACAAACATTTCATGACCACATTACTTTTCGAAGAGTTAATCACAATTGACAATCGAGTTTTTTGTGATTAAACCTTTTGTTCCAGAAGGTGTCAATAATATTTTGCACGGGTTTAATTTTCGTCATGAAAACTCTAGCACCATATCAGAAAAGTATCAATTTTTTATTTCCACTGCGAAACCATTAGGAACAAAGAGGCTGGCTTGGGGTGGGATCGACCCACACTGATAATTTCCCATCCCATCTGTCGGTTTTCTAAAATCTTAACAAAATATTAATAACAAAGTCTTTTTTGTTTTCCTAATATTTATGAGTTGAAAACTCATAAGTATTTGTTGATTTTGAAGGTTTTCGTGTTTTGAAAAAAAAAATGTCAATTGAATTTTTCTAAATATTTAACCAAAAGTTAGCAACTATAATTTCCATATGACAAAATAAGCTTGATTTTATCATCTGTTTTTCTTAATGAGCTTTTTAGTCGATAACCAAATCTTACAAAGTAGCATTTTTTTAAACTTTTAATTTCTTATATAAAATAATACAGATTGGATTTTTCTAAGACCATTATCTTCCGTTAACAATAAAATTTAGCACTGGAAACTAACCGTTGCAGTTTTATAAAAATTAATCTGAACGTTGAAAACAACATTTTTTATAAGATGAAATTAGTTCTAAGGCAATATCTTAAATTTAAAAAAAAAATTGAGTCAAAAATCAATTTTTACAAATTTTTAATAGGTTTGGGTTTTTTTTTTTGTTAAACTATCAATTCGATGTTTCCAAAAATTTACAAGATGTTAAAAACGTTATTTTTTGTTGCATACAATTATTTTGGAGGTGAAATAATTTTCAAAATTATGCAAGTTTGGTATAACGTCACATTTAAAATCTAATTGAAGTCACTACCTTTAGGGGTTGGTGAGATATTTTAGGTATACCCAAATCACTGGAAGTCGATATCTCTTTAAAAATCTTTGATTTAGATTCTAGGAACATTTAAATTTCGAGAAATGTCAAAACTTCCAATTCGACAAATCGGACCGATTACAATAACTTCCTATTGGATGCTAATAATAATAATATAACACCCTTATACTTTTTGGTTTATGCTAATGTTCCACAATCTTCAATTCAATTCAAGACTTTAAAGATAGAATTCGTGAAATTATTGAGTACACACAGCCAAATACATATTATGCAATGGACTTGGAGGTCTTGGGTTCAATGTCTGCCTGTGCCACGTAAAGTTTGTTTGCGGGTACTGCCTCTTGCTAGAAATTGCCAACACCTCCAAAAGTAAATCTTGTCATAAAAAGTGATTTCTCAAACTAGCCGTTTGGATTCGGCATAGAACCCAGGATTGGTTGAGAGTTATATGCCGCTAGGCCCTAGTTCTCAAAGTACTGTTGTGCTACCTTATTTATTTATATATCTTCTGCTTTAAAATAAAATAGAAATCCTTTTGATAATTTCTTTTTAGATTAGATTAGATTAGATTAGATTAATTCTTTATTATACAAAAAAATTGGTTTACAAATTTCATTTCTTAAGAATAAGAGCATGGCTTTCCTGCCGTCTGCCTGATGTGACATTTCATTACAATTTTTAATATGAAGTGAACAATAAAAATGAAAGTTCCTAATAATATAGTATGTATGTATAAGTATTCTAAAATGGGTTATAATTCTTATTTAATTGAAAGTTAAGGTTGTGAGAAATAAGATACATTTGTATGTTTGTTGTTATTAATTTTACATTAGATTTTAAAAGCGTTAACTCAATTTTAATATGATTTGAAACACAAAATTTTGCCAATTTTGAAATGATTTGAAACACAAAAGATATACCAATTTTTAAATGATTTGAAACACAAAAGTATAAAAAATTCAATTTTTAAATGATTTGAAACACAAAAATAGGATGCATTCAACTGTAGTAACTGGATTTTTTAAGGATTTAAATATCGAAACTGTTGCGGAAGGTTAATGCGTGTTTGCAATAATTATATAACGTACACCATCCTAGTCCTCCGTTTAATATTTCGTAAAGTCTGCTTGGAGAAATATAGCTCTCATCAAAATAGAGTCGGCGGATTTCCTGCAGTATTGGGCAAATGGCAATGAAATGGTTTATATCTTCATTTTCTCTTCTATTGCAAAGCCAGCAGATTTGGGGTAAATCTGCTCGATGAGGCATAAAGTTTAAGTTAAGAACTTCAACACGTGCTCTAAATATGTAGCTTATAATTTCAGCCGAGTATTCATTACGAAAATAGTTCATTCCTGAAGAAATTTGGTGATTGAGATTCTTATAAATGCTCCTAGACAATGTTGAATTCGCCCTGGATAGATGTTGGTTATAAATCTTTTCGTCTATTTTCGCAGTAACCTCCGCAAACATACCCTGCCATTCATCAACATTTGACTCCAATAATGATAGATGAGCTGTATGAGAATGAGCTAGTTCATTCCAGTCCTTGAATGGAGAAGCGTTAGTTTGCAAAAGTCTTGTCATGATAGACTTGTGAAGACTTGTTCCATTTCTTCTCATGACCCTTATCAAATAATCATAGTTGGCTTTTAGATTTCTTATGTACAGAGGCATTATACCAGATTCCACATAGATGGCATAGTTAGGCGTTGAGTTAGGTAGTCTGAATAATCGTTTGAAGAAATATCTCTGCACCGATTCAAACGTATCGAGATTTATATAGCCGAAAACCTGGGCACCATAGCACATACAAGTGTTGACCGTTGCATGAAAAACACGGTATTTTGACGCGAGATCGATATCTTGGTTTGCAAAGAACTTAGCCCACATCACACTCAAGGCAAGTTTTGCTTCATTACTTTTTTGTTTGGCATGTTTTGAAAAATTGAGATTGTGTGTAATCCAAACACCCAGGTACTTAAATTCTTGCACAACGTCGATGTTTACATTATTGAGAGACCATTTTTCGTCGGGTTGTCTTCTCTTTTGACGTGCTTCAAAAATCATCACCTTTGTCTTTCTTGTATTGATGACTAACCCCCATTTCTCGCAAAATGCATTCAGCCTGTTTATTTGTAATTGCAGAGTGTGAGGGTTTTCGGCGAGTAGTACTAGGTCATCAGCATATAACAAAACTTTAATTTGTATGTCAGCAAACGATATCCCTCCTGGGAGTATATCACAAATGTCGTCAACAAACAAAGCAAAAAGTAATGGGCTTAAAATACAGCCCTGTGGGACACCTGCAGTTGTTTCAAACCATTCTGAGAAGTTCGTTCCGTCCCATACAGATGCACTAGATGAAGCAAGAAATTTAGAGTACATGGTCAAAAATTTTCGGGAGATTCCTATTGTTGAAAGCTTGTACAGCAAAGCCTGCCTGTTTACTTTGTCAAATGCTGCCTTGAAATCTACGAAGCAAGCGAATAGTTTTTTCTTTTTATTAATGAATTTTCTTGCAATGCTTGTCAAAGCAAATATTTGATCCATGGTTGAGAAGCCCGACCGAAAACCAGCTTGGAACATACTTAAAAGGTTTTTTTCTTCGATCCATTTGGTAAGCCTTTCGTATAGAATCGAAGTGAGAATCTTCCTCAAAGTGCTTAAAATAGAAATTCCTCTGTAGTTTTCAGGTAGGGTGGCATTACCGCTCTTGTGAATTGCAAAAATAACTGCTTTGTTTAGGTTGTGTGGCACATAAGAATCGCTGTATAATCTGTTGAGGTATGATAGAAGGTAATTCTTGAATTGAACTGTGCTATTTTTGTAGAATTCTACTGGAATTCCATCTATGCCAGGAGCTTTATTGTTTTTCATCTTATGAAGTGAAGAATCGAATTCAGACAAAGATATTGGACAATCCAGTTCATCAACTATAACGTTAGGTAAAGCATAAGAAAAAGTATGGTGATTAACCTCCGCCGACAAAAGAGCCTTAAAATGTGCTGCTAGCATTTCAGCTCCAAGAGAGTTCACCATATTTAGATTACGACCACCCAGTTCACGAACATTATTCCAGAATGTTTTTGAATTTTTGGATTCCGATAGCTTTTTAGCTAGATGTTTCAAGTACTCTTTTCTTTTAGATGCACAAAGGGCTTTGTATTCCTTGTTGACCCGAAGGTAGATATTTTTGAAAAACAAGGCATCTGTAGATCTAAAAAGCTTCAGATACACAAAAGATAATTTGCGTAGGCTCTTACAATCGTTATCGTACCATATATTTCGTGGAATCAACGAATGGGTGTTATTGCTATGAGTAGATAGAGCTGATTTTTTAATTAAATTTATTATTTTTTCGTCTAATTGGTCAATTTCGGATGTTGATGGAGAAGGCAAGGAACTGCAGTTGTAATTTAAACGAGATTTGTAAAGATGATCATTACTTTCTTTCCATTTAAGCTTGAGAAATTTACTCGGAATTCTTTGGGGAGCTTCAACCGGAAACATAAATTCAACTTGTATTGGTAAATGAGCAGAAAAATTTGCTACATTCACTTTGAAGTCTGTACATAATTTTAGCCAGTCTGACGAGACTGCACAAATGTCAATAACTGACTGTCCTTGGCTACTAATAAATGTGAATTCTCCCACGGTATCACTTTTGGTTGCTCCATTAAGCACGAATAGTCCAAGATTTTCAAAAAACTCAATAAGGAGCCTCCCATTGCGGTTCAAATTATTATCTTTTGAGTTTCTTATTTCGAATAATGTATTTTGAGTGTAAAGGTTCTGAATAGATATATTCTGATAATATCCAATCCGAGCATTAAGGTCTCCAATTATCATAATGTTTTCCAAATTTAAATTATTCACAAAGTCTATTAAACCTTCAAAATCATTCTGCCAGTTATTACAGTTTAAATACACGGGTACTATTGAATATTTTGAGTTAGCAATTGAGAATTGAAAAACAGGTCTGTTTTCTATGTTTATAAGTTTTACAAATTCACAATTTAAAGTTTTTTTAACCCCACATAACATTCCACCACTGGCTCTGCCGTGTACATTAGATCTACTTGCAGATGAGCACATAACATTAAAATCTTTGAAATATTTTAAAAAATCATTTTCATTTTTTTCTTCTAAAAAAGTTTCTAATAAAATAATAATATCAAAATTTTTAATAAATTTAAAAAAATCAGGTTGTAAAAGTTTACTTCTAAGACCTGTAATATTGTATGATATGATTTTTAAGTTTTTTAAATTATAAATATTGTGGCAGACGACAGATTCCCCCTATTGTGTTCCCACCCTTACTACTTGTTGCCGTTGACTCATAGGTGGCGCAGGTTGCGGTTGAGAGTAAGAAGAAAATATAGATGGTTCATTTGAAACTGGAGCTAACTTCACACCACTATCGCAAGCAAAAAATTCAGACGATCTGTCACCAAATAGTTGATTGATAAGTGTCAATTCTGGTGAAGTTTTGACAACTAGCCCTCGCGAGAATTTGTAAACAAAAGCGTGGTTGTTGATTTGTATCTTGTCGCCTTTCACAATGATTTTCGCGTTCGGGTTAATTTCGAGAAGTTTGTTTCTATATTGAACAAGTGTTTGTCTCTTCTTTCTGTAGATAATAGACTGCTCTCGGAAAACGCTTATCCCTGAATTTTTAAGCTGGTGCGCTGCAGCTATAATTTTGTCCACGATTTCGGCAGAAAGAAGTTCGAGAATGACAGTTCCGCGTTGTGCTATGTTGTTGTGGATTTCGCGGGAACGTTTAATTTGCAAATTATCGCCTTCCTGTAGCTTAAGAAGCCCTTTGCAAGTCTGTAAAGCTAAATGAGTTGCATTGGTTTCTGCGTTTATGGGAAGGTGTACTACAATTGAACTTTCGTTTGCTTTTCGTGAGATGATTTCTAGCTGGTTTTCTAGCAGATCGCATCTTTCCGTCATCAAATTTAAATTGTGGTTAAGTTGTTCATTAACTTCTTTTAGAGAGTTAATCTCACTGTAAAGCCTCGATAAATCGTCTCTTGTAGCGAGATTCTTTAGCTTTTCCGCAAGGATGCTATTTAAAATGTTTTTTAATTCGTCGGTAGTTAATTTTCCTACTTCCATTGTTTTATGGTTATCAAAGTGAAAATATTTTTTGCAGTCGTTGTTAGGCTCAGGAGAAGTTTCGGTTATATTTCTCTTTTTATGATTATTTTTCATAAGGAAAATACCGTACTGGCGAGATTGGAAATTTTTGTTCAAATAAAGTCTTAAAAAAACCTCGTACCTTGTATTTTAACAGATGAGATTTTGTGTGTTTAAAGCTGAGAAGTGGTTCAAAAAGAGGATTTAACACTTTTTGTTTGAATTTAACTTTTAAATTAAAAAAGAAAAGAAAATATACGGGAGCGATTAAGGCACTAAACTTTCACTTTTGACAGTAGAAATGTCTTTTTAAAAATGCTTTTATTTTGGAACATCCAAATAACACCTCTCATTTGAAAAACCGTTGACAAAACGTTCCATAACACGTGCAACTGATAAAATTCGTTTATCAAAATATATTTTCTAGGCGGGAAACGTCTATTTTACGGTCGCAATAATCGTCTTACCACGAGAATATATATGAGATACAATAACGTCCTCATCCAATTCATTCCGAGAAATCAGTTTTTGGTGTTTGATCCTTATTTTTTTTTTGTCATTGAGAACGACGTTAACCAGGTTATAACTTCTATGGCTAACGCTATAAGTCTATGATTATCAGCATCTTTTGACCTGAATTGAAAAATATTGGCACGAAAAATAGTAGGAGGTTCGTTTTTAGCCAACATTGTATATTCTACTCGAGCGAATTCAAAGTATGGTGATTGCACGTGGAGGTGATGTGAATTGTTCGTCGATATCTAAAGCTGCAGGCAGATGCGATTTAGCCACAATCCTCAAAACCCATAAAACTCTTGTCATCGCACTCAAATTAGACATTTTGGATGCGGGATACCCACAAAAAACGGGTCGTACATTTTAACTTTGAAGTCTTAGTATATTGCATATATATTATAGAAACGATAGGCCTTTTAAAAGAACAACGAATTTCTATGAAAAATAGAAACAAAAATAGGATCCAAAGAAAAATCTACTATTTTATTTTAATTTTTTAGTCTCCAAAAGATTATTATCAAATCACTAAAGCATTTTTGGAAACAAGTTTAAAAGCTTTGAAATTTACAATGAGTGTAAAAACCAAAAAAAAAAAAGGAAAAGAAAAAGAAAGATTGACAACAGATGGTGCTTTTACATTCACCAAAATTTGAATAGAGATTGCGTAAAAATCCTTTCCATTTACAATGCAACCCTTCAAAAACACTGTCACATTCAAGCACTCCATACAAAAGCAAAGCACTCTGTCCAGTGTCCAACACACATCACTTAAACATTTCAGTTGGAAAAATGAAACAATAAAAACCAAGGAATTTACATTCTGCCTAAATTCTTCTTGAAAAAATCTTCTATGCATCGCTTCCGATTCTAAGCTGATGAATTGAAAGTCCTTTTTCCGAAAATTGTTTAAAAAAAAAAAAACCTTAAACGACATAGCATAGGAGCCATGGTAGATGCCTACATCAATATGTATGAACTTGAATACCACACATATCATCAGCGGCGGCCATTCCCAGAAGCAAAAAAGCAAAAGGCGGTAAAGATGCGTTCCGTAGCGTAGCGTATTGGTATTGTGTAAGTAAGTAAACTGTAAAGTATGTAAATCATCGACATCGACTAGAAAATATTTTTTTGATAGATCCTTTTTCACTTTTCCTAGAAATTACTCTCGATTCTGGAATAACGAATGACACCCGGGCAACGATAACACAAACGAACGAAATCTAAAATGGCATCAATTTTTGTTTTATTTTTTGACAAGTAAGCATCAGAGAACCAAACGACCGACAACCATCAGGCCTCAATGTTCTGAAGTTTTCGGACTTAACGTTCGTTCGTTAGATGTTGTTCGTTGCCTCGGCAGCGGCGGCGTAGTTATTGATTGTGAAATGAAATGTTCAGTGTTTTGCATCCTATTTCCTAAAAATACACTACTGACCAAAGATGACACTGGGTTTTGGAAACGAATTGAACGAGAATTCTTTGAAAAAGGGGATCGACGCAGAAATGACTACGGCGACCAAGACTGATGGTCATTTGTGATTTTTAGATTTTTCTTTATGAATAATTCATTCCATTTTTACAGAAATGAATGTAATTACAAGAATAATCTCCATATACATAGATTTTTCAAAAGCCTGTTGCCAGAATAACTTTCTTCGACATAGTACATGATTCAATGTCATAATAATGATTCGAATGAAGCTTACAGCAGTTTTCTAAAGAAGGATCTAGAATTCAAATCTCAAAAATTTGGAATTCTTGAATGTTGAAAATTGATGTGCATGCGGAAATTTATATCGAAAGTTATCTCCAGCTAATAGAAATACAAAAAATGTCTCCTTGGAATGTAAAGTGCTTGTCATTCTAATAAACAGAAAACCCCATATAAGTCCTGCGAGCACTGCACCAAACAATGACACGTTAAAAAATGAAAAGCTTCTCAAGACTTTGTCTTGAAGACCAGCCCCAAATGTTAATCAATTTCGTAGTAAATTTTAAAGATTTCAGTATTAACTTGCTAAATGTCAAAAGATAACGACTTTAAAATCAACAGATGTGCAAAAAGTGAGCCCTTCAAAATAAAACATTTAAGTTGTTTGCCTATAAATAAGTGTTTTCTGGAGAACAAGGTATTTTTCAACTGACCAATTACGGATATTCTATTTGTTGACTAAGCCGTTGAACATTTCTTGCAATGTAAGTTGCTTCCAAAATTATAGCTGTCACCAAGTCAAGATTTTTCTAATAAATTTCAAGTACTAACAAACTTTCTGTGTTAGTGGACTTATTCATGGTGACAGTGTTATTTTAATTGAATGATTTAACATTGAAATTTAGGCTATTTCAAAACTTTTATACATTTTTTTCGAATTTTTTTAAAGTGTCACTAAGATCTTTCGAATCTTTTGTAGCTTCACATTTTAAATAGTACAATCCTTAACCATTATTCCGAACAATCATCATAATGACATTAGTAAGAGTAGTTTCGGAGTTCCATTAAAAATGTCATAAATGAAGGTCTAAAAACGTATTTAAATTGTTTATTTAAGCGTATCTACTAAATCATATTATATTATATAAAAGTTCTTTTATAAAAACATAATCCTTTAATTGTGCATCAGAGTTGAGTTCCTTTTGAAAAAATGTTCATCTCTCATTTAAACAAGTTAAGTATTCCATTTGTGAGTTAGGTGAGGTGGTATGGTATTATGTTTAAGTAGTTTTTTTTTTTTTAGTCAAATCAACTTTTCAATTTCAATTTTGTGGAATTCTTAAAAGAAAACACAAAATTCTCAACGTAATCTGCGTCACAAAGTTTATAGCTATTTTCGTGTTTTTTTTTTGTTTTTAATCTATCCATTAGTTTTCTAGAGTAGATAAGACACTATATATAGTATACGACTTTTACAGCAAGAAATTGTTTGCATGCTTATAGTCAGACAAGTGAGGTTTCCATTTTAAACTTTTTAATATTTATAGCTTTTTTGCTAAGTTCTTTGAAATTGAAATATAACTAGGTTTTTGTGAAATATCATTGATATTTTTTATAACTTCCCATAGGAAGTTATTGTATGGGTTCCGATTTGTCAAATTGAAAATTTTGACATTTCTCGACGTTTCAATGTCCCTAGAGTCGAAATAAAAGATTTTTAGAAAGATGTCTGTGCGTGCGTGTGTACGTACGTTCGTACGTGCGCGAAGTTTTTTGGGTCGTCCATAGCTCAAGAACCAGAAGAGATATCGACTTCAAATAAATTTTGTTATTCAGATAATAAGGCGGAAAGATGCAGAAAGGGCTCTCAAGAAAATTGCGTGAGTGGGTTTTTTACCATAGCAATTAAAAAAGATGCAAATTTTGGTTAAACCTAAATATCTCATGAACCAATGACGCTAGAGACTTGAATTAAATTTAATATTATATGTTGTAACGTGATACAAAACAAGTATATTTTTGGAAAAAAATCCAATTAACGTTTTCTTTATAAATCAAAAAAACTGAAAAAAAATGTCACCTCGAAAATTTTACGAATACAAAATGATTTTATCACCAAAACAATTTTGTGCAAAGAAAAATAACGTTTTCAACATCTGGTAAAATTTTGAGAAAAATCGAATTGACAGTTTTTTCTTATAAAAAATAAAGACCTAAAAAAACATTACTCAAAGTTGGTAAAAAATAATTTTCGACTCAAATATCTTTTCGAAAATTTAAGATAATGGCTTCTTACTAATTTTAATTTCAACATTCAGAAAAATTTTGAGAAAAATCGAATTGACAGTTTTCTTACAAAAAATAAAAACTTAAAAAAAATTTATAAAAGGTGGTAAAAATTGAATTTCGACTCAAATATCTTTTCAAAACTTTGAGATATTGGGTTTAAACTGCTTTAATCTTTCAAAAAATATTGTTGTCAACACTCAGTAAAATTTTGAAAAAAATCGAAGTGACAGTTTTTATAAATAAAATTAAAAACCTAAAAAAAATTAACAAAAGTTGGTAAAAATTGATTTTTGACTCAAATATCTTTTCAAAACTTTGAAAAACTAAAAAACCTAAAAAAAAACAATACTTGGTAAAAATTAACTTTTGAATCAAATAGCTTTTCAAAAATTACAAATATTGGCTTCAAACTTATTTTATTTCACAAAAAATATTGTTTTCGATATTCAGTAATTTTTTATAAAAATCCAACAGTCCGTTTTTCATAAAAAAAAATAAAATCTACAAAAAGAGGCTGGGATGCGACCCACACTGATAACTTCCCATGCCGTCTGTCGATTTGTCTTGCTTCACAGTTTGTCTATATGTATCAATTTTTTTATCGAATGATATATGAATATCGAAAAAAATATTTTCTGTGAAATAAAATAAGTTTGAAGCCAATATTTGTAATTTTTGAAAAGCTATTTGAGTCGAAAGTAAATTTTTACCAAGTTTTAGTATTGTTTTTTTTTAGGTTTTTATTTTTTGTAAAAAAAAACTGTCAATTCGATTTTTCTCAAAATTGTTCCTGTTGTTGTAAACAATATTTCTTATAAGTTAAAATTAGTTAAAAGCCATAATCTCAAATTTTTGAAAAGATATTTGAGTCGAAAATCAATTTTTACCAACTTTGAGTAATGTCGTTTTTAGTTTTTTATTTTTTATTAAAAAAACTGTCAATTAGATTTTTCTCAAAATTTTATCAGATGTCAAAAACATTATTAAACATTATTATTGGTTGCACAAAATTGTTTTGGAGATGAAATCATATTTTGGTCGTAAAATTTTCGAGGTGACATATTTTTTTTTTTCAGTTTTTTTTTTATTTATAAAAAGAACCGTTAATTGGAATTTTTTCCAAAAATATAATTGTTTTGTATTACGTTACAATATATAATATAAAATTTAATTCAAGTCTCTAGCGTTTTTGGTTCATGAGATATTTAGGGTTAACCAAAATTTTCACCTTTTTTTTAAACTGCTATGCTAAAAAAACCACCCACGCAATTTTCTTGAGAGCCCTTTTTGCATCTTTCTGCCTTATTATCTGTAGGTATAACAAAATTTATTTGAAGTCGATATCTCTTCTGGTTCTTAAACTATGGACGACAAAAAAAAACGTCGCGAACGTACGGACGTACGAACGTACGTACACACGCACGCACAGACATCTTTCTAAAAATCTTTTATTTCGACTCTAGGGACCTTGAAACGTCGAGAAATGTCAAAATTTTCAATTTGACAAATCGGACCCATTACAATAACTTCCTATGGGAAGTTAAAAATGTCACTTTTGCCTAAAACGTACTTCTGTTCAATATTACAGGTATGACAATAACTTTTTCAATTTTCCAACAAATTGTTACATATAAAAGTTTAAGGCATGCGTTTATTATAACTACCAGTTTTTGTTAAGGCTACCGCTGCCATTTCTTTCAAAACTTCATCGTACGCTGGTGGTTTTTTACTTATGTTGAAATATGTAATCTTCTTACTTCTTTAAGTGTGGCAGCAAATTGAAAGCCGTATTTGTTTTAAATGGTTTAAAAACATTAGCGAGATTTTCAGCAAAACGATTAGCTTTTTGTTTGAGTTTGGGGTCTGGGGTCTTTTTAGGGGTCTTTTTACGTTTTCCATTATTCTGTAAAAGCTTCTGTCATCTGACTTTTCAGATACCTAAATCTGAATTCTTTCACGTTCAATTTGGTGTTCACGTTCTTGTGCAGTACGATTAGATCGGTAATTAGCTTGTTTTGTAGCAGTTCGGGTTCTTCTACCTAAATTGCTTCAAATATCAAATATATAAATTATTTTGTCACTAAACCCTAACTAAACAAACACTAACACTCTGCACAAAACACGATATACGGATTTGTTTCAGCCGTTTATCAGTTGACAAAAGCAAACTTAGTAGATAAGGTAACAGAAGATCCAAGAAAAACAACAGCAAATCGACATCAAAACTTTTTTCTTCTTTTTTTTCTTTTTTTTTTTTAATTTGATATGACTTGAAGTCAAATTCCTTAAGCCGACTACGTTTTAGTAAGAAAACATTTGTACAGGAAAAAGAAAAGGGCTGTTTTTATGATTTTTCCGGTAATTATTGGAATTTTTCTCGCCGTAAAAACCGTCCTTGAACTTCAACGAACATTAAAAAAAAAGAATTGGCCAAATTGGTCCAGGCGTTGTTGAGTTATGCGGTAACCAACACATTTTGCGATTCATTTTTATATATAAGATTAGAAAATAGAGGCTTTTCTAGCAATTTCATTTTATTTTCGTAAGTTATAGTTTATTCTTGCCAAAAAGGAGATATGGTACGCCTTTAAAACATTTTAGTGGAAAAAGCACATTTTCTTACCTCAAATTTGTCAGCTAGCAATTTTTTAAATTTTCGAGAAAAATTTGTATTAAAAATATCAATTTTTTCCCAAAAACATGGCTCAATTTACCAATTCAAGTTTTCAAACTGAAACCCCTTAACTATAACTTATTTCGGATTACTTCTTTTTTCGGTTAGTATCTATAGAAGAAGTGTGAAATGGTTGAGTCATTTTGATGTGCATACGTGCGTGGTTGTATAATCCCACGAAAGTCATGCTGCACATGATGGTACACTACAACCCGCAGATTATCATCTACTTTTATATACATATACTTATAAATATATGTATGTATATCCGTTCCCTATACCAAAATATACGAAACCTTTTCCTACTAAGATAGTCAAACTAAGCCATGATGTACAAATCAGAATTCTGGAGAGTGCATTTTTCATTTTACATTTTACATTTTGCTCGGTCGGGATTCGGGAAGAAGGATATTCTCCAAGTTCCATCACCATCATCTCTGCCGCACGACCTCCAAAATCCAAATGTAACTCCAACTCTAACTGACAAGGACGATGACGATGACGATGAATACGCGCCCGTGTTACAACAGTACGCCAGAGAGTTCTTATACATTTTCAGAGTTTTACTGTGGATTTATGCGGGTTTAGATATAACTACGGATTCGGATTGTCGTATTGCTACGTATTCGTATTTATGCATATTTTAGTAGGCCAGGCACATCGCACATTGCATCCGTACATTGACATAATTCGTTATACAGATATTTTTTTTATATTTTTTGGAGGAGAGAGAAAGTCAGGTATTCTTTGAAATTCTATTCACAAATCAAGAGGTGAATGCTAGAGAACATGCTATTGCATTTGTGCAAACTAATGCACAGACAGACAGACACACATTTATGTACGGTACAATATATCTACTAGTTAGGTAGAATCTTGTATATCTGCGATAGTTTGAAGGTTTCCCATCAGAGCCAAAACGAACGAACGAAAATATGGTAATGAGGTCTACCTGTTGTTCGTGAGGTCATTCAAACGAATATCGAATGATATGCATATTTAGATGTTCTTTTTTTTAGCGTCGTTGTTGTTCGTTGGTCTTTTCGCAAAATGAACTTGATTCTCATTAAGTTTGAACTTCAAACAGGAACAACCATCTAAAAATGTGGAGTGCATTAAGAATAAGTTAACAAAAATTCAAGGATTTTTTGCATTTATAGAATTGAAGCCTTTTCCATGGCGTGGTAGTTATATTGTAGGGCAGTATATGGAGTCGTAATAAATTTCGAAATGGAAATGTTTTCAAGATAAAAAAAGAGGCTGGGATGCGACCCACACTGATAACTTCCCATCCCGTCTGTCGATTTATCTTGCTTAAAAGTTTGTCTATATGTATCAATTTTTACCAACTTTGCGTACTATTTTTTGTAGATTTTATTTTTTTTTTATGAAAAATCGGACTGTTGGATTTTTATAAAAAAATTACTGAATATCGAAAACAATATTTTCTGTGAAATAAAATAAGTTTGAAGCCAATATTTGTAATTTTTGAACAGCTATTTGAGTTGAAAGTAAATTTTTACAAGTTTTAGCATTGTTTTTTTTAGGTTTTTGTTTTTTGTAAAAAAAACTGTCAATTCGATTATTCTCAAAATTTTTCTTATTGTTGAAAACAATATTTCTTATAAGTTAAAATTAGTAAGAAGCCATTATCTCAAATTTTTGAAAAGATATTTGAGTCGAAAATCTATTTTTACCAACTTTTGTTAATTTTTTTTTCGGTTTTTAATTTTTTGTAAAAAAAACTTTCAATTCGATTTTTTTTCAAAATTTTACTGAATGTTGACAACAATATTTTTTGAAAGTTAAATGTAGTTTTATGCCAATATCTCAAAGTTTTGAAAAGATATTTGAGTCGAAAATCAATTTTTACCAACTTTTATTAATTTTTTTTTAGGTTTTTATTTTTTGTAAAAAAAACTTTCAATTCTTTTTTTTTTCAAAATTTTACTGAATGTTGACAACAATATTTCTTATAAGATAAAATAAGTTTGAACCCTAAGTCTCAAGTTTTTGAAAAGCTATTTGAGTCGAAATTCAATTTTTCCCAACTTTGAGTAAAGTTTTTTTTAGGTTTTTATTTTTTATAAAAAAACTTTCAATTCGATTTTTCTGAAAATTTTATCAGATGTCAAAAACATTATTTTTCGTTGCACAAAATTGTTTTGGAGATGAAATCATATTTTGGTCGTAAAATTTTCGAGGTGACAAATTTTTTTTTCAGTTTTTTTGATTCATAAAAAAAACCGTTTATTGGATTTTTTTCCAAAAATATACGTGTTTTGTACTACGTTACAATATATAATATAAAATTTAATTCAAGTCTCTAGCGTCATTGGTTCATGAGATATTTAGGGTTAACCAAAATTTTCACCTTTTTTTTAAACTGCTATGGTAAAAAAAACCACCCACGCAAATTTCTTGAGAGCCCTTTCTGCATCTTTCTGCCTTATTATCTGTATAACAAAATTTATTTGAAGTCGATATCTCTTCTGGTTCTTGAGCTATGGAAGACGAAAAAACGTCGCGAACGTACAGACGTACGGACGTACGGACGTACGTACACACGCACGCACAGACATCTTTCTAAAAATCTTTTATTTAGACTCTAGGGACCTTGAAACGTCGAGAAATGTCAAAATTTTCAATTTGACAAATCGGACCCATTACAATAACTTCCTATGGGAAATTGTAAAATTGCACATGGATTAGGTAGCATATTCCTATATGGTGCTTAACTATTCAGTTTTTCATTGTTTAACACGAATCAAACTACCTCACTTGCACTTCATAAGAAACATCGAAACACCAATTGCATTTTAGAAAGTGCTCTCAAACTTAATCATTTTTAAATCTTCTTGTGCGGTGGAAACACCAAAAAGATTTATTTAATCTAAACTGAGATAAACCTTTGGTGGAAACATAGCAAAACATAAATATCTTTTCTATTGTTTTCTCTTGCAAAATAAGACCAGTTAGTCCATTTTCACTAACGAAACTAAATAATATCAACAGAAATAGATTGATTTTTTTCCCCAATGGAAAACACACATGATTCCAAATGCACAACTACTCAACGAACACAGCCATCGAGATATAAATGCAATATCAATCGTACCAACATTTGAGAACGAAATCACATAAGATCCATTCGAGACTCGTATAAATGTCAGAAACCTATCCATAGTGAGATTCTACTCTAACATTTATCGGTGTTATTCGTACTATGGATATTGTTTTTGTTATTCGTGTAAAATCCTACTTTACTATGGATAGATTTGCCAACAAAACACGGGTAATGATTAAAAGTTTTGCATGGCCAGAATTGGAATATATTGAAATGAATGATGTTTATATTCAACAGAACCGTATTTCATGAACCCTTCCACAAAACAACGAAACAATCGTAATTTTGGAAAAATTTACTTTTTCAACCAAGCTCTTCTGATTTAACATTGATTTCCTTGAGACCACATGAAAGATGACAATGCTCTCCTACCGTTTCAAGTCCTTCAAGATGGAATTTGTAAAGTAATAGAGGTCATATGGCCGCAAATATCCGAATTTGTCATCTCCTATTTTCTGAGGATAGTTTTTCAATGTGAAGATGTCAAATATTTACAATGAACGAAATACCTAAAAAATATTATTTACGTATATACATATGTATGTATGTACATCTTATTGAAAACTCTGCATTATCATGAATATATCATTTTTTAAACTAATAACAAAAGAAAAAAGGGCCAAACAATCGTTCAACAACTGTAATTGCTGAAAAATGTAAAATATCAAAATATTCCACTTGACCCCTTCTCACTTTAGACATTTCCGTTGCAATATTTAATTTGATCCTTAAAGGCAATTAATATTTTTTACAACAAAATATGACCTTTATTAATATAAAGGAACCTTTAAAATTCAAAGTACTTTGATAACATTCCTTAAATGAAAATAACCTTGAACAACTTTAATTATTATAATCTCAAAACGTGTACTGGCAAATTACTGGCATCCCTACTTATATATCTCAATCCTTCCAACAAGGCTTTAATATTAAAGCTTTTAAAAATTTCGAATAAAAATAAATATCTACTTTTCACCTTATAATTCACAAACTATATTTTATTCATTCGTTTTAAGGACCTCTCAAGGCAATTGTTAATTATAATAATCATAAAGCAAAACATTTTTGTTCATAACTCCTTAACAAAATCCCCTTGAATATATGAGTGCAAAAGTTGTTTTTTTTTTTTTTTTTAACTTAGGGTAAGGTTAATAACGGAAAATAAAGTTTTCAACTCAATGTATAAGTTGTTTAACCTTCCTTAACCAAGTTGTTGCTTGTCAACTTGACCTTCTTAAAATACCTATAGTAGAAGGTAGGTATAGTACTTCGTCAACCTTCATCTACCTACCTATATACAATTTAACTTATATACTGTATAGCTACATCAACATATAAATAAATACAATCATTTCTATAAAATTCTTCAAAGTAAACGAAAACAGTAGGTAGGTATATAAACTTGCTTTTAACCCACATCAAATCATTCTTAACTCTTTTTCTCACCATCACCCTCAACCAGTCCCTCAATGACTCGCCTATAAAAAAGTATTTTATTTTGTATTTATTCTTTTTGTTCACTTTTCAATTTGTTCGTTCGTACCTATGTATACCTACCTTATAAAGTGTAGGTCCTTTCTAGGAAACCTCTTATATACAAAATAAACCTTTTACTGATGATGTTATAGCATTGGTACACAAGTTTATATTGGAAAAGCTCAAAGCTGAAATATTATACGAGTTGAGAACTCATATATTTCCAATGTTTGATGATCCGAAGAAACGACCAGCAATAAACATAAAATTTTCAAAAGTATAACATTTCCGAAAAATTAATATTATGTATGTTGAGAAGAAAGTAGTACCTACCTACATATATGAAAATATAACAACAACAATAAAGGATAAAAATGTAATCCGAATGTACCTATTCAAGTTTATAGTGCATTCAGTGTCATACAAAACATACAAACTATAAAAATCCCAATGCACTCTGTCTCACAAAAAAAGGTAGAAACAAGGATACAAGGACATCAGCCAGAAAGCATATGAATTCCATTTTTTTTAAGTTTTGCGTTTTGCCAAAACAATCCTGCCGGCCGCACCCTCAAGTGGAATTGACCATGTCGTCGAGGAGGATACTTTTGAGTATATTTCGGTTGAAAGACCAAACCTCTTAACCTCGAGGGAGGTATTTTCCTAACTCGTTCTCTCTTTTTCTCTAAAACTCCTGTGTTTATACAAACTTTGATAGCTTTGAATGCGATTCTGGTTTGGTATGAACCACACAGTCAAGCATAGAATGTCCTGGCCATGTCCAGTCCAGTCCAGTTCAAGGCTCCCAATATAGCATCATACAGCACACACACTCGATTTCCTGGGAATGGAAATCCTGTGCAAAATCATGGAAAATGTAATTGGATTTTTACTGCTTCGGATTTTATTTTAAGGTTTTGAAAACTCCAATAAAATATACATAAATATGTATTTCGGGTTATATTTTTTTTTCTTCCTGTTTGTGAACGAAATCGAAAAGATGATGATGGCTTGGCGATGGCGGGTGGCCTGTGGCAATATGGATGGCGATGCGACGCATTCGGCAGTGATGTGTTTGCATTTTATATTCCGAAATTGAATGCAGGGAGAAGCAGTTATATGGATAGGATATATAAATAATATGTGCGTTGCTGCATGCTTTCGCATTTATATGAAAATTAAAATTCTTAACGACTTCGAAGAAATTCAGAATAAATATTATTTTATGACGCATGATTATGCTCAGACTTGGGTATCGTTTAAAAATTAAAAAGAAAGAAAACACAGACTTATACTTACACAGTCATATAGTCATGCAGACACAGACGCATAATTAATATGTAATTGATGATTTTAAAAGAATTGATTAATTTGATTCACGATATCCAATTTTTCGATTTCTTATTTTGTGATTTTTTTTTTACATATCTCATGAGTCATTTACTCACCCAAAAATAATGAAGTTTATCCCAGATTTGCAGAATTGAGAAGTTTTATATTAACTACGTTTCTGCTACATAAAGTCTTATTAAGGTGTTTATTAAAATTTCGAATCCGAATTTTATAAATATCTTTACACTAAAAACAAGATGATTACCATATAAATTGTGTGGTTTTCATGTCAGATCCAAGGTTTTTCAAGAACACATTTAATGTTGGTATTAAAACACCTGTACTTTTTCAGAGAATTCAAAGAATATTTATTTCATTGTAAATATAAAAGCATGCCAATAATAATGGAATAAGATTACAGCCCCATATTCCTTTCATGTTCAGTTCGGGCATTTGCAACTGTTTGTCCCCGATAATATCATAAATTCAATTTTTAAAAGTCTAAAATTATTAAATCAAAATATCTCGAAACAAATCACGGCTAGGAAATTTGTTTTCAGCAATACTCCCATTGTCTCGTTCACATCAACGCCATCCAAATTTTACTTCTCATTAATAAGTCAAATGCGACTGTAATTGTGATTATTAACTTCCCATAGGAAGTTATTGTAATGGGTCCGATTTGTCGAATTGAAAATTTTTACATTTCTCGACGTTTCAAGGTCCCTAGATTCGAAATAAAAGGTTTTTAGAAATATGTCTGTGTGTGCGTGTGTACTAACGTTAGTACATACGTCCGTAAGTTCGTAAGTTCGTACGTTCGCGACGTTTTTTTCGTCGTCCATAGCTGAAGAACCAGAAGAGATATCGACTTCAAATAAATTTTGTTATACAACTATTAAGGCAGAAAGATGCAGAAAGGGCTCTGAAGAAAATTGCGTGGGTGTTTTTTTTACCATAGCAGTTTAAACTGCTTTCTGCCTTAATAGTTGTATAACAAAATTTATTTGAAGTCGATATCTCTTCTGGTTCTTCAGCTATGGACGACGAAAAAAACGTCGCGAACGTAAGGACGTACGAACTTACGGACAAGTATATTTTTGGATAAAAATCCAATTAATGGTTTTTTTATAAATCAAAAACACTGAAAAAAAAATTGTCACCTCGAAAATTTTACGACAAAAATATGATTTCATCTCCAAAACAATTTTGTGCAACGTAGAATAATGTTTTTGACATCTGATAAAATTTTGAGAAAAATCTAATTGACAGTTTTTTTTATAAAAAAATAAAAACCTAAAAAAAAAAAAACATTACGCTAAGTTGGTAAAAATTGATTTTCGACTCAAATATCTTTTCAAAACTTTAAGATATTGGCTTTAAACTACTTTTATCTTTCAAAAAATATTGTTGTCAACATTCAGTCAAATTTTAAAAAAATATAATTTTTTTTTACAAAAAATTAAAAACCTAAAGAAAATTTTAACAAAAGTTGGTAAAAATTGATTTTCAACTGAAATATCTTTTTAAAAATTTTAGATAATGGCTTCTAACTAATTTTAACTTATAAGAAATATTGTTTTAAACATCAGGAAAAAATTTGAAAAAAATCGTATTTTCAGTTTTTTGACAAATAAAAATAAAAACTTAAATTTCGACTCAAATACCCTTTCAAGACTGAGATATTGGCTTTAAACTACTTTAATCTTTCAAAAAATATTGTTGTCAACATTCAGTAAAATTTTGAGTAAAATCCAATTGACAGTTTTTTTACAAAAAATAAAAACCCTAAAAAAAAACAATACTAAAACTTGGTAAAAATTTACTTTCGACGCAAATAGCTTTTCAAAAATTAAAAATATTGGCTTCAAACTTATTTTATTTCACAGAAAATATTGTTTTCTATATTCAGTAATTTTTTATAAAAATCCAAATCGACAGACGGGATGGGAAGTTATCAGTGTGGGTCGCATCTCAGCCTCTTTTTAATTTAGTCTTCGAGTTTTAAATAGGCCTTACCATTGACTATGATTTTTTGATGAAAATATGGAACAATTTGACCCATTTCAAGTACCAACCTACTTTAGTTAGTTTAACTAAACAACTTATAGTTTTGAATGAATTTCAAAATTAATTTATCTGAGAAATCCAGAAGCTAGCAAGGCATTCACTGAAAGAAGATGCTCACGAATCAGTAGAATAATCTACAGTCAGCGCAGCTATAATTTTTGTACCACAAACTAAAGGGTGGTTTTTTAAAAGCTATAGAAAAGTTTAAAAAAAAACACATACAATTCAGAAAAATGCATGAAATCTTTATTTGAATCGATAGTACGGTCCATATAATTTAATGTTTGAAGATTATTTCATGCAAATGTTGACCTTGACTGCGCCTCAAATGGTCCAATTTTGGCATACTCTGCTTCAATGTTGTCTTCCAATGCGTCATTTGAAGCAGGCTTGTCTGTATAGACATGAGCTTTAATATAGCCTCACAAAAAAATAGTCTAAAGGCGTTAAATCGCACGATCTAGGCGGCCAATTGACCCGTCCCGAACGTTAAATAAAATGTTCACCGAACTCGCCTCTCAATAAGTCCATTGTTGCGCGTGCTGTGTGGCATGTGGCACCGTCTTGTTGAAGTCAAGCTCTTGCATTTTGGGAAAAAAATTGGATATCATCTCACTGTAGCGCTCACCATTCACAGTTACGTTACGATTCGCATCATCTTTGAAGAAGTACGGTCCAATGATGCCAGCAGCCCATAAACCGCACCAAACTGTGACTTTTTCTGGATGCATTGGTAGCTCTTGCAATGCTTCTGGCTGATATTCACTCCAAAATTGACAATTCTATTATTTACGTACCCATTAAGATAAAAATGAGCTTCGTCGCTGAATACAATTTTTCGGTAAAAAAGTGGATCTTCGGCCAACTTTCCAAGAGCCCATTCACCAAAAATGTTACGTTGCAGTAAGTCGTTCAGCTTCAATTCTTGCACCAGCTGTATTTTGAAAAGGCATCACACCTAAATCCTTCCGCAAAATTTTCCACGTTGTTGAGTAACAGAGGCCCAATTGCTGCGAACTGCGACTAATCGATAATTGATGGTCATCATTAACACTGGCCGATACAGCTGCGATATATTCTTCAGTTCGCACTCTACGTAAGCGTGTTGGTGGTTTAATGTACAACAATGTAAATTTGGTGCGAAATTTAGTCACAATAGCCCGAATAGCCGCTTCAGTGGGTCGATTTAACTGACCATAAAATGAGAGCACGCATTTTGATAATAAAATTCAATAATATGCAAGCGTTGTTCGTTTGTAAGACGATTCATGGTTAAATTATAGACCAAACTGAAGATTTTTGATAGTAAAATAAAACACCAAACGTGCGTCAGCTGTTTAAACCAGTGTTGCCAAAAAATAATAGCTAAAAAATCACCCTTTATTTCCAGGATTCACAGAGTTATGCAGAGATATCCCTAATATTTAAAGCAAGATGTAAAGTTCTCAATTTTAACATAAGTCCTAATAATGGTAGTTTCAACCAATTCTGTAGGCTGAGCAACTTAAAATCAAAAGAAGATTGTCTGCACTTCATTGGCATAATATGCCCAATATTCAAAACTCAAAGACGCTCCTTATCAGAAAAAAATACTCTTACCTTACGAGCGACAATATCCTTAACGAGCATGATTGCAAAATATTAAGTACATTTTTCAGAGATATTTCCAAGTATAGTTTGTTACTAATAACAGAATTCTATCAAATTCAAGAATATAAATATAAATATTCTAATTTATTTTTGTCAACATGGCTGACGGCATAGCCAAAGCGTTTAAATTTAAAAAACGGTATAAAATTCTTACTAAGAATAACTTACTTACTTACTCTTTCAAAAGAATTCAAAATTTCGATTATATCTCGTACACTAATTGTTTTATTCAAATTTAAAGATAGGAAGCGATTGTAGAAGGAAACTTCGTTCTCCGTGATTCTCATCAAATCGAGTTACAAAATCGTAAGGGAAAAAATGAATATTCAAACTGAACTGTCGCTTTGTTTAAGGAAATGTAGAAATCAATGATTGAATGTTACACATGTAAATGTGAAGTATGATAAATTGTTAAACGGAAAACTTTTGAATTTTAGCGTTTCTGTAGCTCCCAATTATTGTCGTATCAATCAATAGAAATGTCGGTCTATTGTGTAATTTTTTCAAAAGCAAGTAACTCCAGAACTGAACCTTGAACATTTACATACATATGTAAGCTTATACATAAGGATAAAATTGATAAATAAATAAAAAATATATTTTCTTAATAAACCAATAATAAACCATTCAAGTTGTATATTATTTAAATGTCAGTACAAGGACATAACTCCAGTAAATATAGGTTCATGGATTTGTATTGAATGTATGAGTTGCTTTTAATCCATCCTTTCATCTCTTATACTATATCAATGCGGAAAGATAAGATGAGAAGATTCAGAGGAATGGGGCTTGTTCCTGTTCCTGTTCATGTCCCTGGTGGAATAACATTATCTTCTGTCTGGATTCAAAAAAAAAAAAAAACATTACCATTGTTTTCTTGAGAATCCAATATTTCGTGTTGAATGCCATATCCGCACATCAGAATAAAGCTATATGAGTTGGCAGAATTGAGACTTCCTTAACGCGTATTCACCATGAATCGGCAAATTTATCGAATTTATATCGAATGTTTTTTTCATTTCATTCATTCATTCTCAATTCGAATTCACATTCAGGTATTCAATCATACTTGTCTCGTATACTCGCCTCCATAAGTAGTTCAGATACAAAACACAACACAACAATATATACATAATGTGGGAGGTGATGAGAGAAAGCCAATTTTCGATTTAAATAAACGCGTGATGCTGTATACAATTGTATTTGTATGACGATGACGGAAAGGATGGCGATGAGAATGACGATCAAGGACAACAAGCGGGAAGAGTTATTCTTTACACAGGTGGGTGCTCGTGCGGGTGCTGCAGGTGCGGTGGATCCTAAGAAAGTGGTTCGAATGGATTGAGCTGAGCGAGTTCTGAATTGAATTGTGGTACGGTGGTGTGGTGTGGTTGTTGCTTTAAGTACACGGAAGAGTGCTGTATTCAATTCAAGAACTTCTTCTGGGCTGATGATGATGAGGATGATGATGGCTGTGAATATACTGATGTGAGGTACACTCTCACACAATGCGTGCGCCATTGAAGATTCAAATTTCATGCCCTTGCTTAACCGCATCTGTTCGATGAGGCACTAATATGGTGGAACCGAAGGAGTTGGAGTGTATTCAATATGTTGGCTGCTGTTGATAATTGTATTGCAGATAAAAATGATTGTGTTAAGGTTACTATTTTTTTTGATAAAAATTTTCAGTTTTCTGCACACAAATATTTAAATGAATTATACATACACCTACACAACATGTATTAAACACCCTTTCTACGATTTTTGTACGTTTTTATAAATTCCATAGTGAATAGAATTTCATTTTATTATGAAAATTGAATCGGTAAAGATATTCAATTTCCATAAGTGCAAATTAATCAATTTTCGAGGTATGAGTTTAGCAGGAAACCCAGAAAGGGCAATTATTTTGGTTTTATTGAATTTTAGGCTTCACAATACGTACAGTCATGTACATATGTGTGTATGTAAACCTGATGCATATGGTATACCAAAAGGAATTTATGTGGAAATCTTTAGGAATTCGATGAATGGCATTTCCTTTATTATGTTCTGATTCATATTGTTGTTGGTATATGAATGAGAGAAAGAAAATTTGCTTGAAAATTTTAGTACCTCCATTGATTTAATTAAACAAGTTCTTTAAATTCTAAATTGTGATATTTTTCATTGTGTAATATTTATAAATTTGAAGAAAAGGGAATAAATTGATTTTTTAAGTTATTTTTATTATTAAATTTTAAAAATAAAAAAGTTTTATATTAGTTAATGTTAAGGAAAAGGCTCACTGTAAAATTATATTCTTAACATGAAGACAAATCAATTTCTGATGGAGAAGAAATACGTTAAATTACTTTGTTAACATAAACAAAAATAAATCCCACGAAACGTGTTCTTAAATTAACAAAATAACTACTTCCTTGTTAACCTTAAGGAAGATATAAAACCATTACCGCAACAAAAGTTGATATAGTAAATGAACCCTTTGAAGGGTTAGTAGATAAATAAAATGGTGTTTTTTTTCAAATGATAACAACATTTTCCTTACCATGATTTTGATTGCAACGAACAAAGTAAATTGTTGTAGTCAATTGACTGCGATTATCACGACAATTACGTTCATTCTTGGAGACAAAATTGATATCTAATTGTTTGATAAAATATAAAAATGTACAGACAATTTCTTCAAAATCATTTGTTCTTTTTTTCTTTTCTAAACTTTGTCTTCCAGAACAAAAGCAAAATGATGACATCTCAAATGAAATACTGTAGATCAAGTCTTTCGCTCTTGGTTGGAGTATAACTTTTCATTCCCTTGAAAACAACAACTACACCAAATAGTTTTGGAGTAAATACCTTATCTTTAGACAAGTCACAATCTATGTATATCCTGCACAATTTTTTGACAAAAAAAATTAATGCCGTAGAGTCTTTTTTGGAAGAGACGATGATTTGACTAGTCGTTTTTTGTCTTGAATCTAGTTCTAGTTTCTCTAACTACTTATTGTCAAAGTGTGCGTAACGTAAATCACGGCTAGGGTTCTTAAGAGCGTGAATTTTTTTTACATAAAGATGTAAGTTGGTATAGATCCTAATGTCTCTGCATACCTAATAAACAAATTTAAAACTGTTTCTAACTTCCAGGAGTCCACAAAATAATTGACTTAAAAATTTTGAAATTAAATTACAACAAAAATTCTCCTAGCACCACCTCTTTTAATAAAATTGAAGCTGATAAAAATGGGTTTTAGAAAAAGTTACATTTTTTAGGAATCACAAAAGCTTGGCAAATGCTTTTATTCAATTCAAAATCCTGTGATTTAAAAGCTGATTATAGTAAGCTTTTGCACAAAATGATTAAAAGCTCAAAAGTTCCATATCATAAATAGTTAGAAAAGCTTATAAGCTATGAACTTGGTAGCCTTATTATTAATAATTCTCTGGACATGAAAAAAACCTTGCCTGAAGTTCAATTTATAAAAAATCGACAAAATTATTTTAACCTTAAAAAAACATTTTATCCAACATTTTTAAGACTCCTATTTGAGCGCTCCCTTTTTTCAGGTTTCCCAAATTCTGTACTTAGCACAGTATTGTCTTTGAGTTACTGGCTTAATTTTTCCCAGCAATGGCTTTTTTGAACTTTGAATGTTTTCACTCTTTATTTAACTTAAATTAGAAATTTAATTAACAGCCCTATTATGGCTTACAACAATCAATTATTTGATAACTGATAACTTCTATAAATTTATTGATAATTTGGTATTATGAGTATCAAATGATAATTTTTACCCATTGTGAATACTAATCAATATACGATTGTGAATAGGTTTTGTTTGGTGTTTGACGTTTGTCATTTGTGTTGAGTTTTTTTGTTTTGGTCTATAAATAATTTCGGCGGAATAATGTAAGTTGTTTTTATTAAATAAATTTCTCTTTTTTCTTAATAATATTTTGTTTATTTCGGAGTAGAATAGTTAGCTTGCACGATAAACCTTCGTTCCTCAGTACAATTGCCTTCAAACAACAATTCGAGTGAAGGCATTTCATTCTTCAATTTGTATATTCAATAAAAACTACAAAAAAACTTTTATAAATCGTATTTAAATTACTATTCTTTACCATTTACGAATATTTGATACATTTGTCAACGAAGATTTTGTAGCTGATAGAATATTTGATGGGTATCAATATGTTTGATAGCCGTAATACCGAGTTTATCAATAAAGCTATTCACAATAGATCTTTTAATTCACTATTTATCAAAAATATTGATAATTGATCACCATAATACCGATTCATTAATTTTGTTGATAATTATCAACTATTATCAAATATCGTGTTGATATTAATTTGATAACCATAATAGGGCTGTAAGTTGGGTGAGGGTTTAATTTTTGCAAAAAAAAATATGATTGGAATTGAAGCAGAATTTCAGAGCTAAATCTTCTAAAAATCACCCAAAATCCCATAATTATCGTTTTTGGTATTCGGTAGAAAACTAGCTAGAAAAGTTAAAACTTTTTCAATGCTATAATTTTGTTTGAGTTATATGAGAAATAGTAAAGAAATATTTACCAGAAACGTGAGCTATTTAACTTAACGAAAGCTAATAGACTTTTATCAGAAACACCAGTACTTTCGGTATACATTTTTTACGTCCTACATATCTCAAAAATTAGAAGTTAGTTTCATTTTATAAAAAAAAAATTAGAAAATAAAATATTTTTTAGCTTAAAAATTTATAGAACAAAAATGATATTAGCTTCAGAATAATTATGTACATATCATAGAAGAAAAATGTTTAAAAAGAAGAATATTAACACAAATTTTAAAAATTGTTTTTGAACCTATTGCCTTTAGAAGAAACAATGATAATGTCTAGGGCAAATTCTTTTGGTAGATTTTCGGTCAAAATAATAGCGAAATATACTGAAAGAAGACTAGGGTTTTATTTTTTTTTAAACTAATGTTATAAGAAAACCACTAAATGGGTTTGTTTAAAAGCCCTTTCAGCACATTTTGATATTATTATTTGTAACACAAAACTAGAAGACAAAAATAAGGTGTTCCGAACGTACGTGGATTAAGATTCTAGAGACATTGAAATCTCGAGGAATGTCAAAATTTTCAATACGATAAATCGGAGAAATTAAAATAACTTTCTATGGGAAGTTTAAAATGTCAGTAAGTTTTCTGAAATTCATTATTCGTTTGGTGAGAATTTAAGATTAAACCAACTTTTCTAACAAATAAGTTTTATTTTCCGCTTAAAGATACGAGAATCGATTTCGGAAACTGATTTGATTTTCAACAAAAATCAGAACTAGTTTTTAAAATTTCATATGTCTTAGGGAAAAATAAAATGCCCTCAAGACAGAGGCGAGAACATAAAATGTTTCGAGATGGAATTTACTTTTTTTTAAACTTCCCTTTGAACATCGATATCACTTTCGAGTTGCTATTTTATGAATGCAAAACTTGCCACTCACACGTCTCGTGAAAACGTACATGTGTAGTGTATCTCTATACAGTGAAACTATAAATTTCCCTTGAGGACTTTGAAAGAAGAATTTTTCCGCCTTCGGTTACTACATTCCAGCACACGTCGACTCTGGCTACGGAAGAACATTTTTCCTCACTCGCATGCGTTTCACTTAAAGATTTACGACCATCTGAATGCTTTTTTTTTCAATTGAACAATTAGCACGATATACGCCGTACCTCGCCGCGCCGCCGCCGCCGACCGCCCAGTGTGGACGACCAAGCGAGCGACGATGAAACGAAACAGACACAGTCTCTTCTTAGTCATTAAATCACTGCACCGTTTAAATGAAGAGGATACCGAGTATAAGAGCTGCGATTTATACTGAATTCTTATTGTTGGGGAGTAACACTCACATAAATGTATACCCGTTTAATATCCTTGTTTCAAAAAGGAGTTAAGTTAATGTTTAAAAGTACAAGGAAGAAATAAATCCACAAAACTATAGTCGTAGTGTTGGCTTGGAATTTCAGAATCAAGTAAATCTCTTTTGATAATGAAAGGGAAAATTAAATGGTTCGATAAATAGCAATGTGATCCTGAAGGTCTTATAATAGATAAGTAGGGAATGATTTCGACAAAAAGGGATATGTGCTTTATACATATGAAATGATGGAGAATACAAGAGTGAGGACCTTTATGATGATAAATATATAACACAACAGATAATATAGATGTGTGGTATAACCTAAATAGGAAGAAATTGGAATTGTGTGGTTGATGATTATACTCGTACATATGTAAATGTACGTACATCTGAAATGATGGTCTTTGTTAACAATATTTATGTAGTTGTAGAGGTGTCGAAGTAAGACAGCAGCTGGATATATTGATTTTGAGTTGTAATTAATTTGTTTACATATAGAAACATTTGGGTCTTAGCAGCCAAAATAAAAGAACCAATAGCTCTTTGTTAATGCTTTAAAGTGCACATAGTTTGTACACAACTTAAATGACCTTTTTAGATTAAAGCTTCAACACGATAATTAAAGAAAATTTAAGATGTTGTAGAATGTCACTAACACATTTTTAAGTGCATTCTCTTATTAAATTTGTCAATCATAAGAAATTTAACATTTAAGGCTATAACGTCATGAGTCATGACACTTACATTTGGATTTTCTATAAAAACATCGTCTTTGAATAAGAGTGTCTGTGTGAGAGTCACTACCAAAGACGAAAACTGTGGTTTCAGTTAATTTTCACTTAATTTTCGACACATACTCATGATTTTGGGATAAAGACATAATGCCCAAGTACTAAATCTCCAAAAACAAAATCCCAGGATCTAAATCCCCATGCCGATGATCCATAAACGAAATCCCCACATCTAATTTGGGGCGACTTTCCATTACCGCAGCACGAATTTCCTTCTGTTTTTTTTGCAGTTAGGTAGGGGTCTCAATAGAACATGTTTTAAATATTAAGGCGAGGAAAAACCTTTAAGTCATAGAAAAAAATATTTTCTTTTTCGGACTTAACCCTACTTTTTTTGTATTTCATTTTTTGAGCCTAAAACAAGTTTTTTTGAATTGATAGCACGGCGCGGCGTACTAACAGCTAGGTATGAAGGGGGGGCATGCTGCCCCCTCCAACCACCCTGCTTGGGATCACTATAGGATTTGGGGTGGGCTCGAGTTTGGATATATGCAAAGTACTTTTTGCATTTGATCACTAAAATCAAAGAAATCCGGAACAAAAAAAAGCAAGTATGGCAACACTGAACAAAAAACAGGGAAGAAATGTAAAAATCGACCATTTTTGCGTGTTTTTTAATGTGAAAAAGTGAACTTTGAAAACTAATTTAAAATAGAAATAAATATTTCCTCGCTCTAAAATTGGTATAGTTATTAAATTATTTGCACATATATTTATCAATTAAAAAAAACCGCGTGTCGAAATTCTTGCTGTGGTAATGCCCCCCCCCCCCCCTTACATACCTAGCTTTCAGTCCGCCGTACTATCAATTCAAAACGTTATTATTGTAAAAACTTGGCATTGGGATATTTAATGATTGGAAACCATTGCCTTGGGAATGACAAAAATTGGGATATTACATTTTTGGAAAAATGGTCATTGGGACACACGGGTTGGGAATTTCGTCCTACAATCGGAAATGATAGATGTTGTTACCGCAATAGGGAAAATAAGCAGCGGTGAAAAACGTCAATTGGAAAAATCGAGCGTGAAAACATACAAAAAGTTAAAAATAAAAAACAAGGCGGTCAAAAGATGAAAAAATTTAATTTTTAAAATTTATGTCATATTATGTACTATGCTGAATTATTTGTTTAATTTGGTTATTTAATACCATGAATTCAAAATGTACATATTTCTTATTTTTGAAAAACATAGATAGTATTAATTTCTTATGTTTTTGTTGAATATAAAGATAAACACAACTTAACTTTGTTCTGAATTATTCCCAAAATCAAAATGCTTAAGCACAGATTTACCATATTTCGAGTATTTTGCGCCAAACATAATTTCTTAGATATACTCAAAATATGGTGAATCTGTGCTTAAGGATTTTGATTTTGGGAATTCTGGATTTGGGGATTTTGGTTTTGGGGATTTTGGTTTCGGAGATTTTAGATTTGGGGATTATGTTTTGGGGATTTTGTTTTGGGAATTTTTTTCTTTGGGGCTAGGGTACCCAACACTATGGGGTTGGTGATAATATCCCCCAAGATATAATCCCCAAAGGAAAATCCCCAAATCTATAATCCCCAAAACGAAATCCCCAGCAGCAAAATTCCCAAAGTGAAAATACCCAGGGCGAAAATCCCCAAGTGAATATCCCCAAAACAATTATGTTCAAGTAGTGAATCATGCGATTAAATCGCGCGCGCAATTTAATCGCATGATTCACTACTTGAACATAATTGTTTTGAATATATTAAATTTCATTTATATAGCATGAAATGCAAGCAAAAGATTTGGAAACAAAAACATGATCCATTTCAATTTTTATTCCAAAATTAAAGAAATACTCGACACTATACAAAACAGCACTTAGACAGCACTAAACAAGCACTACGAATACAATGATTCTCTATCAATACTAAAGTTAGACTGAGAAATGCATGCCTTCATAGTGATTTTTTGTTAAGAAACTGTTTATCATTATCATTTATAAATATCACAATAAGAGAATTTCATAAGAGTTTTTCTAAAAACTGCATGCATAAATGAAGATATGCACAGATACTGGGGATTTGGAGATTTCTTGGGGATTTTGGCAAAATAAATTATTTAGTTGGGGATTTTGTCCATTTGTCTTATGTCTCTGGGGATATTATCAAAATGGATTAAATTTGTTTGGGGATATTATCCCGTGGGGATTCTTTTTTTTGGAGATTCAATAAGACACCCAACCCTATGATTTTTAGTCTATTTTCGGATTCAACTAGTTCTAACCAGCAATTTATTATCAAACCCACTTATGGAATTTTTAAACTTCCTTTTGCTTACTTATTTTGTTGTCGGAAAGTAGGTTATGATGTGTAATGAAAGCGCGCTTAATTTGCTTAAAATTAGATAATATTTTTTTACAAAAACATACATACATTATGTGGATGTGACATTTTTATCAACTGCTTGCTTCGTTTACATAACAAACAACAAATCAACAGAGCAAAGGGGTTCACTGTGGCGAATACGTACTTTTGTTAAGTTAATAAAAAAAAAGTAAGTATTCGCCCCAATGTACTTTTTTGCTCTATCTTCGTATTTGTATATGAAATTTTATTTTTTCGTTCAATATTACAAAATAGTGTTGTGCATTTAAAACAAATTTTTGAAATGTTAAAATGTACCAATCCACACAAACATAAATATATAGATACAGGGACGAGACTCATTTTAAAGTAAACAAATTTAACTGGCTGATAAATGTTACAATATTCAATAAAAAAGCACAAGGATATAATTGAAATAAAGACGATTACAAAACAATGTTTAAGACATTGAGATATTTAATGTGTTACTGAGACTGTACCGAAAATTTTTGATTTTATGATGAAACTAAGGCCAGGCTTTTATTATCATCATTAAATGTTATCATAAAGCTTTACCTAATCAAAGAGTTAATTGGACTGCCACAAAAATGCATATTAAAAACATTGGCGCAACATTTTTCGCAACATTTTGGCGCAACTGTTTTCAGAATGAAAAACTGAGCAGACCGAGTCAATATTTAACACAAGTATTTGAGCAATAAATGTCAAATATTAAAATGGCGCAAGATTGCAGTAGTCAGTCTGGTTCAGATGGTAAGCTTATGTAAGAAATACCTGATAAAATATATTTTTTAAGGCCTTTTGTTATTCCACTAGACTTAAAATAATTTTTTTATAATAAGTTTTTACATTATAATTTACGTTTTGAATCTTTTTTCTTGTTTCTGTAGAAGAAAATTAAAAATTATTTGACAAATATCAAATACTGACAGCTAAGTGTTCAGATGTGTTTCAAAAATAATTCTGAGCCCTCACGACACGATATACTCGGACTCTATTTAGAAATCCTTTCTGAGCTAAAAGAAAAACGTCTAATGAAAAAAAACTTAAACGGGCCTATTAATTGGATTTTCCAACTGTAAACGGGACTATTTCATCTACTGCTGTTATAAGATTAATTGTACATACATAGGTACAATCTCGTATTCCACTAGAAAATTTACTTATTAAAATCAGCCTAAAGCAAATTTCTCCACAAATTTGACATGGTTCATGTTGTCATCACAAATGTGTAATTTGCATTGATCTATTCGTTCAACCTTATTTCCAAAAATTCAGGAGCACATTTGAACAGAAAACGCTGCTATTTCCGGTTCAATATTGGATGTAAGCTTCGTCAACGGAATTGACATAATACAGAGACAAAGCCACAAATTGCATGGTTTACAAGAAAATCCTCGACCCCGAGACCAGGGGCCTATTCCATAAACATTTATAATTGCGACAGGTGCAAGTTTGTTAATTTACAACTTGACCACTTTCAAAACTTGTTTCATAAACAATTCGATAATTTTGTTAAAAATTGTTAAAAGAAAAAAAAAGAAAATTGTCAAATTGTTTATGGAACAAGTTTTGAAAATTGTCAAGTTGTAAATGAACAAATTTTGGTAAAAAAATACGTGACAGTTGTCATTTTTTCGTTTCATAAAGTAATTGTTAAGTATTTTTCAACAATTGTCAGGAATTTTCCGACAATTTTTTACTGACAGTTCTTTTACAAAAAATTGTCATGGCTAATTTGTCATTGTATTTTTTTGACAAATTTGTCACCTGTCAATATTTTATGAAGAATTGTCACCTACCGATTTGTATGAAATAGGGCCCAGACTGTATATTACGGACCGGAATTTCCGAGACTATCACCGACGGTCTAGTTGGTCAAGTCAATCTTTTCTTGATTTACAATCAAAAAACATTTTATTTTTAATTTATTGTTAAAATAATTCACTGAATTACTTTTGTAAAAACAAATTTAAATTGCAACGTTCTTGACGAAAAACCAAACTTTAACCAATTCACGTTTTACTTCGGAAAAGCCTTACAGTTTTTATTTGTTTGTTACAACTTTAAGATGATCAATGATGACGAAAAATAATATTAATATTAAAGTATGGTATATGTATGTATGACGTATGTATATTAAATTCTTAAGCGTTTTTTAACATCTATTTAAAACTTTGTGCTTTATTTCTTAGACGAGACAATTAAACAAAGAGACCACGACGAAACTCAGTTAAACAAAACCGACAAGATATCGATTCGAAATAAACTCGTCTTATGACAGTTCCTAGCCCAAGCAATAGAAAAATATCTAATGTACTGTTAGAAGCTGATACAATTTTATGTTTATCACTTGTTATAATTTGACGGAAAATTCTCGATATGTTTCAAGGAGGATATACGATTTTGAGGTACAAGATATTTATAAATAAAGTCGACTGGCATTTCAATAAAAACAAGGATTTTTAAGTGAGTTTTTAAAGTCAGAATAAAGCTGATCTGCAATTTTCTACTTAAGCAATTGGCGAATATTAGAAAAAAAAAATGGTTGCCTGTAAAGTCGGTTTTACGGGCGAAGATTTTACGTGACAACGTCTTTTTCCCGGTAGAATATTTATTGATATGAATATAATTAAATTGCACAATAGGAACAAGGAATTGAATGAAAATAAGAATTGCACAAATTTTTTAAACTAATAATTTACTTAACACTATCAACATTTATCAATATTATGACATAACCTATAAACTCAGTTTCTCAACTTTTGTGTCAATCTAACAATTAATCAATCAATCATAGTTTACGATAATGAAATATCAGTGTACAATTATTTACCTTTATTGTTGTAGTTGTTGTAAATGACGAATCTAAGCACTCCACATTTTCACTACAGACACAGCTGACGATACTTTAACCACACGTGTGAACTTGTATTATGACGCTTTCTTGTTTTTCCAACGCCAAGAACGTTCGAGAAAGACAAAGACAGAGACACAAGCATGCGCCGATTCAATGCGCCTAATTCTCTAGTGCTGCGCGCGCGGCAGACCGATCATAGTTGAGTGGGAGAGAGACGCAAGGCATTCGGCGGGCCTCTCTCTCGTTCGGTGACTCATCGTAACGTTACCGGGCGTTACACTTTTTCATAAGTGACTCCCAGCCGCAACCTAATTTAAGACGTTGTCACGTCAAAAGGAAATAATAAGATTTCATCTGCATTTACAAATTCAGTTCGGTTAAATAATTTAATATGTTCCCAGTAGGAAATTTGCTCACCAATGAAAATTTCGTGTGGTATCAGCAAGGAATTCAACTTCTCGAATCATTGAGGAATAGCATACAATGAAATCTTTGCTGAAAGGCATTGCGTTTTTCCTATGATCATACAATCTACCCTATCAGGGCGATTTGTAAAGCAAGAAAGGGATAGTTTTAATAGGAAAGTTAAGGAGGCCATTGCTAGTAATAGCGCGCCAGTTTTAAAATCTGTAGACAGAAATAGGCAAATATAGAAAGTGACATTAAGTGTGAGATTGAAAACAGTAGTTTCAATGCTCCACAGACAAATAAATGTGAAAATAGTAAAAATTTGTGTGAAAAGCTGAAGCATTGGACTTATTAAAAATTCTGAAAAGTGAAAATTTACAAGTACCCCTCAGTGTAAAAAAGTTGTTAGGATCTTCTGAAAATCGACTAATAATAAAAACCGTAGCTCCTGGACATTATTGCATTTCGGGATAGGAAATAATTTAAAAAAAAATTGCAGGTATAGTTTCATAGGTAAAGGAAATGAGTTTAGCTGTAGTAACAGATAGTGTTATTTTATTTAAAAGTAGCACACTTACGACATTTTTCACCAGGTTATTTTGCACCAATGAATGAGTAACATTTGCTTGCCTAATGAAATCACTGGTCAATATTCCTTCATGAATAAGCAGTTCAATTTTGCAAAGTGAATTTCTTGGGGATTATTCATCACCATTTTCACCAATGTAAAGTACCAAAGTATATAAAGAACTCCACTAACCTAGTGATTTCACCGGTGTGAATTCACAGTATTTTTAATCAACTATAATTCACTTTGGAATACACCAAATACACTTGCTTGGTGATTTCCTCACTTAAAAGTCACCATGAAATTCACTTCTTGGTGAATACCAATCCAATCGCTATGTTAAGTTCATTGATGTTTTCACCATGTTTTCATGGGATGTAGCTTTCAGTCACCAAGGAAAAAGTTGGTGATTTTTTTTGAAATTAAATTTAAATTAAATCCATCAATTGCACCACTCATACCATAATTTTTCCACTTCTTGCCAATATTTTGTATTTTATAAAAACTTTTATAGCATTTTTTGGTAGAGATCTTTTCATATTTAGCTTTACCTAACTTCTTATATATAAATCCTTCGACAGTTTGTAAAACGAATCCTTCCTCAAATAAAGTTCGTTTTAGTAAAATGTAATAAATCCTAAATTCCACATTCCTTCACCGGCAACTCAACATTTTTATTAAGAAGATACAAGTTTTGTTTTTGCCATTTACAGTCTACCATCATCATCGCATTCCTTATGACGTTTCACATATCCTTGTTGAATTTTATTATCCTCAAAATAATAAAATAAAACCTCATTCTCTCTATCATAAGAATAATAATAATATAAAACAAAAATAAGTAAAACCAAAATGAACACGCGCCTCGTCCAATGGCCCTATGAAAACATAATAACCACACTAAGCCTCTTTAAAAAGTCCTTTATTTTTTCTGTTCAAATAAAAACAACAAATTATATATTATTGTATATTATTATTATCTTTATATATAAAAACATATGTGTAAAGATATACCTACATTTATTTAATATTTTTTTTCCTGGTGCATTGCTATACAAAATATAACAATAGTATAAATTTATTGTTGTCTGACGTTTGACGCATTACAAAATGTGCAATGAACTTTAACATTTCAATTCCAATATTCTATTCCAATGAGCATCACAATCAAAAGCATACCTACACTACATACATATGTAAATACATATGTACATGAATATATATGAAGTACATATTCTTGCATCATAACAAAGTGTCTTTCAACAGTTTGTTTTTTCTTTTTTTTTAACAAGATGCAACAAAAATAAAATAACAAAACAAAAATTAAAACCAAAAGTGTTAAAGTCCTTAAAGCGCAGGATTTTGATTTTGTTGTTATTTTTCTATAGACACTCTGTTATCATACTCTCTGCGCAGTTTTGATAAAACTCCAAAGTGATTTCATTGATAAGACGACGAAAAAGTATCCCCTTCTGTCTGAACTCGCCTTGTCAAGGATTCAACTCAAAAATACAAACAAATAGAACAGCAAAAGCTTTATGAACCATAGACAAATTAATCAAGCAAAAGCTCTTCATGTACATAGGTATAGAATTAAAGTCATCATCATGGAACTACAGGTGTGTTTTGTATGCTGCTATCAGTGAAAGTCCTTATTCAACTCACAATCTCTCTTTCTCTCTATCAAAATGCAAAAAGAGAGAATTCACCATACAGTGAGTCCTAAAAACGACTTATCAAGGATATATGACTAGGAGCCTATAAGGTTAGATACCCTAGTCTGAAAGTTTCTGCTTTTATCTTTGTTCGTTTGTGACACCATAAGCCAGTTCTCATCGGACTTTTATCATCGTTGGTTGTACCGTGTCTCAAAAACAGAAAAACAACAACAACTACAAAAAAAAAACATAAACTCCAAACGCGCGGGAGTATCTATCTTTTCATCATCCAGGATTCTCTGATTATATTTTAAGAAATAAAGTACATAGAGCAAACTGTGTGGTGCTCGTGTAGTCTACAACAGGAGGTGTTAGGAAGGACATTTCATTGAAGTAATTTTGTGTGTCTCTGTTATCTATATGATGGGAAGCTCAAAAAAGATAACCGAATATAGTGTAGTATAATAAAAAAAAAAAAAAAAAGAATCATAATAAGGACGAAAAATAAAATTCATCCTTCCTACGCAATTTGTTGTTATGTTTTTTATGTATTTTTAAAAAAATATCGGTATTTTTTTCGTCTTATTTGTTGTGGTGTATATTTGCTGACTTCGCGACTTTTCTCTGTTTGCATAGCCACGACATACATACATACGTACATAAGAAAAATAATAATCAAATTTTCCGTTTGTGATAATTGAAAAATGTGCGTTGTATCCTTGAACGAATAATAAAAGACATTTATTTATGTTTTTTCGTTTCCATTTTTCTTGATGTGATGTGCTTTTTATTTTGTTGAATGAAAAAATACTTTGTTGTCTGCCAGCGCCAGCGTCACCGTCACCTCTGCACAACCGCCGCCTGACGAGAAATCCAATATAAAATTCAGTGCGAGTCTCATTTTTGGAATAATCTCAAAAAAAAAAAAGTATCATCGTCATCACAGTGTCATCAAAAAAGGACTGAAAAGGATTATGATTTAAGAAGAGTAAGTTTTTCTTTATTTTGAGTTCTCGTTTTTTCGATTCTATTTGAATTTTTGTTACGCAACTAAAAATTGAGTGTGTTTGTTCTTTAAGGACTCGGATTTGTATCCTTTTTTTTTTGATGTGTTGTTGTTGTTGGTGTTTCTTGTATTTCATTCGAAAATATTTTATTTAGATAGAAAAGAATGTAGGTGGAAAAATTAACTTACATAATAGGTTAGGCGTTGTGTATATACGCAAAAACGTGCCCCAAGGACACTCATCCTGCACATACAGACACTACACACACATACCTCTACATACATACATACATACATATGTATAGAAATATATATACAGACACATTTTATCAGCTTTGCCAGTTCTGGCCTTTTGCCTGTTCTTTGTTGTGTGTTTCAGTTTGAATAGATACTCATGTAACGATGCAAAATATACCTATGTATGTAGGTACATATCCTTGCATAGCTACATATATATGTCGGTTTATCTCCTTCTAGTTCATTTATGCATGTATAAGTTTGTGTGTTGATTATTGATAAATCCACAGGTGAATGTCCAAAAGGGTTTTCTATTAATATATACCTAAGCTTTATATCTATATCATTTACAAATGTGTCATGATGTGAGGGGCATGGGAATAGGAGATATATTTAAATCTATATATGGGTTTCATTATTGGAATGTGCGGGTCTAACGTCTAAGTCTAAGTAGGTACATGTACATAAAGAGTCCTGAATTGTATCCTTTTAAGGATTATGCGTGTGTTTTTTTTTGTTTTTGTTCCTTTTTTTTTTTTTTTTGATAAACTAATTGATTAAATAAATTATTATGTTCAGTCTCTGAATGTGGATAAGCTCATGTGTGCCCTAAAGGGATTTTCCAGGCGGGAATTTAACAATATAATGTGTGTAGGTTTAATATCCTTGACATTTTCGTGAGCCTAATGATTCCTATGAGGATTATTATTCCTGATTGGAGTTGATTTCAGTTGAAGTTGGATATGTTCTCTCGTTCTAAATCATTATTTTACGTGTATGTCTGATGTGTACTTGTTCGATATGTTTTGTTTTATTTTTTAAGCTTTTATTTTAGATATACATATACATATATGTACACATGTAGTATCAAAAGAAGATTTAGAATTTTTCATTTTATTTTATTGAGATGGATTTTTTAATATGTGTTTCTATGTATGTATCAGGAAGCCATTATGTTTTATCACAATTATTATAGCTCCAAGGCATCTTTTAATGATGGTGGTTATTTGTTTTTTCTCACAAATATATTTTAAATGAAAGAGAGCTTAAGCCTCAGGACATTTTATTTTCTTTTGTGTGTATTTTTTTATTAAACGTTTTTGTTTTTTTGATAATTCGATACTCTTTGTAAAAATATACTGATAGGTATATCAGTATTATATATTGATAGTATTAAAAAAGAAAGAAAAATATTTTAATGAGACGATATGAGAATCATTTGTCTATATATACATATGTATATGTATTGAAAAATACTACTATAAAATATAGGCATTGGATACTTATTATAGCCCTTTGGCTATTATTCTTTCTTTTGATAACCCTTTTGTTGCCAATATAAAATTTTTGCCGTAAATTACTATATTGCTAGGGCTATCACCTATCCATCGTTTATTTGTATCTATATATGTTGTATATACAGTACTGTGCAAAACTTTTGTAACTATCACCGCCTATCAAAAAAAAGAAAATTCGGATATATAAAAGTTGATCCAAATGAAATTATTTTTATTGCTTTAGACTTTTGTATGTGTCACATTACTGTTCATAATCTTAAAGCACTGATCAGCGTTACCACTTTACTTCAATTGAAGTAGATCTACTTCTTTTTTTTTCAAATAAATTAAAAATCTACTTCTTACTTCGCACCATCATCAAAATATTGAAATCTACTTCATTTTTAAAATCTGTGTTTTTACCTACTTCAATTTTAATAGAAATAGACTGAATCTACTCCTTTTTTCTCCTTATCACTCTTGTACATATGTTTTCTATAGAATTAAAAATCGCTGGAGTATTTACATTTCCGGTGAGGTTTCGTTTTATCTAATGTATTCTAGTTTAACTCTTTTGTCATTTTTACTTTCGACATATAGAACCTGTATGGCAAGTTTTTCATTCGTAAACAAATTCGAATTCGAGATTTTAACCAAACATGACATTACGATGGTAGAGAAGTCGAAAAAAGTGGGTCCCCCGATTTTGTTGGTTTGTCTGAATGTCTTTCCTGTTTTTTTTTTTTCAAACTAAAAATAACAGTAGTCCCAATACAAATTTGTACGGTCAAAAATCGATAATTCGAATTTTTTCAAAAACAAACCGATAGATTTTTTTTAAATTCTTGCAAAAATTTGTGTTCTTAGTTTGGCTACTTTCAATATAAAAAAATATGTTTGTTATGCTCCAGAAGGGTACCCCAATTAGAACCGTTATATTGTTTTTAAGTTTTCTTAAGAACTAAACTATTTTTTTCTGTCAAAAATGTCATTGTTTTTATTTTTAATCTAAAAACAAATATTTTTTTTTGAAATTTGATATCTTGAAAACTGGTCATCATTTTTTACAAAATTGAAATGCAAGACGTCTAATAATAAGTTCAAAACTATATACCAAAAATATTTTTAAACTAAAATTCAAAAACGGTTTTCAAATACAATTTTAAAAAAATCAAGGTTTTTTTGAGAAATCAAATGGCTTTTACATTTTCAAAAACAAATTTTTTTGCAGGTACATTTTAATTCTTAAAATACAGGAAATAGTTTTAAACAGCCTTTTTTTATATACATGAACCAGTCGTGCATTTTATTTCTTTTTTGTTTGTTATTGTTATGTGTGTTAAGTTGTGCTCTAGTGTTATTTTGGATTTGATTTTTTGTTTTCAATATGAAAAGATATTTTCAAGTTGTCCAAAAACAAAGATAAAAGCTTTGTTGATGTACTGAAAATGTACTACGATCACAATAACTATTTCTTGTAGAACTCGTCCTTTGCAATCAAAACATCCTAAAAAATTTCATTTGACCAACACGAGTGTAGTAGTGTATTCCAGGCAGAAGTAATGGCGATTAAAGAGGCACTATCCTGCCTAAAAGAACACGTTATATCTTGCAAGGATATACGAATCTTCTCGGACAGCCAGGCCACACTTAAATCTCTCGCGTCTGTCTCCACAAACTCACAAGTAGTCCACGATTGTCGATCATCTCTGAATGAGATGACAGAACAGTTTAATATTCACCTCATTTGGGTGCCGGGCCACAGAGACATTCCGGGAAACTGTAAAGCCGATGAGCTCGAAAAAAACGGAACACTTCTGCCTAGTGTTAGACAAAATCATAACATAGGAACACCACTGGCTGCATGCAAATATCTTCTCAAACAATATGCTCTAGAAGCAACAAATGCTAGATGGTCACGGAGTACCACCTGCCTAGCAACCAAGCAAATATGGCCAAGCATAGACTTAAATTGGTCAAAAGGCTTGATATCCTTGAGCAGACAAAACATAAGCTCTACAATTGGAGTAATAACAGGACACTGCCTCATAGGAAGACATGCTCTGAGGCTAGGGGTCCACACAAATGACTTCTGTAGAAGCTGCATGGACGAGGAGGAAGAGGAAACAGTCCAACACCTTCTATGTACATGTCCAGCACTCTCCATTAGAAGGAATAACTTTCTTGGTAATCCCTTCTTCGACAATACCAGTGAACTGGCAACGATTGACACAAAGTGTCTCTCTAACTTTATTAAAAGCACAAAATGGTTTGTTTAATTTTCATTACTCTCCCATGAGTAACCTCATTAGTGGTATCACAATGGACCCTTGCGGTCTAAGTGAGTCAATGACATCTGGACAGCCACTCCAACCTAACCTAACCTAACACGAGCCCAATTTTTGCGTTTTCGTTTCCAACATATTGAATTATATGATTATGAAGGCTTAAATAATACCAGTTTTTAAAAATTTTTTTAATGAAATAATGTAATTTAAAAATATGTAGAATAATATGAAAAAGTAAATTTTTGAAATCTACTTCCATTTTTTTTTTTTCAATCTACTTCACTTTTTTTTTAGAAGTGGTAACGCTGGCACTGATCCACAGGCAAATTCTACAAATGCTAAAAATGCTACTAAAAATAAAAGAAATTGAGTGGGGCAACAGCCCGTTGAGAAATAGGGTCTAGTGACTTACAACTCTCAACCGTTCCTGTGTGCGAGTACTATTGTCAGGGATGGAGGGGACCTACAGTTTAAAGCCGAATCCGAACGGCTAATTTGAGAAAGGACTTTTCATGACAAGAATCACTTTTGGAGAATTTGTCAATACCTAGCAAGAGGCAGTACCCGTGAAAAAACTTTAGATGGCATAGGTAGGGATCGAACCCAAGACCTCTGGCATGACAGTCCAACGCACTAACCACCATGCCACGGGTACTACTCTACAAATGCACTGCTTTTACAAAAACAATAATGACCATTTCTCTTTTCGTCTAGTTTTGGTAACGGTTACTCTGATTTATTTTGATGTTGGTAATTTTATACGTGTAGCTTGATTTGTTTAGTTAGTTTAAGCCGGGACTTTGATCGATAAAACGTTTTTTTTAAGATAAATTCTTTTTAAATTGAAAAAAAAAAAAGATTGTGTTTTAAAAATGGCGGAAAATAAAATATATTCATCGGATGTAAAATCCAGAATATTGAGTGATTTCAAAAAAAAGCATCACAAAAAGAAATTTCAAAGAAATATTCCATTCACAAATCAACTATTTGTAGAATCATCAAAAGTGGACAGGTGTTATGCCATCATAGAGGAGGAAGGTCTCTAACCATCACAGCAAAAGATGATTGAAAAATAACAAATTTCTTCCGAAGAAACCCCACGGCATCATCCACTGAAGCAAAAATTGAACTTAGGTTACCAATTTACCCATCTATCAGACGCCCACGCACTGCAGGCCGGATTGCTTGGTTTTCAGATAGCAAAAGAGCCATTTATTTAAAAAAAAATGTGAAAGTTCGTTTGGCTTTTGCAAAAACTCATCTCAATTGGATTCTCCAAAAATGGTAAACGGTCTTGTTTTCTGACAAATCAAAGTTCAATATGCACGGATCGGGTGGAAAACAACATGTCAGGAGGTCAAGAGGTGAGAGAATAATTCAAAAATTCACTAAAGGGACGATTAAACATGGTCTTGGTCTTGGGCTGCTTCTCTGGCCAAGGAATCGGGCCAATTTGACAAGTGGAGGGCGTAATGAAGTCTGAAGACTATTTAGACATCCTTTGTAACACCATCCTGCCTTATGCCCATTGGGAAATGGACGTTCCAACACGACAATGATCCCAAACACAAGTCGAAGTTGGCCACAAAGTGGAGTACAGAAAAAAAGATTGAGGTTTTACCATAGCCAGCCCAACCCCCAGACCTAAACCCAATAGAGAACCTGTGGGAAATTGTGAAGAGAAGAATTGGTAGCAACATTTTTATGCACAAAAGTGACCTATTCGCTGGCAGTGGAATGACATTCTTAAAAAAGGTTATCAATAACTTTATAGCTTCGATTCCCAGAAGATATACAGCCGTTATAAAAAATAAATGGTACGCAATTAAATATTGCCCTGAAGTAAGAAAATAGTTTGATTTAAGTGAATATTTTGTTTAAGTGAAGAGTGTTAATTTGTTTCCAACAATTATAACGTAATATCAAAAACGTTTAGAAAACTAAAGAAAGAATTTTCCTGTTTGATTTTCCTACCAATTTTTTTGTTTAAATTTTGGAGGTTCTAGTTGCAAATTTTTTACACAGTACTGTATATATACATTAAATTTTGATAGGAAAATCTGGTAGTTTTTATTGCTACAATAAGATATTTCAGATAGATTTCTATACATACATATATGTAGATATATTTAATATCAAGAGAAACAAATAAAACAATTTCAATTTAATGTGATTTTGTTTTGATTCTATAAAAGTTTTGTTTTTTATGTCATAAAAGATTTCGTTTTATTTCATTTTTTAATTTATTTTGTGGTTATAAAATTAAAATTATTTTTTTGAATCGGATATTTTGTGTTTAGTTGGGATTGCTAATTGAAAGGCTTTTGTACACTACTCAAGCCTATTCTATTCTTATCCCCTTTAAAAAGTAAACGCGTTCTTGAAATATCAGTTTTTGCTTATGATTTCTTTTTTATCTCTAAACATTTTTTTAATTACCAAAATAATTTATTTATTTAGCGAAGAGAAAATACCTAAAAAAATATTACTCGGAATAATCAGTCAAAAACTTCAATCAATTTAGGTTAAGAAGGCCGCTATTGGGGCAGCTGTATAGCGACGGCGGCCATTTCTCTTATATATTTTAAGATATAAATGGCATAATATTTCTCCTAAGAATGAAATAATCATCCATTGATTTTTGTTAAAAATTATTTGTTTTTTAACTTCCTGATTTTCAACTTGAATATCTTGGCAAAAGTTAAAGATATTGCATTCAAACTAATTGTATTACATAACAAAATATTGTTTTAAACATTTATTAAATTTTTTAGAAATATCCAACAGTAATATTTTTTTAATACATTTTTTTGATGAATATTTCGATATTTCGAATATTTCGAGTTATTGACTTCAAAATGGTTTAATTCTGTGCTTAATTTTATTGTTACCCTAAGGTAATTATGTTAGAAAAATCGAGTCTGTATTTTTATACATACAAAATTATTAATTTAAGGAAATACTATTAAAATTTGTAAAAATTGATTTTTGACTAAAAATCTCGGGAACAAAAATAGATATTGAAATAAAACTTACTTTATCATTTTTTTAGAAAAATTCAATTTACAACTTTTTTAACAAAACACGAAAACATACAAAAACAACAAAAAAACTGACAAGAAATGGTTTTCTACTCAAATATTAGGAGAACAAAGAAAGATATTGACTTCAAATTTGTATCTCACACCAAATATTGTTATTCATATTTTGTTAAAATTTTAGACAAAGCATAAGACGGGCGTGGGCGTGGGAATTTATCAGTGTTGATCGCTACCCATCCTCTTTTGGAGTATTAAAATGAAACCTCTTACCGGAAAACGCTTTGTATAAATATCTAATGACCGGACTATATGACATTGAACATGTAAGAGTTTCGAATAACATCTGTCAACTGTGTGTAAGCAGCCAATTCTTGTTTGAAAGCTATTTGGCTGTTGTCAAATTATTCTTATTGGCGGCTATTATCAAGGCGCTGACTGATCTGCAAAAATTTTATAATCTTACAATCTTCTGTTCTTGGCTTAAGGCTATTTACAATTTATATTTTGTCATCTCGCACTGTTTAACCAATCAAGATTTTTATATGTTGCCGCTTTCATATCTGCTAAGTCTTACAGAAATCATTGCAAAAATATAGTAAGAATTATTTCTTGATATTAGCATTTTTTCAAACTTTTTGGATTCTACTCACTTCTTAAGAAGCACCTACAAATTGAATTTTTTTAAACCAGTGTTCAAGCTGAACAGTTTGCTTAGCATAGGGTGCTCTAGCAGTAGAGCACATTTTAAGAATGTTGGAATTTTTTGTTTCTGGGTGGGAAGCGATGTTCAAATGCTTTTTTATTTTATCATCCTCCAATTTCCATCGCCAAGCAGTTTTTGGCACTCGTTCGAGGTTCAGAGTTGAACAACTCAGTGAAAAATCAATACAAATGCAATGTGTCGCTGAAAAGTTGGAAAGGGGTCGGAAAATCTTTGGACTAAACTATAAGCAACTGTTACTCGTTATGTAGAAAAATTCGAGAAACCAGACTTAGTTATGGATATGAAAGTTATCCATCAGAACACCATTAAATCGCCAGTAATCGTAGCCATAGTGCAAGACATTGAGTCTGTAGAAGTCTGTTCGCCATCGTCGCGTCGTTTACAGCAACTGGATATGTCACAAAGCTCTGTTCATCGCATTTAAATTGTTTGATCCATACAAGATTCGGTTCAGGAATTGAAGCAAACAGATCATAGCAAGAACAAATTATTTCCGTAATCAGCAGAAAGATGTGCACGAAGTTGTCACCAGTTTCAAGTATTGTATTATTACGCTCAGAGTTTGTGAAGATGGACAATTCCTCGACATTATTTTTGATTATTCTTAAAATTGTTACTTGCCTCAGTTATTTTGTTTTTAGAACCATGGAGTGAGTAAATGTTAAAAAATTAGTTCATCCGGTATAAAATCACTAAGAACTGCAAGAACCTGACGATGATAGTTTAAACAGAGGATATTTCGCATTTGAAGAAAGACGTGATAGAAAACGTTACTTGACTATAAATGTTATATGAAATAGAGACACATATGTATATGTATAACGCTTTCTGATGCTACCTTAATAATTAATAACTCCCTGCGAATACACAATGATATCCAACGCAAAACGAAATGGATTATTTAGAGTAACGAGCATTTCGTCTGATGATATACTGGATTTCAAAAACACCTGGACAAATTTTTATAAGAAAACCAGCAAATCATTAAACAAGGATTCCATGTTTATGATTTCTAAATACAGACATCTGAGCTACAGCTCAACATCTATAGGACGCGTGGAAGCGTCGGAATGGATCGACGGTCTTATAAAACACCAGTTTTTGCTCCAAAAACGCTTCGCCACTCCTGCCTTACCAACGACAATGGCTTATGAAAATAAAATTCCCATAAACCATAAAAAGATGGAGGATGTTCGCAAAACCGTATCGTATATAGAAGACGACAAGAAGGAGTTCTACCTAACTATATTAACATGACCAACCACAGCTTCTGAAGGTCATGAAGAAGAGGAAGAAAAAAACTTTTTTTTTACTATATTTTTGCATGTGATCTCGCTTATGTATACCAGATTTTTTTAATTACATAATCTCTACTATTACTTAAATATTTTGTTATCATTTAAAGCTTTATTTTAAATAAATTATTTATTTATTTCATTAAAATTTGAGTTTTATTTGAAATTTCGAGCCGTAAGTTGCAATAACGGAATAAGTCCAACTTTTCCAAACCGTTATACCTGGCTACCTGAACCGGCTACAAACAAAATTTGTATCTCATTCCACTCAAATCCACGTGATCTTCATTTTATCTATAGGTCTTGCATCTCAAAAAAGTAAAATATAGACGCTATTCAGTTTTTTGCGTTTCCCAACACTTTTGCAAAATGGACTTATTCCGTTCTCACAACTGACGATTCAATTCATCATGTAATTTTTTTTTTTTTTCAATAAAATTCGACCTTGTTTCCCAAATCTATAATCTTTTTCTTCGATATTCAGTTAAAATATTTATGCTATTTCATATGATAATTCCTAAGTTTTTAGATTTCACCTGTATTATGAAAATCTGAAACGCTAAAATATGTATGATAAAACGGTTTTCAACAGAAAACGGACAAATGGTTTTAAAGTAAGTTTTGTTCTTGTAACGAAGCTCTTTTCTAAAAAATTCTATTATATCAAGTTTTTGATATATGTATGTTAAAAAATGCTCCAAGCTTCATTGAATCAAATGAAGATTCACAACTATTAAGAATTTCCAGAAACTAAGTAAGATATTAAAATAATTTAAATTGTTTTTAAAAGAGAAAGATTTGTACTTTGCAAATACAAATCATACAACTTGTTGTAGCTATCTTGAGTTTCTCTTTAAAAACCCTGTTTCGAATTGTTTATAGCATTTTTAAAGGGACATATTTTAAAAACCTGATGTGATAGAAAAATTTCAAGGCAAAATTTGAATTAAGACATTTTAATCCTTTAAAAAAAAAACATTATTATCGAAAAGTGTAACTTGCTATTTAACAGAATAACTTAAAATATCGTGCAACATATGTAATTATAATAATTTAAAATAGAAAAAACTTAGCTAATTTGAAACAATGGAATAAATTAACGTTCAAAAAATTTGGCCATTCGGGATGAAATCGTTAACAACTGGAAAAAAATGACCATGATTATATTAATATAATATGTACAAACCTCGAATAAAAGTAGGACGTATCAGATATAATGATTTTTCTCGGGTATCGAGGTCCGGAACTTGTATAATTTATAACACAAATTTTAAAATAAAACACAACATACCAAATTATATACAAGGCCTTATTAAAATTATTATTAGGTTATCATATGAGTTTATGAAGATTCACATGAGTCAAAATATTCACAGCTTTATTGTCACAAATACACTCTTTTTTGAGTTGAACTAATTTTGCAATAAATGTCCCTGAATTTCTATCTATATTAATTCAATCTTTATTTCAAGGGATTCTGAACTAATCAAACTATAGAGAATCCAAAATAAACTTAAAAAGTGTTGCAGAAAAACACCTTACTTTTTTTATTATTTTTTTGAATAAAAAACAATTGATCCAAGAACTATTGCTGACGTCTATGTTCGTTGAGTCGATTATGGCATAGCAGTCAAAATTACAGTTTAATTGTGAAAAGTGATTAATCTGCCATAAACCTATCGTGATCCTAAGCAAAGTATTTACCTTTATATACTACAAAAAAAATATTCGCTAAAATCAGATGAAATAAGACCAAATCTTATTACAAAAAGTAAATAAACCCTCAACGTTTTACCATCAAGGCTTTCATATGAGCAATTTCGTCATGATTTAGATACAAATGACATGTAATAATAAAATATAAGTTCGAAGAAATAATTACCTATGATTTATTCCCAGGAGCATTTGACATTCACAGAACATTTGGATTTGTACTATACCTATTTCTATGGCTTTAAACAAAAAAAAAAAACTTTCCTATACCTCCATCTTTACTAAGAATATTCTTCTTTCCAAACGCATGAAACCTTTTCATTTCACCACTATGATGAATTAATCAATATTCCAGAGCACTAGGTTAAATATTCTAGGTAATCAAACTCTACTCAACAAACGTATAGTCAATGACGAGCACAAGATAAGCGTCACTCTTACTCTCGGGAATTACACAAAAGCCCTTATGAATAAAAGAGAAATTTCCAGTTCCAGGTAAATATCAAGGCGGTTGTAAATCAAATATTCACCAGTATAAATGCGGATGTAACATCTATGATGATGATGTTGATGAGGATGGTAAAGTGGAGCCCTTCTTTAACTACGAGTATAATGGTGCGATTGCGTTGCACAAAAGAACCAAACTAATCAGTATCATAGCCATAGGGAATCACTACAAAGGTTTGCATCATGCTTATATGAGTATACGAGATGTGCAAACAATTCTATGAAGCATCAAGGAAAGCTTGCCTTTGTTTGACCCCATTGGAAGTGGTCATAGAAAAATGCTTCTAAGGGTTTCATGAAAAAAGATTTGCCAGAGAAGGAAGGAAGGGATAAAACTAGATGGATTAATTGCAGACATTGCAGAAACGACCACCTTCTCAATAGTCCAATAGATACGTGGTTATATTGAAGTAATATCATATTAAGGAAATCGCTTCTAAATAAGCTTTAATAAGCGTCATCTTAAAAAAGTTTGTTTGGCTCAATTTTACAATCGATATGAAACTGATCGAGACTTTGACGAGATTTTAGACAAGATTCAGCTGTAAGAGACCAAATCTGTGAAATCAAAAACATGATTTTCAATTAAGACAAGATCTCGACATCTAGGTCTGTTCACGTGACAAGATTTTGAAAAGACTGAGATGTTGCCAGTCGCATCTAGGGCTCTTAAATATCGAAGTTGGTCATAAAACCAGATGCAATGATAATTTTGGTATAATGATACTACTTAGACTTCGTCGAAATGTAAACATGAAAGTCACGTATCAGTTTCGTTTCGGTCTCAGTCTTGTAGTTTTTCTGAATTGTTTGATTTGTAGTAACGTGTGCTTTTGGTTTCATTTCATAGATTATGTATGAGGGTTAAAGTTTTAACTTAATACTAATGACAATGCTTTTTATATACGTGATCAGCCACATAGCGGGTTTTTCAATAAGGGCGGGTAGATGTTGAAGTGGAATAAAACAAGCTGGGTGTGAGGTACTAACAAAATTATTTTTTTATTTTAAAGGCGCATGTATGCCATTTAGTGTGGAATATGACATCATTCAAATGCCCACCTCGGCTTCTTACAGTGGCACGGATCCGAGTGGTCCAATTTTCAATTAATCTTCAGCATAGATCCGGCTGAATTTGAGTGATGGCCTGTGTTATGTTCACCTTTAGGGCATCGATCAATTGTTGTTTATTTGCATAGACCTGCGACCTCAAGAAACCCCACAGAAAAAAGTCTAGCGGGGTCAAATCGAATGACCTTGGTGGCCAATTCACATCACCCCTGCGAGAGCTAAATTTACCCTCAAATCGTTCATGAAAAATGTCAATCATGGCGTTTGATGTGTGGCACATAGCGCCGCCGCCCGTCCTGCTGGAACCACACGTCGCGTCGTCTAGGTTCAAATGGTTCAATTTGAGTCCTAAGAAATTAGTTATCATCGTTATGTTGCGCTCGCTGTTGACGGTGACCGCCTCACTAACGTAATTTTCAAAAACGTACGGACCAATTACGCCGCCCGGCCCAAAATCCACACCAAACGGTTACTTTTTGAGGATACTTTATCACCTGTTGAACCTCGCTTGGGTTGGAATCGACCCATTTATGGAAATTTTGCTTGTTAACACAACCATTCATATAAAAATACGCATCGTCACTAGAGATGATTTTTCGGCAAAAATTGGGGTCCTCTTTCAACGATTCATCGAAGCCCAGTCAGCGAACAAACGGCATTGTCTATGGTCATGAACTTTGAGCTCCTGGATCAGTTGGATCTTGTACGGGTGTAGGCTCAAGTCCCGACGAAAAATTCGCCAAGTTGAAGTCTGCGAAAGGCCGAGTTCTTGTGCACGGCGAGAAATAGACTGCTTGGGGTTCTGCTGTCCACTTTCACGGACCGAGACGATGTTCTCGGCCGATTTGGCATTCCTTAAACGTACTGGTGTTGGCTGATTGTTTACTCAACCGATCGTCTCAAATTTGAATTAAGATAATTTATGAAGTTTTAAATGCAGGTTGACGCGCCATGCCACATACCCACGCAACTCCGTCTTAGCGATAACAATTGAATGCTTCAGAGCTGCGATTTGATATTTTTTTTTTAACCACTTTTGAAGAACTGATGTTATGCCAACAACTTTACTATGGCTAATATGATAGGAACAGGTTTCTTAAAAAAATGCAATCTTTTGTGAATGCAATGCAAAATGCAAAAAATGCAATCCTTAAAAATCAATTATTGAATTCAATCAGAAGATTGCGATCACTGATTTCATTTTGGGACTTCAGACTTGAAATTATACCATCTTCATTCACTTGTAGCAAAAAGACTGCAATCATATTTGTCCTCTTTTCATTTTATAGCATTCAATTGAATGCACTCTTTTGAGAATTCATGTATTCAATGCATTCTTTTTGCATTCTTTGCATTCTTTTCAATAGTATTGCTGTTTTAAGTCAAATTATGCATTTTTAAAAATGTTTAAAGAATTGAAAGTTGAAATCATCAATTCATTCAAATCACAAATTAAACAAAGTTTTGCAAAAAATGTAAAATAATACAAAAGAATGCAATGGGTGCAAAGAATGCAAAAGAATACAAGAATACAAGGAGTGCAAAAGAATGTAGAAAATGCAAAAGAATCCAAAAAAATGCAAAAAAAATCAAAGAATAGCAAAGAAAACAAAGAATACAAAAATGAAAGAGTGCATGAATTCTTAAAGATTACATTCAATTGATTGCTGTAAAATGAATGGGACGAAAAAATGAGTTCAATCTTTTTGCTACAATTAAATGGACATTGCATTCAAAAAAGATTGCATTTTTTATAACCCTGAATAGATTAATGGAGTTCTGACGGAAGGAACAAACAAGAAATTTTGAAATATATGCAATTTGATTGTCAACTTATAGCAAAAAATGGTCTTCTTTAGAAGAAAAAAATTGATATAACAGGAATACTACATACGAGTACAGAAACGATATGATGCCAAAAAGAGTCCGAGCTTTCTAAAAAAAAACAAGAACCTCGAAAACCATGTTAAAATTTATAAAAACTCGTTTGTCTCTATGCTCAGGTTGGAAACATAAAATGACAATAAATAAGATGACAAAAATTCAAGTCTTATATACAATTTTGTTCGTTTTATTAACGAACTAGCGGCCCGTCCCGGCTTTGCACGGGTAGACATAAATAGATACAATCTAGTACTTAATATAGCCTATGTTACTCAGTGATAATGTAGCTTTCTAATGAAAAAAGAATTATTAAAATCGGTCCAGTACTTTTTGAGTTTATTCGTTACATACAAAAATACAAATCTTTCCTCTTTATAATATTAGTGTAGATAATTATTCAATTCCTAAAAAAAGCAATGTTTTCCTTATTCAACAGCCAACACTCACTCAAAATAATAAAACCCTGATTACTATAATTGAATTTCCAGTAAAAAGTCGAATTCTTATGCAAAAAGCCTGCATTTCAATTAAAGTTAAACATTCAAGCGATATAATTTAATATCCAACCATAAAAACTGAACCCTCGAGAATTTCGTCCTACAAAAAAAAAAAAACATCATTAAATTATGGTTTATAAGGTGCACCATTATACCTGTCTTAAAAATACTCACAAACATAGAATTATCTTTTTCTATATTAAAACAAAACAAACAAAAAACTCACCCAGTTTGTTGAAAATTTTAAAACTCAAAACAAGAAATTATTTGGAAAATTTAATTAGTTAATTAAAATTAATTTGACTAATGGGTGTTAAATTATTATTACCAACAATTATAATGTTGAAAATATTATGATTAAAACTTCCATAACGGAACGGTGTGCTGTAAATTACAATTCATTTTTTTATATCATTCTAATCTCTGGGGTGATTCAATTTTTGAAATATTACTCTTCGCACAGACTAAAGGCATATTAAAATAATGACTTATTTCCAATTAATCATTGTTTTTGTTATAAAGTTTATCCAAATCATCAAACAGACAGGCAGCACGCATTAATCATTTAAAAATATTCAAACATCACATCGCATCGTTCGTACAATATCCTGATGTTGAATTTGAAAAAATATGAGTGATGAATTTTGATTCATTAAAATGTATTTTGAATTCATCGCTGAATTCCTTTGTTTTTTTTTTTTTTTGTTGAGGATTTATACACGTAATACATATACAAATTTATATTATTTATATCTCCTTGGGAATATTTTTAAATAAATACTCTCATCTCATCGTTTATTATGTAGAGGAAAAGTTTAAATTTCAGAATAAAAATAAAATAGAAATTCAAATCCCTGAATTTATGTAATTCCCAAATTGTGATTTTTATTTTAGTTTACTGAAGTAAAAGTATGCATCGTTAAATATATTAAAGGATCTAAAAACGCACAAAAAAATGTAAAGAACCATAATAGTTTCACCAAAATCCCATAAGAACAGAACCTCCTCTAAGCCAAAGGCTATTGTTCACATATTAATAGATTGTATACCAGTGTCAGATCAATAGAAAATCATTAATAAGCATAAATTTCGGGCCAATGGATAACATCAGGGGCGCTTATTCTATTCGATACAGAAAGAAATAAGTACATTATTTGAAACTGACTTTTGCTTGCATTTGTGAACGGTAACAAAAAACAATATTTCTTATTAGATAAAATAAGTTTGAAGTCTTAATCTCAAGTTTTTGAAAAGATATTTGAGTCGAAATTCAATTTTTACCAACTTTGAGTAATGTTTTTTTAGGTTTTTATTTTTTATAAAAAAACTGTCAATTAGATTTTTCCCAAAATTTTATCAGATGTCAAAAACATTATTCTTCGTTGCAAAAAATTGTTTCGGAGATGAAATCAAGTTTAAGTCGTAAAATTTTCGAGGTGACAAATTTTTTTTTTCAGTTTTTTTGATTTATAAAAAAAACGTTAATTAGATTTGTTTCCAAAAATATAATTGTTTTGTATCATGTTACAATATATAATATAAAATTTAATTCAAGTCTCTAGCGTCATTTGTTCATGAGATATTTAGGTTTAACCAAAATGTTCACCTTTTTTTTAAACTGCTATGGTAAAAAAACAACCCACGCAATTTTCTTGAGAGCCCTTTCTGCATCTTTCTGAACTATTATACTCGTATGTATATTGTATAACAAAATTTATTTGAAGTCGATATCTCTTCTGGTTCTTGAGCTATGGACGACGAAAAAAACGTTGCGAACGTACGGACGTACTGACATACGGACATACGGACGTACGAACGTACGTACACACGCACGCACAGACATCTTTCTAAAAATCTTTTATTTCGACTCTAGGGACCTTGAAACGTCGAGAAATGTCAAAATTTTCAATTTGACAAATCGGACCCTTTACAATAACTTACTATGGGAAGTTAAAAATGTAATTTTTTGACTTAATACCTTTTTAACTAACACCAACAAATTATGAAACACTTTCTGACAGCAAAGAGCTTTGAAGTTTCACACAAAAATAGGTCAATAGGTTCAATGAAAGGAAATATTTTGAAAAATAGCGGCTTTCGTTTTGAGCCCTTTATACAAAACATGATTTAAAATTATCATAAAATTAACTACATTAAAGTGTTGTAGAATAATGAAATTTAGAAACAACAAATATCTGGGCACTAATCATAATATGATATCAGTCGTCGGTATCCACCCACTTTTCATGAATTCGGTGTGGTTTATATGAAAAACTTCTGATTGTTGTAGATTGATAAAATTTAGCTAGTGGAAAGGTTGATGTGTATACAAAGAAGAAATTTCAAGTCTGATTTTACCTATTCACTCGAGGGGCGTGGCAAACACCCACTTTTAATTTATTTTCTTTTATGTGTTACATTTCTGAATAATATAGATTTATGAAATTTGAATTACAAGAGAAAAGAAGAAGAAAGGAGTCGAGTTCTTTTGCTTACAAAAAACTTGAGTAAATAATAAGCCTGCTGTGAAAATTAGTGAAATATAAAAGTATACCAAGTTCTAAGTTTACAAAGGTTTAATAAAAATGTAGTTTTTTACCAATTTGATATCGAAACAAGTCTAAATAATAACACATATTTGCTATAAATTATTGATTACTGACTAAAATTGAGTAAGTTTGCTTGGTAACGTTTATGTTACTTTACTTTCTTATTTAAATTGGTTTCCAAAACCTTGCCAATGAAACAATTACATTTTAGACAGTAAATTTTTAATAGAAAATAAAATCATTGGATAATATAATATTGAAATCTTTTTGAAAATACTTTTCACAATACTTTTTACAATTGGGAAAACCGATTTTAGTGAATATATCATCGTTTTATTGGTACCAGTATCAACAATAGCTAGTGCTATTAGGAAATAAGTTCAGACCACATTAAGGGACTTATCTATGAAAATTTTTTTTTTATTTTATGGTAGGTCTCTGTCGAAAAAAATGTATGTTTTTGGAAAGTGTACTAAAAGAAAACCAATAAAAACTTCTTTTCTTATTTCAAATGTACTTTTGTCAAAAATCAGGTTATTATGTTTTGAAATTCAACTTAAAGCTGAATTCGTAAACATGTTCCATGTTCATTTTGTTTGCATATTTGATTTGCATACTTTATTATTATATTAGTTATGATTAATTTACTGAACAAAAAATATTTATTATTTTTTAACTTAGACTTAAATAACATAGGATAAAGTTTAAGTAAGTTAGAAGTTTAAAAAAATCGCTATAATAAAAATTATAATATCTCCCAAAGGTTCTCTCTAAACGTTGGGAAAATTAGTTTAAATATAAATCTCTTAAAAGTCCAATTAGTGACCAAACTATATGAATATCTTTCCTTGGAGCTATATATTTGATAACTATGATTTATGTGATGCTTATAATCATCTGCAACTGAGGCAATGAACCTTTACATTCCAAAAATAATTATTCGTAAAAATTCCAGACCAGTCTGGTTCAATAAAAGATTAAGTAACTTGTGCAACAAAAAAAAATAAAGCATATAAACATTTCCGAAAGTCTAAAGGAAATGATACTTTGCTAAACAATTACAAACGACTTCATAAAGAATTTGATGTTTTAAATAAGTTTTTATATAAGGATTACCTGTATCGCACAGAATCAAATTGGAAGCAAAATAGTAAATGTTTTTTTAATTTCATTAATAGTAAGAAATGTTCTAATGGTATTCCAAATTGCATGCATTATTCAGGGACTACATCAAGTGACCCTATGACGATCTGCAACATGTTTTCAAATCAATCCATCTAATTTGCACAATAATTTTTCAACTAAGGCACCTGGGAATCAGATCAATGTCGGTTCCTTATACTTAAATTCAACTGATGTCGAAAAAGCTATATCTGAATTAAACCATGATAAACAACCAGGTCCTGATGGTATTCCTCCTTTAATTTTAAAATCTTGTATATCCTCCCTCACTGATCCGTTAACTCGACTCTTTAATGCATCTTTAAATATGGGACTTTTTTTAGATGACTGGAAGGTATCGTATTACGTTTAGTTTACGAAAAGTTATCCTTCATTGTTCGGGAGCTTATTACCCCTGCTCAGCATGGTTTTGTTTCTGGAAGGTCAACTACTACAAACTTAACAATCTTAACAATCTTAACAATCTTAACCAATGATATAATAAAAAACTTTGAAAATGGTTATCAAAGTGATGTAATATATACAGATTTTTCAAAGGCGTTCGATAGGGTAAATCACACAGTCTTAATAAAGAAGCTTTTCGCCCTTGGTTTTCACTCAAATATATTGAGATATAACATAATATCTGATCCCATAAATGTGACTTCTGGAGTACCTCAAGGAAGTCATTTAGGTCCACTTCTTTTTCTGCTCCTTATTAACTGCCATCTCCTTCAGAATGACCTAATTAACTTAGCCGATTGGTGTAATTCAAATCAGTTATTTCTAAATGTTGCCAAATGTGATTTCCTATCTTTTCGCCGAAATTTGTCACCTATAAACTATGTTTACAACATTGATGATATTCCACTGCCAAAAAAGACCTAGGTGTCATCTTTGATCCTAAGCTAACGTTTTGCCTTCATATTGATTTTATTGTTGCGAAAGGAAATTCCTTACTCGGTTTCGTTTCACGTAACTCTAAGGAATTTTCAGACCCTTATACACTCAGAGCATTATTTTTTTCCTATGTAAGGCCGGTCCTTGAATACTGTTGTGTAATATGGAACCCCTACTATGCTATCCACTCAAATAGAATTGAAAGAATCCAAAAGCGTTTTACCAGGTTGGTCATTTATAGACTTTATTGGAACATACGAATGCCTACTTATCTTACTAGATGTAATTTAATTGGTCTCCAGTCTTTAGAGACTCGGAGAAAATATTTTGAAATAATTTATATTAGAGACATTATTAAAAATTAAATAAATTATCCTTTTCTTTTGTCCCTTATAAGAATATATGCTCCAACAAGAGATCTTCGAGTACATAGTATATTTGTTGAACCTTTTCATAGGGTAAATTATGCTCTTAATGAGCCAATAACAAGGTGCCTTAGAGAGGCAAACTCAGTTGCTAATCATATTGACTTCCATAGCAATATTAGTCGCGATACCTTTAAAAGTCTTATTATTAATTTATTAACTTTTTTAAACTCTGGTGGTTAGGTGTTTTATTATTTGTAAGTATTTAGTTATTTGTAGGTATTTATACAAACTTGTAAGGTATCGCATGTTGCTTATAATTTAATCAGTAGTCTTTAAGATTATATATTTTTATTTAAAATGTATATCTGCTTGATGGGAAATAAATAAATAAATTAAATAAATTAAAAAAAAAAAAGTCATTGACTAAAATTTTAAACGATTTCGAAATTTTAGAAAGATGCTATGTTAAAAAATGTGGTTTTCAATTTGGTGGACAGTTGTCACTTGGTCTATGCTCAGTTTAATTTGCCATTTATTAATCAATAGGCTTACTTCTGAAAAAGTTTTTTCTAAATAACATCGTTTTTTTTTTTTTTTGTGCAAGAATCGCTCTTTGATAGAGAAATTGATAGTCATGTACGATATTTTGTAAATTAGATTAAACACTTTTAATAAGTTCAGAATTACTCTGTATTAAATTACAAAAATCTTCCGTTAGGATCACATACTTCTCGGCATCAGTTTTTAATCACTCATCTCCAATTTTTAATAGTGTTTCAGCATATTTTCGTGATTTAATGTCACTATTATTATTAGTGTACTCAAAAAAAGAATATATTGAATGGAATAATATTAAAGTGTGGAATTCCACACACACCTGAGTACAAGAACACCCTGTCAATTGTTCGAACAAATCATTCGAGAATCGAGTGGCTTTCGCCGAACTTCTTTTTCTTTCGTTAAGTGGAAAAAGGGAAGTAGACATCCATCTTAGCCTTCAATACGTCGGTCTTTTCGATTTTGGCTAAGGCGGTGAGCAGTGGTGTTGTAAGTTAAATCCCTTTAACAAATTTTTGTTACCCAATACGTAGTGCCTGTTAAAACACCATTATATTTTTAGACAGTGCTGATAACAATAAATTTTAGTTTATCCCGCAAACAACAAAATAATTTGCGAAGAAAAGCTCTCGCCGAACCTAGAGCATTTGGTCCAGAGAAGTTTGTATAATCTCTACAGTACCTACCTCTTAAGCATTTATTTCGGACTCCTCAATTGCGCACACTCGAAAGATCGGTGGCTAACGCAGCCTCGCAAATCTTACAAGCCAGAGACAGCGTCGCAGCATCCACTAGGAAGATCAGACGACGACACACGCACGCTTGCCGCCTACGCCAGGCCTAAGCCATCACCTTTACTAGGCCGACACCTCAAACATTCTCAACATCAATTACCCACTTCAATCACCGCCAAAACATCAACTTCAATTACCCGCCCAGTGCCAGTATCAGCAAATCCAAGTTACAATCAAAATTGAGCTCTAATTAGATCGGTTTCAGATCCAATCAATTAATAGAGAATCCCCAAAAACAAAAAAAAAATCATCACCAGCTATAACTACTTTCAACCTATACAGACTGTACTTTTTTTTACAAACCAATTTCTGTAAACTCCCTCCGTGATCGGTGATCTTAGTGACTCTCTATATTAAAGTAAGAATAGGGTTAGAAGGGCAGGGTGAAGAAGGGAAAAGGGAAAACAAACATAGAAAAAAGTTAAGTATACGAATTTCAATCCCAAAGCAATTTGTTCTTCTGTTTAAGATTTTATTTTTTCTAATCAAAGTGTTTAGCCGTGATAGGAAATAAGGCCGTCATCCCACGCATGCTGTGCACATCATCGTCGGAGAACGAGCCAACATATAAAAATTGCAAGTAATAAACGAAACACGCGGTAAGTCATTATTATTATAAAACGAAATTTAGTATCTTAAACTTAAGATAACGAGTTGATTAGGGGTTGAAAAATTGAATCGCTTTCAATTGAGATTTAAATTAGAGTAATAAGAGAGCGTAATTAAAACGTGTAAGTAAATAAAAAGAGAAAAAAATAATACTATGTTAAGAATCAAAGAGAATTAAAGAGAGTCGTGCAAGGTGCAACAACAACAACATTAAATTCGGATTTTTTTTTTTAAGTGCGGAAAAAATGGTTGTGCATTTTAAACGACAGGTGTATTAAAATTTAGTCCAAAAAGCAAAGAAATTGTTTAGAAAGAAAATACAATACAAAAATTAAGAACAGACAATATATTTAAAAGATTAAAACTTAAAGGTTAAAGCTATTATCACAGATCAAGAGAAAGTAAGAAAAGAAAAAGAGAAAAAATTTATATATATACCTAATATAAATCTATATATAGAAAATAGATATACATATAGTAGAAACCTAAAGTTTAAAATTTAACAATAAAAAGTATTATTTTGCTATCACAGAAGATCACAGAGAGAGTAAAGAGATTGAAATGAATGTGTATAATCCTAATTTATAAAACAAATAGTTACAAAATAAAACCTAAAGTGAATTTCAAAATGTCGGCGTTCAACTATAATAATTTGCTTTGAAGATTATGATAAATATGCTGAATTAGGTTCTTCTGTTCGAGCGTAAGGGGGGAGAAAAATGAAGAGGTTACGATCGATGGATAATGTGTGAATCGTAAAGATTTGCACATTTTTAAATTAGGGGCTAGTGTCAAGGAATTCGCGAGACGTTAGCCATAGATGGTCGTGTTATACCTATATAACATAACTGAGGGTGGGTTCGCGATGGAAACACACTACACCAAAGTTTTCAACTGAGCGTTTCAGACTATGAAATAGATATTGTGTGTGGTATAAACAGGTTCGAAGGTAATGCAAGTATGTATGAAGTTATTAAAGTAAAAACAGTCAAGGCATGTAATTAGTAACGAGTCCGGTAGCAGTGCAAGATCCCACAACTCCGTCGAGCTAGTGTCGCGCGTGAGCCAGCATGCCTGCCGCACTTCTCTACCAGGACAGCCCGACCTACGTTCTTTTGGAACCTTTAGAGGATTCCTGTGCCTACTTTAGGATTTGGGGGATACAATATTCGCGTATCGTAGGATAGGGTCTAATTAACGTTACAAGTGTTACAGGCGGGCGGATCTAATTAAATGAGCTGTGAACGAGATATTTAACCGCGCTAAAAAGTAGCTTAAAACAATCTTCACACTCGAAACTACTTCCACACAAAAAATAATGTGAAAATATTCGTCCGTTACGAAGTGATTGACGAACAAACATCCAAACAAACAAACTAACTTTCTCAATTATAAAATTACTATAGATTTTAAAAAATTACCAATTATTTTACTAGTTACCAGAACTATTAAAATTTTGAAGTGGCTAGTATAAACTGCTAAGATTGTTAAAACAACAAAAATACCCTTAATACTGAGTATTAAATTTTAAATAATGTGACATTAACTTTGATGATGCTACGAGTATGTTAATTCAATTTTTAAATTATTCTTCACTGTAAAATTTTTCACGCAGAGATCTACAAGTTTGTTGAGCTTTAAAAAGTGGGTTTTAAGGTACAAAAATCTTGCGACAAAATATTTTTTAATCATCCATAAATAAGTCGAAATGATTTAATTTGCTTTTGATTGGTTTTGAAATGTCACTATCCAAAAAGGAACTTTGCAATACAATATTAATTATGGTGGTATTACAGCTTTTGTGCGAGTAAAATCAATGAGGAGACCCTCAATTCTAAGCCAAATCCGAAAGACTTATTTCAGAAAATCCTTTCACGATATGAATAACTACTGAAAAAAAAGTTCAATTCCTCGCTTTTCCTCAAGAAAGGAGAAAACTTTAATTATCCAACATACGAATGAATTGTACTCAGATCTCTGGTATGACAGCAATAGATACCCATTAACTATCACCCCACTGCTGGTACAACCCCTCTTCTGCTATATCATAGTAATTTTAAGAAACTTTCAGTTAAGCAAATTTACAAATTTTGAAGAACCTACTGGGATATTTCTTTACCCCCAGTCTCATACTATAACAGATAATTAATTCATTAGTTTAGTAATACTTTTGACTTTGTTCATTTACTTTTCTCTCTAAACGATGTCATGAAAATTGAAGGTATATTTATTAACCATCTTTTACCTTACATATTCAATGTTAAGCCGAGTCGCCTTAAACTACGACGACCACAAGACTATAAAATAAAAACAAACAAACACCCCCGAAACAAGAAACATGTTGGCGTTGGGCCTACTATTATTTTGATCCTCTTTTTTCCCAGGATATTATTAATCCGGCCTCGCTTACACTCTTCTCATTCTCATCATTATCTACCATTTTATATACCTAGATATAGTCATAGAGTATAGTGTGTATTGTATAGGTGCGGTATAGGGTAAGACATAAAATTGACAGAAAAACGAAAAAAAAAAATAGAAAAAGGAAAAACATTGTTAAATAACCACCCTTATTCTCTGATGATGATTTTGAGGATGCGGCAAATGGCCAAAAAGGAAACAATTTTCATATTAACTTTTTTACTTGGGGGAGGATCTTATACCTATATATAGTATATATTATACTCGTATAAGTGTTTCCATGGATATTTGTGAAATTTGTATGTGGGTGGGTTGCATGCTCTTAGTTGGGTTTTTACTTGAAAAAGGTGGTTGTTATGGACACTTTAACATTTGCATATATTCGTATACGATAAAAGTTAGACAACGACGACGACGATCAGTTGTTCTTTTCTTCTTGATGCCACACACCGCACAGAGTGTCCTTTTCGACATTTAATTAAGCATCGTCATCGTTGTCGTTGTCCTTAAACAAAAATATCCTTACACAAAATGTTGTCTTTTTTTTTTGCTACCACTAAAAGGGTCCATTGGTCGAGGGTTTTTGTATTTATATGATTTTGTTCTGTCTAAAGAACAAAGAAAGACAAACAAAATAGAATCCACAATAAAAAAGCAAGAAAACATAAAACAAGTTGTGTTAATGAAATAAAATGTAAAGTCCAGCTCGGAAAAGGGCTGATGTTGGAAAATATAAAGTTGGAAAAACTTTCACCCAAAGCCTTGATACTAAATTATAAAAATATATTAAAGACTATACTAATTCTAAACCCTTTGTTTCTATGATATACCTACAAAGAATAGGTGGATAGGGGGGGGGGGTGTATAAAAATAATACAATAACGAACATTCTTCAAAGTTTTCTATTTCTATTTTCCCAGTGTCTATCTTTATCGAAAATTAGTTTTGTTTTCATTACCTTGGTGCTCTCGTTATTGATATGAAAATTGATTTTATTTTCCAATACGGCATCATCAGCATCATCAGCAGTAGCAAGTAAAAGCAGGAGGAGTCGTGTAGCCTTTAGCCTTGAGGTGATGCGGGAAGAAAATCTGTACCTATATAATAAAACTCAACAATTTAATAATGAAAATATAATTGTAAAATTTAATAAGGAAAATTGAGAAAGGAACACAATACACACAATAATAATAATAATTCAAAAAATATATATACCGAAAGGTGAATCTCTGTGGAAGAAGAAGTTTTTGCTTATTTTTCGTCTGGCGCAGAAAAATAAGTTTAAGAAAAGTTGAAATATTAAGTAGGTAGAGTGGTAAAGTTTTGATTTGAAATGTCTGCTGCAATTGAAAGCATGGTATTGGAGATGGTTTTTGGCTTTAAAATAGATACCTATAAAGGTACTTATTGAATAGCTAAGGAAGATACTTTTGTACTGTTTTAATCAATGATGGTTTGTTTGAATCAAGCATTTTAAGAAAACTATTGGGAATAAAAACAGTTCGAACTGAATTCTCCAGGTAAAATGGAAGTAGATGTTCTTGGAAATACAAAAATAATTGATTTTTAAAAAAAACTTTCGATTCAACCAATAAAAAAGAAATAAAATTAAACCTTATACATGGTATTTAAAACATTCAAAAATTATACAAGGTTTTTCAACAGGGAGGCTAGTAAAGTAGAGCGACAGGGACAGCAAACGACGACGCCTTATTTCTATCCGCATTTGACATTTGTCTTCAGTAAGGTTTGCCATTTCATGATGGAAAGATATACAATAGGGCGGGTCACTCTTATATGAAATTTTTTTTTCTTTTTTTTTTTAATTCCAATAGTGATAAAACGTTGCTAAATAAGTTGTTTTTTAATATTTAAGAGAAAAAAAAATTTACTTACGTTCTTCAGCCTGCGCATTGAGTTTGAAAGTACGTTAATTTAGAAAAAAAAAACAATTATTTTAAAAATGTTTAAATATTTATTTTAAAAGTTTGTTTTTTTACCAGCTTAGATAACCAAGTATTTATTATAAAAATGTACATACAAATTAAATATGTACTTTAAACTTTTTTTTTTCTAGACGCTATTTTTGCTTGAATTAGAACCGTCTAGATTTGTCATCACATGCAGACATCGCAGCTTCGGTAAAAATTTTGACAGAACGTTCGACTGCTTGGGTGTGACAAGGCAGCCTCAAAAACGTTAAGTTGCTTTTACCCCTTGAATTTATAATTTTCAAAATTTCATCATTAGGAACATCTTTTAAAACTGGAAGTTCATAAATTTTCTGCTGCCAATCTATCATATCAGTGTATGATGAAGCATACAAATTAATTTTTGGGACTTCAAAAACTCGTGGCACGTTTCTTTTAAGAGTCGAACTTCTAGCTTTGAGAATTCTTCTGGCAGCAAGCTCCCGAACGTGTAGTGTACTATCTGTTAACATTGATATAAAAAGGTTTTCAGGGTGTGCAAAGTATGCATTTCGATGGATTACTGGATCTATAACTTGCTTGAGTTCAGGAGAAAGATATCGAGACTCCTCAATAAGTTTCCAAAAATGTCTTGAACTTTCCTTGCAAGTTGAATGCATCTTTATCTGAAACCATACTGGTGCATAAACTTTTATAACAAACTCAGCCAAATGAATTAAATTTTGCGATGGATTTGCTGTAGATACGTAAAGGCGTAGTATTCTGTTCGCTTTCGTAAGCCATCGGGCATGAGACATCTTTCCAGGCGCTTTATTTACTAAGTCAGATGGAGAATTTCCGGTGATCACTGCAGTTGTAATTTCATACAGGTACTTCTGATCTGTACTTAAATCCTTTGCTGACAAATCTGCCAGCGTACTGGGAATGGAATTATATTTTATAATACTTAGCTTTTCGCAACCCTCTAGCTTTTTTCCAATTTCACCCGTGTACGAAGAAGGACCTGTAGTTGCACCATCAAGCTTTATGAATAGATGTCTGAGTGGAAGTTCATTTAAATGAAACAAACACACTATCCATTGCAAATGACGCCCTATCCTCTTTTTTCCATTATTCTAATAACACCATTTAATTTGCCTGAATTTGTAGTTGTGCCATCACAGCCAACAGCTAGTAAGTCATCAAGTGAGATATTTTTGTCATGAAGCAGTGAAAAAATGGATGCTTCTATACCTTTTGCCATACCCTGCTGTGGTGTCGTGTATCCTAAATATATATATTCCGGCTCCTTAATGATAGAAATATGTTCCACAGTCAAAACTTGTTTGTATCTTTTGGTACCCTTTTTAACGACACCAAAAGTTCTGTCTTTTCTCCTATCGAAATACAAAGCAGGGACATTTGAACATAAAGCTTTGGATGTTAATTCGGTCCGGACTTTGTTTCTTTCTCGGCGTATTTTAGATTAATCAATCACCTCTACATCGGACTTTATGTAGATCATGAAGTGCGGCAGAAACGATGGCGGCTGCTGCCCTATCAGAAACTCCATACCGATCACATGTCTTGCATAATAGAGATAGGTTTTTTATAGTGGTCTTTTTGGCCTTTGATTTTGACGTTGAGGGTTTATTTATATTTACCTCTCCTTTTTCGTTTGACGTAGATCTTATGGAAAGGTTGTCCCTATCAGAATCACACGATGGAGATAAATTGCTTAATTGCTCCTTCCTTTGTTCTTTCTGTTGCTCTTTTTGTATTATTGAAGTCGAACGGCTAATTGATCTTTCTATTTTTTTTTGCATTTTGGCAGAAGCTACACGATCGACACCACCTCATTTTTCTCTCAGATCTTTGATCTAATAAAAAGGTTTGATCTTCTTTATGCACTTTGTTTTCTTTTGCACAGATACATTTAGAAATGTCTTTGCATTTGCATAAGCAAATGTCGTACAAAACTGTGCTTTTTTTCAAAGAAATCTGCTTCTTTTCGTCGGAACATCTTTTTAAAGATTTATTTAAGTTTTTGCACTTTGCATGGTATGATCTCAACTGAATTATTCGTGCATTGGTAACTATTGGCAGAGATGCTTCTTTCCAGATATTTTCTATCTTCTGATAAACTATTTTCGCTACATCATAAAGGGACGGTTCTTTCTTTGTGTTTCTATCTAACCTAAGATGAAATCTGGTACATTCGTAAAACTTCATAACATCTGCGTAAGTTGGTAAAATATTTTCTTTAAGTTCCTCCATTGCTCCAAAAATTGGACATTTATAACAACGAATTGTTTTTTCCATTTCCAAATGATGCTAACTTTAAAAGAACTTACTCTGTTTTTCCAATCCTGTTTTTCGACGATAGAATATTATTATTATTTTGTATTATTATTGACATTATCACACAAACTTTCACCGTTTTGGTCACGATCACATGAATAAAAGTAACTATTTGAAACTATTTGACGCTTTTAAATAAGTTAAAGAAATAAAGTTACTTACGCAGCCTACTTTGATTGTAAAAAAAAAAAATTAAATTTGAAAATTTAAAAATTTGAATAATAACTTTCATTGTCGATGCGCAGGCTAAAGATAAATTCGGATTTCAAAAATATTTTATTTGGTCATTATAAAGCCCATTTGGTCACGTTTTATTACTATTAGAATTCAAAATCAACTAAATTAAAAAAATGACCCACCCTAATATACAAGCCAACAACGAGTCAAAATAATTAAAATTGACTATCAAAATTCGTAGTCAGTGGCTTCAACGTTAAGAGCGCTACGTCCAATTTATATTCGTCATAATCATCCTAGCAGATCAACAATTGTGAGCGTCTAGTGGAAACATTTGAATCCACAGGCACAGAATAAAATGTTTCCGTGCCAGTGCGACAAAGGAGTGCCCGTAGTGTCGAGAATATTGCTGCCGCTGAGGCTTAACTTGCACAAAGCCAAAATTTGTCTCTTACACGTCGTTCTCAAGCGTTGGGCATCTCTGTGACGTCATTGTGGCGAATTTTGCGGAAAAAACTTGGCCTACATCCTTACAAGATTAAATTGGCGCTAAAACTGAAGCCGCTTGACCACCAGAAGAGTCGTAATATGATCGTGAATTGGGCTTAGCAACAACTTAAAAATGATTCGGATTTTCATCGAAAAATCATCTTCAGCGATGAGGCTCATTTCTGGCTGAATGGCTTTGTCAATAAGTAAAATACGCGGTATTGGTTAGGCAGCAATCCATATGTACTCCATGAGTCATCATTGCATCCCGAAAAATTACGGTTTGGTGTGGTTTATGAGCCGGCGACGCGGCGGCGTCATTTAGCCGTACTTCTTCCGTGATGATCAAGATCGGCACGTTACTGTGAATGGGGATCGCTACCGTTCAATGATAACCGAATATTTTTGGCCCCAATCGGATGATATGGACTTGGATGTGGTTCCAACAAGACGGAACGGAACCACAAGCCACACAGCGAATGTCACAATCAATTTATTAGAAACCAAGTTTGGAGAACGTGTTATCTCACGAAATGGTCCAGTCGCTTGGCCGCCTCGGTCGTGCGATTTGATGGCGTTAGAATATTTCCTGTGGTGCTACGTCAAGTCTTTGGTCTATGCCAACAAGCCAGCGACGATTGATGAACTTAGTACGAATATCGAACGTGAAATTGCAGCAGTATCGGCCGATGTATGCTAGAAAATGTCGAAAATTGGGTTCAGCGTCTGGACTTCTGCAAGCGTGCTCATACATAATGGCATTGGACGTACTTTCACAGGAATAAAGAATTTCATTTGTATTTAAAACCGTTTTTTTCAAAAATGAATGATCAAAGCCTTTAAAACTAATAAAAGTATGAATGTCATTTCGAATATTTTGTAAACAAAAATTATATTACCTACAAAAAAAAGAATACAATTTTTTACATCTGGTAAAACTTTAGAAAAATCGAAGTGACAGTTCTCTTAGCAAACATAAAAACCTTAAAAAAAGAAACTAATTAAGTTGGTAAAAATTATTTTCTACCCGAAAATTATATATAATATTTATATTTTAACTAATTTTATCATATTTGGGAAACCCCAATTTTCGAAAAACCCAATTGACAGTGCTTTTATAAAAAGTAAAAATCTACAAAATTATTAAAAACTGATCTTCTACTCGAATATCTCGAAAATAAATTAAAGCATTGACTTCAGAATTATTTTGTTCCAAGCAAGATTTTGTTGTTGACGTAAGATTATTTTTTTTAGAAAAATGCAGACCTCGAAAACTATCAATGATATTTCAAAATGAAAAATTTACCCATTGCCGATGTCCGTTTTTTTTTTAAACGTATTCCTTTATATTTTGTTTTAATTAGTTTAGTCGAAATTTTGTATGTGTATTTAAAGTTATTTATCACTTTTGTTATAAAAAATTGTTAAAAACGTAAATTTGAAAAAAATAAAAACATCGTGCCTACCAAGAGTTTGAAAAATTAATTCTTTACGCGTAATTTTGTTGTGTGTACCATTCATTCACTGAAAATATAGGGGCTAGACATTTGGTTCTTTTTTAAAGGTTCTTAAGTCAAATCACTTAAACAAAATAGGAACATCAGCACTAGTATAAGATAATGCTGAATACGCTACCATTTTTACTTTTTTTACATATCATTCGTTTGGTCTATCTGCATTCCTAAGAAAATGGTATTTTTAAAAGTTTAAAAAATAATTAACCAAACGTAACGGGATACAATTTAAAATAAAGTGCACGACTGCATCTCATGAACTTGCTCCTGTATTCAAAGACTTTGCTTACAAATAGAACTTCTATTGTGAAATTTTTAAATTTAAAAGTTTATCTGCAAAAATAAAAATGCCATTAAATTCATCGAATATTTATCATTATTTTTTTTTTTAATCGTCAGAGCGTTTTTTATGTTAATTGATTATACACAAAAATTATTCAATTTTAGTTTAAAATTTAAATTTAATTATTGTTAAAGAATATTAACCCATTTTCGAGATATTGAATTTAAAAAAAAAAAAAAATGTAATATTTTTTCTAAATCGGCTCATTTGTTCTCGAGAAAACTTCAAAACAAAATAATGGCGTACCCTTCTGAAGCAATAGAAAAACATTTTTTTTATTGTAAGAAGCCAAGTTAAAAAAAAATGGAGGAAAATTTAATCTATCGGTTGGTTTTTGAGAAAATTGTTAAAAAAAATTTGCGATTACTGTTATTTTTAGCCTTTAAGCAAAAAGGTTTAAATTAAAAAAGCATACAGTGATTCTGCTTCCAATGTTAATTTCCAAATTTGAACTCGACCTAATAGTTTTGCTATAGAGGCCAGGGCAGGTGGACAAATTCGTGGGACCCACTTTTTCTACTTCTTGTAATTTCATGTATGATTAGAATCTCGAGTTCCAAATTTATTACGAATACAACACTTACCATACAGTTCATATAACTCGCAAGTAAACATTTGTACCCTCGAATATTTTGTGAACAAAAATTGATAACCCTTGAAAGAATAACGAGTTTGAATCTACAAGAAATACTACACAAAATTTTCGAGAATCAATAGCCGCGTTTTATTATCACCGTGATCTGATCCGGATCAGATCATGATAATAAAACAGCATTGGATCATCATATTTTTTATTATTTAAAGTTTGGTAGCAGTGTCAAATTCGTTCTTTCAAAAGTGACATTTCGAAGCAAAAAAAAAAAAAACAAACACATACCAAAAATGGAAGCTCCACAACTTTTGAAAATGTTTCTGCAAATCACCATTGCACTCTCAAACTCAAAGCATCCAGGAAGGCTTTGGTCTCACATGTAGTCCAGATTCTTTTTGACCTTTTAACAAATGTGACACTTAAACAATTTAATTTAGAGATTACTTAAAATTTATTTGAACACCTTTTCTCCCATTTGTGCTGCAGCTTTCACGATTTTATTTATATTTTTTGACATTTAAAGCAGGGTTGCCCAAAGAACATTTTGCTCAATGATTTTTTTTTGTTCCTTTTGTTGGGGGAAAATAATACCCATAAATTATGTCAAATATACATTTTTTTGGACTTAATTATTTTAATTGCACCAATTAATATCTAGTTTTGTTAAAATATCTAATTATTTCATGGATTATACCCAAATAAATAAATATAAAGCTTCTCGCTTTCTATTTAAAAAAAAATATTTTATTTCAGTCAAATGGAAATGTTTATATGGCAATACAGGTTTTATTTAATTTGTTTGCAATGATACCAACATTTACATGTGAAATTACAATGATAAAGCGCTCCTTGTTGTGAAAAAAAGAATTCAATTTTGGATCTCAAATTGAGATCCGAACACAAAGCACGATCTTGTGTTGTTGTTGTAATGCATGTAAATTCAAGATCCGGATCAGATCATGGTGATAATAAAACGCGGCTAATGAAAGCATTAACTTCAAAATATCATTCTCGAAAAATAAAATTTCGAAACATTAAATCAAGTTAGTAGAATTTTTGGTGGGACTTTCAAATTTGTAAGATATATCGTTATTTTTATTTTGTAGAGTTTTAATATGGTAATGATAATTATTTTTTTTGAATTCAATTTCTTCGATTGTTTTTTAACTTCCCATAGGAAGTTATTGTAATCGGTCCGATTTGTCAAATTGAAAATTTTGACATTTCTCGACGTTTCAAGGTCCCTAGAGTCGAAATAAAAGATTTGTAGAAAGATGTCTGTGCGTGTGTGTGTACGTATGTACGTCCGTACGTCCGTATGTCCGTACGTTCGCGACGTTTTTTCGTCGTCCATAGCTCAAGAACCAGAAGAGATATCGACTTCAAATAAATTTTAGTATACAGATAATAAGGCAGAAAGATGCAGAAAGGGCTCTCAAGAAAATTTCGTGAAAATTTTACCATAGCACCAAACCAATGACGCTAGAGACTTGAATTAAATTTTATATATATATACAAAACAATTATATTTTTGGGAAAAATCCAAGTAACGGTTTTTTTTATAAATCAAAAAACTGAAAAAAAAAATTTGTCACCTCGAAAATTTTACGACTAAAATATGATTTCATCTCCAAAACAATTTTGTGCAACGAAGAATAATGTTTTTGACATCTGATAACATTTTGAGAAAAATCTAATTGACAGTTTTTTTAACAAAAAATAAAAACCTAAAAAAAAAATTAATAAAAGTTGGTTAAAATTGATTTTCGACTCAAATATTTTTTCAAAAACTTGAGATTATGGCTTCAAACTTATTTCATCTTATAAGAAATATTGTTTTCCACATTCTGAAAAATGTTGAGAAAAATCGAATTAACAGTATTTTTTACTAAAAAGAAAAACCTAAAAAAGAATTAATAAAAGTTGGTAAAAATTGTTTTTGACTCAAATATCTTTTCAAATTTTTGAGATATTGGCTTTAAACTACTATTATCTTTCAAAAAATATTGTTGTCAACATTCAGTAAAATTTTGAGAAAAATCGAATTGACAGTTTTTTTACAAAAAATAAAAACCTAAAAAAAAAACAATACTAAAACTTCGTAAAAATGTACCTTCGACTCAAGTATAGCTTTACAAAAATCACAAATATTGCCCTTAAACTTATTTTATTTCGCAGAAAATATTGTTTTCGATATTCAGTAATTTTTTTATAAAAAACCAACAGTTCGTTTTTTCATGAAAAAATAAAATCTACAAAAAATAGTACGCAAATTTGGTAAAAATTAATACATATAGATAAACTTTTAAGCAAGACAAATCGGCAGACAGGATGGGAAGTTATCAGTGTGGGTCGCATCCCAGCCTCTTTTTAGATATTTAATCTAAAATCAATTTTAAACAGTTAATAGTTATTTTTTTGGAATCTATTTTTGTAAAATATCTGTTCTAAAAATCTTACTTTTTAACAAAACCGCAATGATTTTGCAATTAATGCTGTTTTTTAGTAATACTTAAGATCTGATCTTTCCATAGGCTTTAATAAAATGAGTTTTTTCGATGAAAACATCGATAGCGAAGATTTTTCGGAAGGTTTTGATAATAGTATTATTGATGCTCATTTAAGACCATCAAATGATAATAAATCACCAGAAATTGCTAAGGTATGTGCGATATTATTGTTTCTGTAGCTTATAATGTTGTTTTAAAAAAGTCAACTAAAATTTGATTGTCTCAACTTAAAATGCTAAGAAATTTTAAGATATTGAAAACGTGGCTCTTCGTCATCATATTATGCAAATAAGCCTTTCAATTGTCAAGTTTTAACTTAATATTTACAAACACTTTTATTAATATGTCTCTTATAAATGCCAAAGACCATTTTTAAGAGACATACATATTTTAAAAACCTGATATGATAGAATAATTTAAAGGTGTGATTCGAATTCAGGACATCTTACCGCTTTAAAAAAAATAATAATTTTATCTACCAGTGTTTTGATAAAAAATGGCTTAGTTTATATTTTTTGTATGGCAGTTATCTTCCGTCATTTTTGAAAAACATAAGCTTATGTTTCCAGCAAACTCGAGGCATACAACAAGTGAAGACAACTGCTAGGCCTACTTTATTCCCATATCATTATAATTACATGTTTGATGAATATTTCGAATACGATTCTTCCTACACATAACTTTTTTGTACTTAGAAAGCAATATATGAATGTCTCCATAAAAATTTGATTAAAATCAGTTTCAGTTTCACTGTTTTCAAAAAATGTCACACAAAATAGTTCTCCTTTTAAATAAAAATCCAAACTAACAATTATTTATTGATTTAATAATTTCAGGAAGCCATTATTTTTATTCTAACAAAATTCAAATATAGAAAACAACCATATAGGAAAGTATACACATTTTTCTTCATTCCTACCTTATCTTATTCAAGTTGAAATTCCTATGAATACATTATTGCCAAATAAAATTCTCTCTTTTGCATTATTTTTGTTGTCCTTATGTTATGCATCTACATATAAAATAATGGTACTTTAAACACAATATGTTTTCTATAATAACCTTATTCAATGTGTACACTGTACACAGTACTTATAGACTTACATCATTTTTAATGATGTCAAATTCGAGTTAATGTATTATTTTCAAAAGCATAGTTATCTAAAACACATTTACACTACACTCACTATATGAACCATCATATCTACAACTTATTTCCTCTATTCCTTCTACATCATAAAAGTTTTTATTTTTGATAAAAATATAAAGTCAAACTTATATGAATTTATATATGTTTGTATGTGTGTATATATAGAAGAGTATTCAACATCCAGAGGGCATTTTTAGGACGTTGAGCTTTGTAAAATGTAAACCAACTTAAGGGTAAATGACAGTGTATAAAAGAAAATTACTGTGTCCTTTGAAAAATTCCTTAATCCCAAAAGTATACTCGTCAGGTTGAACTTTGCTATTAAGAAAGAATTTACCATGGATACCCGTTGGGTGATGATAGTAAATAATGAGTTTACCAGGAGTGTAATATTTATAATCATGACATTTACAAATAACTTATTTTAGGGACGCGACGAACGGGCGTAAAACAGTATTTTTAAATTAAAACAAACAAAACATAAGAAGAATTTAGAAAAAAAACACGATAATATTGAGTTCAAAAAAGAATACATTTATTTAAATTTGTGTATTTCAAGGAAAAAGGATAACTGCTTTATGTTATCTCCATCCGGGGAATTACGCACCAAAGGAGGTAAAAGAATGCAATCTTTTGTGAACGCAATCTTAACAAAATCATTTAATCAATTCATTGACTAAGTCTGAGACTTTAAAATTTAAATTCAGGATTCATTAGAAATTAATAAGATTATAAGCATTTTTTATAAATCAATCAAAGCAATTCTCCTAAAAATTATTCATTATTTAAATTGATTTGTGATCTTTTTTGAAGAATAGAAATAAATCAATAGAATGAATAATACAAAGAATACAAACGAATGCATGAATTCTCAAAACATTGCAATCTTTTCATTCTGCAAATGTTAAGGAATAGATTATTACATCACAATTTTTCTTAAAAATTGCATTTTAATATTCAAAATCTTCATGTGAATCCGCTCCTGATATCGATTATGATGAAGTCTGTCTCAGTATGGAAGATGACACAACGACACGAGGCATTTGCTTGGTTAGTCAGGTTCCAGGATGTTGAATGTTTTCTTATTAGGTAGCCATTGATGGTTCATGTTGTCAAAGTTACCAAATGATATCCCATCAGTAATGTCTTTATGCTCCTCGCTTGTTCAGAAAATACTCTCTTACACCGCCGCACCACCGTCCGAACAACCCGTCCTTACAATCAAAATACCCTCTTGTCCTTATCGTTGCCATTGGATTTTGAATGTGTATTCTATGTGTAGTGTATAGTGTGTATTTTGATGTGTAGGAGCTCCTTGAGGATATGACAGGAAACTACAAATTCAATGAAACACATAGAGGGTGACAGGATGACAACCAACGAAACGTTGATTCAAACCAAAAATCTATAAGATATAAAGCCATTTTCAACCGCAGTTAAAGCTTGATCATGTGTCGATGATTGTATGATATGATGGTCGTATAGTATCGATAAGAATATGTATTTAACAATATCTAACGGTTACTGAGTATAAGGATGGATGATAATATATGGTATGTATGGTGGTGTTGTGATGGAGTTTTATTTCTTTTTTTATTGTTTTTATAAGCCACAAGCAAACGACGAACGACGACGTTTGCATTTTTTTGGTTTATCTATGTTGCAAGGATAAGAAGGATAAGATATAAATGGGGTTTTTACTCTATTTCCAAATCAAAATATGTATGTACTCATATGAACGTACATATTGATTTATATCAGAATCAAAACTGTCGTTTTAAATGTATTTCAGGAAAGAAATGGAAAATCTTTTGTAAGGACATTTTTCTGGTTTTTCCAACTCCAATTTGGCTTCAATAAATAAAACCGACAAATCAGCATGTATGTCGATTTGTACCTAAATACGATTTTAAATGGAATAGAAAGAGGAATTTGGTTTTATTTAAAACTATCTTGATAAAACACAAAAAAAAAAATTCAGTGGTAGTTTACAAGATCAGAGTTAAACTTGCTTTTAAGATTTAAATTGTAAACTATTTGAATTGGGAGAATGAACTTGGTCTTAATTTTAACATTTATTCGAAACTGAAAATAAGCTTTATGATATGATGTTAGTTTTCCATTAATGGGAGAGTAGGAGTGAAGTAGCCTGTGCATAGTTAAGATCACCATCGGACTTATAAGAACTAAGCTTTTCCTAACAGAGACTACCAGTCATTCAAACAATAGAATTGTATGTGTTTTTTTTTTTTTATTAAGAGTATCCTAAAATTTTCTAAATATTAATTAAATATTAAAACTAAATATTTATTAGTAATTCTAAAATTTAGTCATTTGCTAACTAAAACCGTTCATGTAAATGCGGTGCCTTGAAAAAATGCTAAGTGAAATATGGACGAATTTAAAGAATTGGCCCTATGTTACTATTATTGAGTGTAATAGAGCCAATTTCCAATACACTTAAACAAAAAAAGAGGCTGGGATGCGACCCACACTGATAACTTCCCATCCCGTCTTTCGATTTGTCTTACTTAAAAGTTTTTAGGTTTTCGTGTTGGGTTAAAAAAGTTGTCAGTTGAATTATTCTTAAAAATTTCAAAATTACCAACAATATTTTTCATATAAAGAAATAGTTTAGTTTGAAAATTTATTAAATAGATTTTTAGTCGAAAACAAATTTTTACCAATTTTAGTAGCATTTCTTATATTTTTATAAATTGGATGAATGAAATTAATTTGAGAGAAATCAAGAACCGAACATCAATGTTTACCAAATTTGCATACTATTTCTTGTAGATTTTATTTTTTTATGAAAAAAAGGATTGTTGGACTTCTACAAAAAAAAAACAACTAAATATCGAAAACAATATTTTCTGTGAAATAAAAAAAATTTGACGACAATATTTTAATTTTTTGAAAAGTTTTTTGAGTAGTAAGTAAATTTTTAACAAGATTTAGTATTGTTTTTTTTGTTAGGTTTTTATTTTTTGTAAAAAAAATGTCAATTAGATTTTTCTCAAAATTTTACTAAATGTTGAAAACAATATTTTTTATAAGTTAAAATTAGTTCGAAGCCATAATCTCAAATTTTTGAAAAGATATTTGCGTCGAAAATCAACTTTTACCAACTTTTGTTAAAATTTCTTTTAAGTTTTTATTTTTTGTAAAAAAAACTGTCAATTCAATTTATTTCAAAATTTTACTGACTGTTGACAACAATATTTCTTAAAAGATAAAATTATTTTAAAGTCATAATCTCAAAGTGTTGAAAAGATATTTGAGTCGAACATCAATTTTTACCAACTTTTATTAATATATTTTTAGGTTTTTATTTTATGTAAAAAAAAATGTCAATTCGATTTTTTTCAACATTTTTCAGAATGTTGAAAACAATATTTCTTATAAAATAAAATTAGTTCGAAGCCTTAATCTCAAGTTTTTGAAAAGATATTTAAGTCGAAATTCAATTTTTACCAACTTTGAGTAATGTTTTTTTTTATGTTTTTATTTTTTACAAAAAAAAACTTTCAATTAGATTTTTCTCAAAATTTTATCAGATGTCAAAAACATTATTCTTCGTGGCACAAAATTGTTTTGGAGATGAAATCATATTTTAGTCGTAAAATTTTCGAGGTAACAAATTTTTTTTTCAGTTTTTTTGATTTATAAAAAAAACGTTCATTAGATTTTTTTCTGAAAATAAATTTGTTTTGTATCACGTTAGAATATATAATATAAAATTCAATTCAAGTCTCTAGCGTCATTGGTTCATGAGATATTTAGGGTTAACCAAAATTTTCACCTTTTTTAAACTGCTATGGTAAAAAAACCACCCACGCAATTTTCTTGAGAGCCTTTTCTGCATCTTTCTGCCTTATTATCTGTATAACAAAATTTATTTGAAGTCGATATCTCATCTGGTTCTTGAGGTATCGACGACGAAAAAAACGTCGCGAACGTACGGACGTACGAACTTACGTACACCCGCACGCACAGACATCTTTCTAGAAATCTTTTATTTCGACTCTAGGGACCTTGAAACGTCGAGAAATGTCAAAATTTTCAATTTGACAAATCGGACCCATTACAATAACTTCCTATGGGAAGTTAAAAAGCTAAAAAATTAATAAAAGTTGGTTAAAATTGATTTTCGACTCAAATATCTTTTCAAAAATTTGAGATAATGGCTTCTAACTAATTTTAACTTATAAGAAATATTGTTTTCAAAATTCAATACAATTTTGAGGAAAACCAATTTTACAGTTTTTTTTACAAGAAATAAAAACCTAAAAAACTTAGTAAAAATTTACTTTCGACTAAAATATCTTTTCAAAAATTTAAAATATTGGCTTCGAACATATCCAACAGTCAGTTTTTTCATAAAAAAAATAAAATCTACAAAAAATAGTACGCAAATTTGGTAAAAATTGATGTTCAGTTCTCGATATCTCACGAACAATAGAAGATATTTACTTCAAATTAGTTTCATTCATCCATTTGTATTTGTTTATATAGGAAATAAAAACGTTTAGGAAATGCAACTAAAATTGGTAAAAATTGGTTTCCGACTAAAAATCTCGTTAACAAAAATAGATTTTGAAATCAAACTATTTCATCATATGCAAAATATTGTTGCTAATTATTAATTTTTTTAGAATAATTCAACTGACAACAAAACACCAAAAACCTACAAACCCTTTAAGCAAGACAAATCGACAGTCGGGATGGGAAGTTATCAGTGTGGGTCGCATCCCAGCCTTTTTTTTTATTTTTTGTAAGAAAAACTGAAAAAACGTGGTTCTTCGATGCTACAAGTTTTTTTCAGGTAATATTCTCAAAATATTCGTTTTGAGAAATATTTTTGCTAATTTTTTTGACTCATAAAAAAGCCATCAGTTGATTTTTTAAAAATGTATTCCTTTAACAGAACGCACAGACAGAAATCTCTCTAAGAACATTTTATTTATGTTCTAGGAACCTTAAAAAGTCCAGAAATATCAAAACTTTCAATTCGATTAATCGAATTTGATTCTGCTTTGTTTTTATTGTTTCTATTACCAGTACTGCATTACCCTTCATTTCATTTTAAAAACCTACTCATAAAATACCCAAATAAATCCTTTGCCAATGTTAAGTTTTTTAAACGATCCATTAGTATCTTTTATTTGATAATATAAATGCAACGTTAACAATTTTAACCTGTCATCCATCATCATTCATAGTAAAAGTTTAAATTTTTCGAATACATTTTAAAATCTCTATAAATTTACAATATTTCAAGAATTGAAAGAAATCAAAAAATCGTTTCTTTTTCTATCGCATTAACTTCATAATTCGTTTATTCTGTCAATTTCAATATCTATATTATGTATGTATGTATGTGTGTATATTCAGATTCAGTCAAAGGGAAGCAGATATATACAACTACATCTATAGATATAAAACAAATTGCATAAATTTCCTTAGTTCTTGAATACGGAAATAAGAATTTTCAACGGAAGTACTGCACAACCTTTGCTATACACGTTTTTGTCAGTAATCGAAATGTGAATGGTTTCCTATTGGCTTAACGAAATCATCCATCTTGTGGTTGTTGGATGAGATAAAATAGGTGACTTATGATGAATGGATTTATTCTTTATGCTTATGTATGTAATACCATAACAGCAACAAAGAAAAAGAAGTGAAATAAAACTGAATTAAATCAAGGACATTTTGTTGTTTTTGTTTTGTATAGTCCTTGTCTCTGACTGAGTCACATAGAAATGCAAACAGGAAGTGTTTTGTTTTTATTTCTTTTAACATAATTTATTTACTTATCTTCATAATTAAGGTGCGCAGAAAAAGTTAAACAGGATGAAGGATTTACACACAAATAAAGAGAAACAAGACTTAATGCGGAAAAACATGTTTTTTTTTAAGAAGGTTGTTTTTTTGTCAGAGATAAGTACCTAGAAAACAAGAAGGAAGTCATTTATGTTTCCTTTTTCTGTTGGTCATTTCTGTTCTGGATACTTAAGGAACTTGTTGCATCCGTTTTTATCTTTTTTGTAATAAAAAACAAATATTTTTGTTTTATGATGGTAACATGAAGTCATTGAAAATATCCTGACACCACCGCGCCGCGTCTCTTAAGGTCTAAAGATGGAATTAAAATTAATTAACCATCACTAACAGGATTATGCTGTTTAACCAAAAAGGTATTTAAAAAGAAATAAGTTAGAAAGAAGAATAAATACAAAATACCCAGAATCCACATTATATACATATGTACATAGATACACTTTCATCATTATATAACCTTTACATCATGAACCAATTATTATGTTTTATAAATGATGAATCCTTTTAAAAATACATGGCTTTTTAATTTCCCACGTTTCACGTAAGAAAATAATGTTATTATTCATTTTTATATGCGGTGTCGTGTCACATCATAAGAGTAAAATCCTGTTTCGAAGAATTGTCATATTTATTATTATATATACACACTACACACACATAATATTTATAAGTACTCTTATGATGAATACCATGATGACGAAACCATAAAAATAAATCCTCTGGTGAAGAATTTTAAAGGTAATAAAAGTCTGTAATGTTTTAAGCCTTTTCCCAAAAGAAGATAATAAAGTAATGTTGGCTTCAATGTAAATCGCGTAGGCTTTCACGGGTGTCCTTGGCGTCAACCACGATCTGCTGAGATGAACATACAAAATACGTGTAACCGAGCAAAAACTGAGGGAAGGGTTAAAGGTTTTTGTGGTGTTAAAATTTTTAACGATATACTTAAATGTTTCATACAAATGATTCAATATAGTGCCTATATTTTATAAATGCTTCACAGTTATGTTTAGCATTAAGAAATTTTCTTTTAAAGGTTTTTTATATCAAATTTTTGTATGCTATGTTATAACACAGGTTAGTTTTTAACCCAAACTATTTCATAACCTAGGTTATTTCTTAACCCGTGTTATTTTGAAGCCCAGGTCGTTTTTTATCCACGTTAACCCTGGATATTTTATGACCGAGGATATATTGTATTCTATGCTATTTTGTAATCCAGGTTATTTTGAAACATTGGTTATTTTTGAATCCTGGTTATTTTATAACATATGTTATTTTGAAACTCAGGTTATTTTTTAATCCTAGTCACTGGTAAAGTTACTCAAAGTTAATCGTGTGTTTGGAACTTTCTTTAAATCTTATTAGTTTTTCTTGCGCTTCAAATTTTGTTCAAGAACTGTATAAACGAATCGCCTATTATAAAGTTAACAGGACACTTTTTTTTTGGGCCAAAAATCAATTTTAAGTATGCAAATGCTTGTGGTTAGCCGACTCCACAAAACATTCCTTCCTGGATTAGCTCATCCTCAGATTACTCATTAGTCGTAACCATCACAAACAAATATGAAATACCGAAAAACTAGTTTTTCAATAGAAATATTTTAAAAAACAAATTTCCAAACCTGCCTTGCAATCTCCGTATCTCCCTTCATATTTCAAGACCTCCCTTGTTTGTTCAAAGACTTCCTTGAAATTACAAGACTTCACTTAATCGAGAAATTCTTTGATACGAGTATTTAAAGACCTTCCCTGAATTTTCAAGATCTCCCCTGGAATCTCCAGACATCCCTTGATATTTCAAAACTTCCCTTGGAATCTCCAGAACTGATTTGGAGATTACAAACTTCCCTCCTCTGATTCTTCAAGGACATCCTTAAAATTACAAGACCTCGGTTGATACATCATGACATCCCATGAAATTTGAAGACTTCCCTTGATATTTCAAGAACTGCCTTAATATTTTAAGGCCTCGCTTTATAATTTCAAGACCTGATCTGAAATTTTCAAACCTGCCATAATATTTCAAGACTTTCCCTGATTTGTCCATACTTCAATTGAAATTTCAAGACCCCTTTTAATATTTCAAGAACTGCTTTTATATTTTAAGACTGACCTTAATATTTCAAGCCCTACCTTATTATTTCATTAAGTCACCTAAAATTTTAAGACCTATTTTGATATTTCAAGACTTAACTTGGAATCTTAAGACATTATCTAATATTTCAAGACCACCACTGATTGTTGAAAGTATCCCTTGAAATTACAAGATCTTCATTGAATGCTCCTTTAATATTTCAAGGCATCCCCTGACTTTTCACGACCACCTTTAACATTTTAGGACCTCTCTCGATATTTCGAGATATCTCCTATTTTTTAAAGGCCACTTCAGAACTCACTTAATATTTTAAGACCACCCCTGATTTTTCCAGACCGCTTGGGTTTTTTTACCATAGCAGTTTAAAAAAAGGGTGAAAATTTTGGTTAACCCTAAATATCTCATGAACCAATAACGCTAGAGACTTGAATTAAATTTTGTATTATATATTGTAACGTGATACAAAACAAGTAAATTTTTGGAAAAAATCCAATTAACGTTTTTTTTTATAAATCAAAAAAACTGAAAAAAACAAATTTGTCACCTCGAAAATTTTACGACCAAAATATGATTTCATCTCCAAAACAATTTTGTGCAACGATGAATAATGTTTTTGACATCTGATAAAATTTTGAAAAAAATCGAATTGACAGTTTTTTTTACAAAAAAGAAAAACCTAAAAAAAATTAATAAAAGTTGGTAAAAATTGATTTTCGACTTAAATATCTTTTCAAAACTTTGAGATATTTGCATAAAACTACCTTTATCTTTCACAAAATATTGTTGTAAACATTCAGTAAAAATTTTAAAAAAATCGAATTGACAATTTATTTACAAAAAATTAAAAACCGAAAAATAAAAATTTAACAAAAGTTTGTAAAAATTGATTTTCGACTCAAATATCTTTTCAAAAATTTGAGATAATGGCTTCTAACTAATTTTACTTATAAGAAATATTGTTTTCAACATTCGATACAATTTTGAGAAAAATCGAATTGACAGTTTTGTTTACAAAAAATAAAAACCTAAAAAAAAACAATACAAAAACTTGGTAAAAATTTACTCTCGACTCAAATAGCTTTTCAAAAATTAAAAATATTGGCTTCAAACTTATTTTATTTCACAGAAAATATTGTTTTCGATATTCAGTAATTTTTTTTTATAAAAATCCAATAGTCCGTTTTTCATAAAAAAATAAAATCTACAAAAAATAGTACGAACAAATTTGGTAAAAATTGATACGCATAGAAAAACTTTTAAGCAAAACAAATCGACAGAAGGGATGGGAAGTTATCAGTGTTGGTCGCATCCCAGCCTCCTTTTTTGTTTTAGTAATTAACACTAAATGTCTCAAGACCTTTTTTTTACGGTAGCTCTTTTTAATCTTTATCCAATAGGAATATTAATAAAATATATCTTTCCAAAGTTCCTAAGTTAAATTTCTTACACACTTTAAGAAACTTTTAGAATCACTGTTAAAGCTACACATCTTTTATATATATATATATCGTTATATAAATACGGATTGCTATATTATGAATTTATTAGTATTTATTATATTATTATTATAATTAGAATTGTTGTTAGAATTGTTAGATTATTAAAATGAAGTTTATAAGTATTAATTCTTATTAAGTACCTACTAAATTGATCTTAATAGTAAACACTGAACTGAATTCTCTCATTTATATCTAATTTAACGAAAGATGAAGTAAAATATTAGATGAGAAAAACTAAGAAAAGGAGATCGTTGAAGTAGCCACTGAAAGACGGACGCATCTTAGCAGCAAGTGAACTTAAATAATAATATACATATTTTGTAAAGTAAAGTCAAAAATTGTGTTTCATTACAATTACAAATATTTTGTGAAAACTATCACGAAAAACATTGGTGCCGAAACCCGGGAAAATTTAGATATTCCCAACATAAAATACATCACAGTAACAAATTTGAATGTTAATTTATTAAAATCAACACATAAATTTTCAACAAATTGATTCTGGCGATCAATCATAATTTGCCCTACGGATTGCATTGAAAAAGATTGTGGTAAATTCTTTTAAGTGTTAAATTTATCAACTCATATTATTTGCAGTGCATGAATTCGAGAGGAAGAAAAAATCTCTGAGTCGAACATATATATGTACGGAGGAATCTTTGTTCTTTGATTTCTTGGTGCAGTGACAAAGAAATTAAGAAAGGCCGCAACCGCAACCTCATACTTGGAACAGTCATCCAACATTCCATCAAACCAATATTTCATCAAACCAACCAAGAAAAGAGAGTCTTGATCGATTGCTGCATTGGAAAATCATCACTCAAACCGCAGAAAAAGCTCCAACCCGGTGTTGCAGTGTGGAATGTATCGAGGACCGTCCGAAACATAGAGTTAATAGGAACCACAAGTAAGCTTGTTCTATGTTTATTAATTCTGATCAAACTTGTTGAGAAATCTTTTATATTGATGATACAAATTTGTTGCAAAAAAGAAAGTTGTTCGTTGTTGCTAAACAAAGTTGTTGCCAAACATATTTATAAAACTTGCTGCTAGAAGAACTAGTGTGGTGAATTAAAATTATTTTAATCATTGTTGCGGGATAAGTTGAGAAGTCAACATTATTCACCATTTATGTTGATAGGAAAGGCAAACAAACAGAAAGTTTAGTTGTTTTGTTGTTGGTTATTTACCATATATTTCCTGCAAAATAAACTTGGTTGTATGTTAGTTGGATGCATTAAGTTGTTGTTGAGAAGAAATTGGAATCTATCTTAAGAGGTGACTGTATCTTAGTTGGATAGCATATCTTTAATTGCATTTTTTGAGTCTGTTGTTGGAGTTGCTGTTGGAGGTGCTGTTGCTAGAGAAATTGAGGATACATTTTGTTGCTGGCGTATACAAATTTGTTATAATAACATCATTGTTGTTGAGGTTGTTGGGAAAAATTTGTTGTTCCTGATTACTTACTAAGGTGTGCAGATTTGTTGGTGCTAAATATTGTTCCTCGATTGGCATTAGATAGTAACGATGGCTGAAGAAAAGCAAAATAAAGATGAGGTGTCACAAGGTGAAAATAGCGTAGGGAAGACTTTGGCTGAGTTGAAAGGATTACGTGCGTCATCAAAGGGAAATTTAAGTCGAACGAAGAACATCATTATGCAGAAGGGAAGCACACTCTCAGAACCCGAGCTTGAATGTCGTTTAGGGATTCTTGAATCGTATTTTAAACAAATGTTGAATGTTCAATCATCCATTGAAAGATTTAATAACCCTGATGAAGAAAAGGCTAATGAGAATTTTCGAGAAGAGGTAGAAGAGATTTACGTGTGCGCGAAAACAAAGATAATGACACTTTTATCGGATTTGAGGGGCAATACAACTGCTGCTGATCATTTAAATGCAACTTATTTTCCCGAGCAGCCTCGTCCTCGGTCAAAGTTAGAACCTATAAAACTACCTACGTTTTCCGGTAAATTTTCAGAGTTTCCCAATTTTATTGGATTATTTACGAATTTGGTTCATAAGGATGAAAGCCTTGATAACCTACAAAAGTTTAATTACTTGCTGAGATATCTATCTGGATCAGCACTGGATTCTGTAAGGGATTTTAATGTTGTGAGCACAAACTATCAGAAAGCGTTAGATAGATTAAAGTCTCGATTTGATAATAAGACTCTTATATTTCAAGAGCACATTAACAGTCTGCTAGAGTTTCCAAAATTGTCTAAAATAACTGCTTCTTCCTTACGGCATTTGGAAGACAGTTTTAATACCCATTTTAGTGCAATGCTTGCAATAGGAGATCACAAAGATATAGCTAATTCGATTTTGATCTCGTTAGCTATGGATCGAGTTGATGAGGAAACTCAATCGAAATGGCAGGATAATGTGGACTACAATAAGCTTCCAACGTGGGAAGAATTTAGCAAAGTTTTGGACCGTCGTTGTAAAAGCTTAGAAGCTAAAGAAGCTAGGATTTATAAACCAGGTAGTTCAGCTAAAAGTCAGTCAAAACCTGATCATTCGAGTTCGAAAGATAGTGGGAGGAAGCAGTTTAGGAAATTCAAAGGTACAACGTTAGCGGCAGAGCGCATTAAATGTGAGTATTGCCAGTCTTTGGAGCACTTAACTGATTCTTGTCAAGATTATCTGAGCTTGCCAGTGGAAAGGAGGTTTCTGGAAGCTAAAAAACGGATCCTTTGTATAAATTGTTTAGGAAAGGATCATTCTGTTCGTCGTTGTACAAAACCAAAGTGCAGTATTTGCTCGTTGCCTCATCATAAGCTGCTTCACAGATTCACAGTCAACAATGCGAATAATAATTTAAGCCAGGGCACGTCTAGCTCAGCTGCCTTAGTAGGTAGGTCATCTAACCAGACAATTCTTGCCACAGCGGTTGTTTTAATTAAAGATTATTATGGAAAATTTCAACCTGTGCGTGTTTTGTTAGATTCCGCCTCGCAATTAAATTTCATTACCGAGAGTATGGTCCAAAGACTTAGATTGACAAAATTAAAGTCAAATATACAAATAAGTGGAATAGGTAACGAAGTTACAAATGTTCGATACACCACAAAGTCAATTTGTAGATCTAGGATAACAGAATTTGAGACCGAATTAGAGCTCCTTGTTATAAAAAATATTACTAATCATCAGCCTAGTAAATCCTTTAAGGTAGATGATTGGAAAATTCCAAAAAATATTATCTTAGCTGATCCAAACTTCAATGAAGCAGCTAAGGTTGACATGTTGATAGGCGCAGATCATTTCTTTGAATTGCTATCTATTGGGCAAATCAAGTTGGAAGAGAAGCTTACTCTTCAAAAGACGCTTTTTGGATGGGTTGTATCAGGCTCATATGATTTATCTGACATGTCAACCAGGACAGTTTGTCTGGTAGGAAGGGAACAGCAATCAGAAGACGAACCTCTTCATGAACTTGTTGAAAAATTTTGGGAAATAGAAAACTATCCTCTAACTTCTGAACGGCTAAAACCTGAAGAGGAAAAATGCGAAGAACATTTTGAAAATACGACAGCCAAAAATGATGAAGGTAGATTTGTTGTGAGTTTTCCGTTTAAAGAAGATCCATCATTCTTAGGAGAATCCTTTGAAATAGCAAAGAATAGATTCATGTCTTTAGAAAGGAGGCTTGAAAGGAACCTCGTTGTGAAAGAGCAATACGTGGAGTTTTTGAAAGAGTATGAGGATCTAGGACATATGACGGAGGTCAATCTCGTTGAAGCTAAGAATATGAAATACTTTTGCCCTCATCAATACGTTCTTAGACCGGACTCAACAACTACAAAACTTAGAGTGGTTTTTGATTGTAGTGCTAAAACTTCATCCGGTAAATCATTAAACGATATTTTAATGAAAGGTCCGATAATGCAAGACGATCTGTATTCAATTATTTTACGTTTTCGTTGCTACAAATTTGCACTAACAGCTGACATATCCAAAATGTACCGGCAGATAGTAATGGATAAAAATGACCGTAAATACCAATGTATTATCTGGAGAGCTCAGAGCACGGATTCGTTAAAGGTGTACCAGTTGAATACAGTAACCTATGGAACAACTTCTGCGCCTTATTTAGCTACTCGTTGTTTAAAAACCTTGTCAGAAGAAGGTGCAACTAAGTTTCCATTAGGCTCTAAGGTTTTGAATGAGGATTTTTATATGGACGACTTAATCAGTGGAGGAGATTCGCCAGAGGAAATTTTTGGTATATATGAAGAAGTTAGAACCCTGTTGTATAGTGCTGGTTTTGAGCTTCGAAAGTGGTGGTCGAATGAAAAAACTTTGTTGGATACCGTACCTGAAATAGACCGAGAAAAGCCACTTAGAATAAATGATGCAGACATTATAAAAACCCTAGGAATCAAATGGAATCCATCCTCAGATGAGCTGCAGTACGTGGTTCCAGAAATTAAACCAAATCAAAAAATAACGAAGCGAATTATTCTATCCGAATTGTCAACTCTATTTGACCCATTAGGGCTAGTTAACCCAGTTGTTGTTAAGGGTAAAATTTTGTTGCAAAGCCTGTGGGTAAAAAAGACTGATTGGGATGAATCAGTTCAAGCGCGGATTTTTACTGAATGGGAAATTTTTCGAAATCAGTTAAAGGATTTAGAACTAGTCAAAATTCCAAGATACGTATTAAGTGTTAGGCCGAGAAAAACACAAATTCATGGATTTTCGGATGCATCTATACGTGCATATGGTTGTTGTGTTTATTTAAGGACTATTGATGAAAATGAAGTTGTTTCTTGTCATTTGATAACTGCAAAGTCTAGAGTAGCTCCCATAAAAACACAAAGTTTACCAAGGTTGGAGTTATGTGCAGCAGAAATGCTTGCGTCGATTGTTTTAAAGATTCTTCCAAATTTCTCGCACTTGGTTGAAGATGTTTATCTATGGACTGATTCTGAAATAGTTTTATGTTGGCTTTCAGCACATCCTTCAAGTTGGGAGGTTTTTATAGCGAATAGAGTATCAAAGATACAAACAAGTTTACCGCAGGCTACTTGGCAGTATGTTAATACAAAACAAAACCCTGCGGATATTGTATCTCGGGGTGCCTATGCAAGTGAATTGATGGACAGCATATGGTTTTCGGGTCCAGAATTCCTCAAATCTTCAGAAGAAGTGTGGCCAAAACAAAAAGATTTGTCCATGATCGGAAAAGATACTCCTGGAATACGGAGATGTAACGCAGTTCTTTTAACAAAAATTATTGATGATCGTTTTGAAAATTATTACTTGCGTTTTAAAAGCATTGACAAAATATGTCGAATATTTGCTCTGATACTACGCTGGATCATCATAGTTCGCAAGAAGATGAAAAAAGATGAATCTTTCGAACCACATGAACTTCGCTATAACTCTCCTATCAGAGCCGATGAGATGGATAATGCGTTATTAAGGATTATTTGGAATATTCAACAAAAGAACTTCCAGGAGGAAATTCAAAAGCTAAAGAAAGAAGATATGATTAGCCCTACGAGTCCCGTTAAAAATCTTAATCCGTTCCTTGACGGTGACTCATTTAAACTCCTTCGAGTGGGTGGGCGTTTGCAGAATGCGAACATACCTTATTCCGTTAAATTTCCCATCCTTCTTCCTAGATCCAACCCTTTTGTTAAAAACCTTTTAATATCTTTACATAATAAAAATTATCATGCAGGTCCACAAGCCCTAGTTGGAATAGTACGGCAGAGGTTCTGGGTGCTAGATGTACGCAAGCTTGCAAAGAAGGTCGTTAGTAATTGTTGGACATGTTTCAAATATAAGCCAAAAATGTTGGGACAAATTATGGGCAATCTTCCTACTGACAGAGTGGAGCCAGCAAGAGCGTTTCTGAAGACTGGTGTCGATTTTTGCGGACCGTTCCAAACGACCTACAAGATGCGAGGACAGAGAACTTCAAAATCCTATGTAGCCGTCTTTGTCTGTTTCGTTGTGAAGGCGGTCCATCTGGAGGTTGTCTCAGACCTAACTACGGAAGGGTTTATTGCAGCCCTTAAGCGCTTCGTGGCAAGGCGAGGTTTATGCCAAGATTTGTATTGCGATAACGGGACAAACTTTGTTGGAGCCCGTAACCAATTAGATGATTTCCGACAAAGTTTTATTGACCAGCAGACGGAAAAAAGAATCAGTGATTGGTGTGCCGTAGAACGAATTCAATTTCATCATATACCTCCAAGGACTCCACACTTTGGTGGGCTATGGGAGGCAGCCGTGAAGTCAGCCAAAAAACATCTAGTTCGCACCGTTGGCGAATCCTTGCTAACTTTTGAAGAATTGTCAACAGTTGTGGCTGATATAGAAGCCATATTGAATTCCCGGCCAATGTATATGATGTCCGATGACCCGAGTGATGAAGAAGTCCTTACACCTGGCCATTTTTTAATCGGTGGCCCATTGAATGCCGTAGTCGAACCCATAGTTACTGACTACAAAATGTCTGCGATGAAGAGGTGGCGACGGCTGACTTTGATAAAGCAGCATTTTTGGAATCGATGGTCGAGAGAGTATCTGGTGGACCTACAAAAGCGAGTAAAATGGCATAACTCTTCGCAAAATGTCAAACTCAACACCGTTGTCCTCGTTGGGGATGATAGTGCCCCCCCACAAAACTGGCTCTTGGGAAGAGTTACAAATTTGATTATATCTTCAGATGGAAAGATTCGTGTTGTTGATGTCAGGACGAAAAAAGGCGTGATTCGAAGGTCAATTCATCGCATAGCACCAGTACCAGTAGATGATTGAAGAAATCCTTAAGATACTTCAAGGCGGGCAGAATGTTAAAGCTACACATCTTTTATATATATATATATCGTTATATAAATACGGATTGCTATATTATGAATTTATTAGTATTTATTATATTATTATTATAATTAGAATTGTTGTTAGAATTGTTAGATTATTAAAATGAAGTTTATAAGTATTAATTCTTATTAAGTACCTACTAAATTGATCTTAATAGTAAACACTGAACTGAATTCTCTCATTTATATCTAATTTAACGAAAGATGAAGTAAAATATTAGATGAGAAAAACTAAGAAAAGGAGATCGTTGAAGTAGCCACTGAAAGACGGACGCATCTTAGCAGCAAGTGAACTTAAATAATAATATACATATTTTGTAAAGTAAAGTCAAAAATTGTGTTTCATTACAATTACAAATATTTTGTGAAAACTATCACGAAAAACAATCACCCTCAATCCAAAATCCTTGATAAATAAAAATCCTTTGAATAGAACTTTATTTTCAAAAGGATCAAAAAATAATAAATTAAAAAAAATATGTGAAAACAGCAGAAACACTTCCAAAGCTTCATACCTATACATACATAAAAATGGTTTTTTAATCGTCAGACAAAATACGGGCTAACGCAAGAACTCGTTCATTTTTTAAATACAAAAATATATGAGCAAAAACTGTTGGCTTTTACGAACCCGGTTAGTGGGGCAATCTGTTGCATTTATATAAATATTTCCTGAAATGGTTCCTTAAAAAAAAATGATTGCTTTTTGCCATCATTTCAAAAATAAAAAACCTCTTCCCCGTTTACATTTTTTTGCTTTGCGTTCAAAGGTAAAAAACAGAGATAGGTTGTGCAATCAAAAAGATTTGTTTTTATCGTTGTATAAAGACATCAGCATTCAGCTTCTGTTTGGATGTTGTTGTTTTTATTTTTCTTTCTATTGGGTCATCTTATGAAGGAACGAATGGCTTTTTGCATATTTTTTTTTTAGATCTGGTGATTCTGGAGCCAGGGATGATTATGATGATGGTAGGTACCTATCTACCTACCAAAAACGATGGAAGAAAAATTAACAACTTAAAAACTTTCCAGCAGCGAGTGGTGGCTTCACGTCGGTCGTTGTCATTGTGGAAAATCATTCTTAAGGCGAAAAAGTGCAAAAGAAAAAATGTTTTAATATTTTAATAGAGAAAGTTGACTTTAATGAGTTTTGAAATCTTCATAGTTTATAGAAGAATTTATAATAAAAACATGCTTTTGATAGAAATTGATAATAAATTCAAGTTTTCTTGTTTAACAAGAATAAAGAATTCAGGGACAACTCCATAAGACAAGATCCTTAAAACTCTTTTTCAATTTAAAATTTTTGACCACACAGAAAAAAAAATGTTTGTTTTAAGTTGTGGGAAGCAGAAAAAGAAAATTCACCAAGTCAATTTTATACCTAACCAAAAAAAAGTGTCCTTAATTGTACGTAAGATTTGAACAATTCTACCATTTTTGTAGAGCAATATTGGCAACTCTTAGAAGAAAGCGTGAGGTTCGACCTACAACAATAACAATCCCTAAACAATTTCTATATTTTTTAAAATAAGCTTATTTGTCATTTAAAAAACTTCTAAAAGTAAGCAATCAAAAATAAAGTTTAAGCTCTTTTCTGTTCACATATCTGAGACGTTTTACCAATTTAGTTAAAGATGTTTTTTGAAAGTGGGTTTTTTAGGAAAAAATAAAACAACTATATTTCAATATTATGGCCAAGAATATGGCGTTATTACAAGGAAAAGGGTTTTCATTTTTACGTTTTAAAAATGATTTCGGGCAAATAGCCTCCTCAGCTGATTTAAATAAATTCCTCCAAATATTCACTTCCTAGGCTGCAATTTTCTCAGGCTTATCTGCGTATAGATAACCGACTTCACACAACCTTACAAAACAAAATAGTCCAGCGGTATTAGATCACACGATCTTGAAAGCCACGACACAGGCTCACGACGCGAGATAATGCGTGTCAGGGTGACTTTATGACCAGCTAAAGCTAAACCAGTTGCGAAGCACCTACAATTCTCGGATATAGACGGATTTGTTGTTGACAACCCACGCAAACGATTTAAGGGCAACGAACTTCGGATAAGCACGTAGAATGTTAGGTTCCTTAATAGACGTGCTGCCGAACAATTAGCGGAGGAATGTGATGGGATAGGCCGAGCAAAAATATGATGAAAAACTGCAATATTTACTATGGTGTCTGCTGGTTGAAAAAACGCCTAGGGACCGAACTTGGTAAAGAAGTTTGTTGGTGGAGGACCTAGATCACAGAAGACTGTAGTGCCACCTTCAGTAAGTAAGTGAAATATTTGCACGATTTATAAAAGTTGCTTTGAAATAGATCTATACATTATGCAATGGCAACTACATTGAACAGAAATCAAGCGACAACTGTAAAAAGACCAAATCCGCAAAAGTATTGACAGATGGAACACCACACGTCTAAAAAAACATCCAATATTGACGATGAAAATACGGACATTATTTTTCTTCCATATCATAGAGATATTTTCATGTAATTGGTAAATTTGTTTCAATAGTGATATTGAGGATTTTGAAGACTTTAGTGAGTTCTAGATGGTTTTTGTGCCATATCAGTCTACGAACTTCTACCAGCATAGGAGATTTCGAGATGAAGTGAATTTCATTTTCTTTTTCCTAAATATTGCAATTCAAACAGATGATAATGATAGGTCATTTTTATGGGGGAAGAAATTAAGCGGAAGTAAATCAAAGAGTCTTATCAATATTGTCGTTCTTTACTTTTGAATGTAGGTTGTCAAGCTGTAGGTTCAGATAATTTTTTTAAGCTTACAAGATTATCCATAAACGGCAAAGAGCATTTATTAGCTAGATTTCTTCATTCTTGGAACCAGGATGTATTGGAGGTACAAAAATCTCAAAAGGTTTTCATCGTATCACATTGCTTCCACTCCCAAGATTGAGCTGCATAGAGCTTAATCGCTTTTGATGTAGCAGTAAGAGCTTTATATTGAGCGCTGAATGGCACATCTTTGTTACATTATAATGGGTGGTTACATTTTAACGGCCGATGGTGTTTTTGAATAAAACACAAATCATTTGTGAAATTATTGTAATTTCTTTTTATTATGATAATATTGGTAGGGTTCAATTATGTATGGAACAAAATATCTGCCAAATAGCCACACCGACTTCGGTGGCACATCTTCACCTGATGGTCCAAATTTTCGAAAACGCTGAAGTAAAATTGAGGTTATATGCCTTTAATGTGCCGAATTATCTCATCCTTCAGCTCTTGAATTGTTGCTGCCTCACCGAAGATTCTTCTTTCAAATAACCCCAAAGAAAGAAGTCCAACGGTGTCAAATCACCATTGTCGCCCAAAAGAGTCATTGTTTCGTTAGCTGTGTGGCAAGTGGCACCATCCTGTTGAAACCACCTATCGTCCACATCCATACCTTCCAAACCAGGTCATAAAAAGTTCGTTATCATCTCATGATAGCGAATGTCATTCACAGTAACTGCCGGCCTCATTTTGGAAAAAATACGGCCCGATGATACCGCGAGCCCATAAACGGCACCGAACAGTCACTCTTCGTTAGGTGCATTGGTTTTTTGACAATCACTTTTGGATTACCATTCGCCCAAATGCGACAATTGTGTTTATTCACTGAAGATGATTGTTCAAATTTTAGCACCATTTTTCCTCGATTGCTCGATTGTGTATCTTTTCATGTTTCAAATTGAGTTAGTCTGAAATTAAATGCAGAACAAAACTTGACGTTTAAGGTGTGGTTCACATTCGACAACAGCCCTTAAACCACCCTTTACATTTTTCACAAGACGGTTACAATCGCGGTGTTTGATATTCTTTTCCACAGTGTCATAGTGAATCCGATAATACTGCTATTATTCAACTGGTTCTACAGTGTGCGGCAGAGCCGACTGACGAGTTTATTGAGGTCATTAGCCTGTGATAAGATAAGCGTAGGCCTTAATAAGTGGTATATTTTGAATTGTACGGTAATGCCGTTTTTATTCGTAATCATGGTCTGGACAGGTGTACATCGTGCTTTCGTCGTGCGTGCATATTGAGAAAATAATCATTCTGTGATCGCTACACAAAGGGCTTTTCGTATACACTTCGGCATTCCACGTGCTGAATCTGTTCCTTCTGCAAACACTATCAAATTTTGGATAAGGAATTTGGAAAAAACTGGAAGTACCCTAAGTAGACTTGTACACGGAGCACCCAGAACGGTAAGAACCCCCGAAAATGTGCAGTTGGTGAGAGAGTCAATTGAGCAGTCACCAAGACGCTCAGCCCGGAAACACGCGGTAGCTTTGGGAATCTCAGACCGTTCTTTGAGGAGAATTCTTCACGAAGATTTATCATTCCATCCCTATAAATTAATGCTTATCCAAGAGTTAAATACTACTGACTACAACAACCGCAAAAATCTCTGTCAGCAAATTCTTCTGCAAATTCCTCCGATATAAATTTTTTCTGTAGCGATGAGGCCCATTTTCATCTTTCTGGAACTGTAAATAAATTTTTTCCTTTGGGGCTACCTTAAGGATAAGGTTTTCAGACATCGCCCACATACCATAAAAGAAATTAAACAGAAAATCAACGCGGAAATCGAGGACATACCAGTCGAAATGTGCTGAAAATCATGTGAAAGCTTCAGAGATCGTCTACAACAGTGTATCAATGCTGACGGTCGCAATCTTGGAGATATAATTTTCAAAAAATAATTTTTAAAAATAGGATTGAATACTGATTTAAATAAAAAAAATGTTTTCTCTAAGTTTTACTGTTCGTTATTTATAGCCCATCAAAACTCGTCAGTCGGCTCTGCCGCACCCTGTATTTGTGCAGGTCCATGCCTTTGCAGGTCCATGCCTTTTGCTTTGAATTTTAACATTTATAAGTTATTGAAGTCTGTATCGTTCCATTTTTAATATTGGTGTAATTTCTAGTTGGAAATTTTTAAAAGTTACAGCTGCACCTTCTTTAAATCTTCTAGCATTTCAACTTTACTTACGTAAACAGAATATGTCTTTGAATATTCAAACGAATAATATTATTTGAATACAGGCATCTAGCTGCACTGATTGCTAAGAAATAAACCTAAACTTTAAAGTTCACTAAATTACATTATGATAATAGTTTAATTATGATTTTTTAACCAATTCCTTTGAAGCTTTCAAATCAAAGAAAATAGTTAATGAGTCGTGAGAGAAAGATATGTTCTACAGTTGCTGATATTTAAGGGTTTAACTTGAATAATGAGACGAGTTAACCCAAATCCTTTTTTTCTCTTGTAATAAATTGCTTATAGGATTTTTATACCTTCATTTATTTTGTACGCTCTTAGACTGAAGATTTCTTAATGACTGATAATTCTTGAAGAAGAACCCTGATTAATAAGAAATGACACAAGATTCTACTGCAAATTAGTATAACAAAATTTATTAATTAATAGAAAAATATAAAATGACTGACAAAGATTACAGAATACTATCAAAGGGTTTTTTTCTTAATTAGGTAAATTTATATTTCCTAAGAAAAGATTTCTGTACTTGAATATGTACATACGTTTCATGAACATTTTTCATCTTACCCATCGAAAAGAAGAAAAAAAAAACTATTATATTACTGAAATAAACATAGTCAGCTCTTCTATACATACATATATAGTTATCCAAAAATGGATTTTATGACCAACGTTAATTTCTTAGAAAAATAAGCCAACGACCAATGAGTAAATTGAGTTATCTACTCCAAAGGAATAGGACAATAGGGATTAGTTTGAAGTAAGGAAAGAAAAGTAATTGTGTGTGAGTCAGCAAGTGGAAGCACGACTCGACTGAAGGAAGTTAAGCATTTCAAGACTTTATGTTATACAATAAAACATAATTGGGATTAACTCTCTTTTCCTTTATATACATTTGGTCACATACAAGCACTTAAAAACATAAATGAACAATGAACGTAAAAAAACAAACTTTCATTATTTTTGATATATTGTTGTATGGTGAAAACACGTTGTTTTCTCATGTAATACTAAATTTTTACTTTTATCCTGAACTATGTCAGCTGTAAAATTTGTTTTAAGGGTTGCGAATTTCGCTACAAAAATTACAGCTTATCTTACCAAATTTGTGAGAAGTTTTGGAATATCACAGCAATAAAAAGTTAACAGAACTGAATTTCGTATTTTATAAATCATTATACAAACTTTTAATTTGAATCTTTATTCTTATTATGGCTACAGACGAAAGCATGGGTTCTTAATTAGAGCAATTTTATTTTTACATTATTAGATCATTGCGTAAGAAAACTTAATACCAGCTACTTCTTACGACCACAGATACAAATAAATATGAAATAAGAGACAATTAATACAACATTTAAGTGCATGGTACACTGGTATTGAATATTCCTACTCATTCGAAAATAAAAGAAGTTTGAGTTCGTATTCAAGAGTTTAGACATGCAAGTAAATGTCTAATGGATGGCATTATTATGGCGGTGTTAAGAAACATACAATAATTGTAAACTACGGGTATCGTGGTTACCTCCAAATAATTTAAAAAATTAATTACACCTGTTAAAAGTAGATGAATAAAAACAATAAGAACCTTTATCCTTTGTTCATAAAGAGGAAAGTTGTTGTAAGGATCAGACCATATTAGCCATCTTTAAAGTTAACAGTATCAAGTTACGGTGAATAGATTCTATCCTATGCTTGTGTATCTCGTGAAAAGGAGTCCATACCCGGGATGAGTACTCAAAATGAGGGAGGACCAAAGTTTTATAAAAGAGCGAGAGTAACATAAGGATCTTGAAAGTTTTTAGACCAAAGTTTAAAAAATCCTAACATTGAGTTGGTTTTACCAAGGATGGAATTAATATGCTCCGTGATATTGAAATTATAATCGAAAAGAACTCCAAAATCTTTAAAACTATGAACGCGATGTTGCATATAACTAGAAGTACTTTTTTTAGAGAAAGTCATGGCCTGAAATTTTATAGTGATAAAGTTTTTTCAATTCTATTTGTACCAAATAACGAAACTGTTAATAATCTCTTGGAGTTGTAATCGATTTAGAGATTTTATGCTTTTGCAGATTTTCATCTTATCCGCATACATTGAAATGTAACTGCATAGTACATAATTTACATCAATGATAGGTAAGATAAAAAGTAGTGGTCCTAAATGACTACCCTGGGGAACTCCTGATATATCAATAAAAGAGTTGGAGAAAGAACTTCTGAATTTAACTTGATCTATTTTATCTTGAACTATTTTGAAGATAAAAAGTTGTTAATGTGATGAATTGACTTAAGATTAAATGTGGTGATATCATGAGAAAGTTGGTCGAAAACTTTCTCTTCAGCTTTTCACCAAGTTCTACGGTATTTGAGCATTTAAGCAAAAATTCAAGTAAATTTTTGATCTTTTGCACATAAAACCATGTTCACGGAAAGAAGTGTATGGCATTCCTACATTGTATTGCTACAACTCCTATAAGTATGGGATTATGTACTATACTGTATGGTACCACAATCTTTGCTTGTAACACAAGGGCGCATAGTACGTTTGACGAGACAGCATTGCCTTCAGCCCCACACTGTATCGGAGATGTCGCAATGCTACTAGTTTTTCCCGCAATAATGCATGGCGTGATAATCGATACCCTTATTGGATTGTTGTCATAATAGTGTAAGTATAAGGGACATAACAATAATGTATAGACTTTTCTGCTAGGAGCATTGTACTGTACATGCCGCCAGTCAGTATGTGCCTGACTCCCATACTGGCATTGGCGTATTGGCTATAACTATTGTCGACGTTACTATTCTCAGTATGGCCAAATTAACTATGCTTACAACTTTTTATCCAATGGAAATCATCTAAGCCATACAGTATTGCGGTCACACCCATACTGACATTGTAACATTCGCAATGTATTTCATTACATTACATTACATTTCACACTACTCAGCACATAAATGTACAGAGTAGAGAACACAGCACCTTGAGCGACTAGACTATATAAGGTGATAACAACACTAGACATTAGTACAAGACAGAAGGACAGAGGAGAAAGAACAACATACAGAAAGAACACATGACAACAGCACGCGGTAGGTTTCGAGACGGTCCCCCATCTTTCTACTAACCACGCTCACTGATGCTTGATTTCGGTGATCGATGGGAACCGAAGCTTTATCAGTGACTAGGCCGTTGCCTTCGCAATGTATTTCTTTCCGTGTTGTTGATTGCATATAATATTCTTGCAGTTCAAATTTTATACAATCACAAACCACTTGTTTAAAAAGCTTGGGAATACAGTAGTACAGTTTAGAGAATGGTCCGTTATTACAAATGTTGGACTTGATACCTTTTTTAAAGGTTGATATAATGCCTTCTTTCCTTTGGTTGAAAATTTCCTTCATTTTAGAGATAATGAAAATATGCTACGAAGGGGAGATGCTACAATAGATTTACATTTTTTCAAGACAATTAAAGGAATTCAATCTGTTTCAGGGGAATAATCATGTTCAAGTAAGGCCAACAAATGTAAGATGTAAGATGTAAGATTCGTAACGTCATTTGAACATTATTAAATGTGGGGAGAGTACGATAACTCAGGCAACAAAGTTTAATGACGGAACAGTTAAAAACAAGCAATTTTTACTATTGGAGGGGGGTCTATCACCCACCGTTTAGGCGGTAGGGTCAATTTAAAAAAATATGTATGTTTAATGGAAAAAAATAATTAAAAAATATTGGTAATACTTACAAATAAGCTTTAAAAATTTTTTAAAGCCAACACTTTTGTCTATTAGCTTGTTTTTAAATCAAAAACTATGCTTTGTTTTTGAAAAAAAAAAAAAATTTAAACTCAAAATTTGTGCAAAAAAAAGTTAAAAAAAAGGTTTAAAGTGTAATTTTTCAAAACTTTCCGATTATCTTCTATTTTTTTTTAGAATTCATTATTTGTTTTTGATCAAAAACTGAAAACTAGATGATTTTATGTCTTCTAGTTCTTGAGAAAATTAAAAATTACACAAAAAAAATATTTTAATTATATTACTTTTTCCTTGCTTATGTAAGTATTATTTATATATATATATATATATTTATATATATATATATTATTTATTTATATTTATTTATTATTACATTGAATAAAAATACAGGCATGACATTAATGTCGTCTGCCTGGTTGGCAAATACTATTATTTTTTAAATTTCAAATAAAGTGATAATTTCATTATACATTTTGTTATTAAATTAATGTTGCTTGTTTTTTGTGATATTTAAGATTTAGTTGGCATATAAAATTAAGTAAGTTTGGAACTTTTAGTTTAGTTAAAACAAATTAGTAAATAAATGTAACTTTCAGTTTAGTTAAAACAAAATAGCAAATAAAAAGTAATTTTTAGTTTAGTTAACACAAAATAGCAAATGGTTTTATAAACTTTACTTTACGTGTATTGAAATCAAACTAGCAAAAAGAGATCTTTAGAATTTTTAAAAATTTTCTTTGTGAATTTTTTCTCTGTAGTTCATCGCTTCAATGGCAAATTTGTAGAGCAGCATCCAATTTGCACCATTCAGATAGTTGAAAAATTCTTCTTGTGTGAGTTTATTTTTCCCGAAGTGATATCGCCTAATCTCCTTAAGTATAGGGCAAGTCGCCACAAAGTGTAATATGTCTTCCCTTTCGTGTAGATTGCAAATACTACATGTTCCAACTCTCTCGGTTCGATGTGGTAGGTAATTTAATTTTAACAGCTCTCCTCTTATTTTGAAAACTGTGCCTATTACTAAACAAGAATAGGCATTGTTGAAATAATTCCGCTCATTCAGATTATATAAACTCTTGGCATAAAATTTTCTCTCAGTCGACAATCTCGCCGTTTCGATGAATGAGTATCTCTCATCTTCGTCTGTTAGAGATATTACTTCGTACAAAGATCGTTTCCAGTTGTCAGCATTCATGTCCAAGAAATTAATCGTCATACCGCAGTTGGCAGCAAGATTCATCCAATCCTTACAAAATAGCTTTTTGTTAAGAACTGCATACTGAAGAATAAGCTTGGGCAGCCTAGTGTCCTCCATTTTTAAAACTTTTAGCAAATAATCTGCATTTAATTTCAGTGTTGAAATGAAAAGCGTTGGGAGTCCTGTTTCCAGGTAGTACATATACTTTGGGGTACTTATAGGCAGGTAGAAAATTTTTCTGAGAAAAAATCTCAATAGATATTCCACTGGTTCAAATTTATGCACTCCCCAAACCTGGGCTCCATAAAATAAGACAGATTTTGCAGTTGCATTAAAAACTCGGTATTTAGTGTCGACAGATATAAGTTTATTACTGAAGATTCTTCTCCAATTTGCGCAAATTGCTGATTTCGCTTTGTTCAATTTTGTTTTAAGATGCAAATCTACATTTAAATTGAATGTTACCTCCATTCCCAGGTAGTTGTACTTTTTTACTACTTCCAGATCTTTCCCGTTATACTTCCATTTTTCATTAGATGCCACTCTCCCTGATCCATTTTTAAAAATCAGAACTTTGGATTTATCTGTGTTTACCTCCAGTCCCCAAAGATTGCAGTATTCAGCAAGTTTGTTAATCATCAATTGAAGTGATGAAGGGGACTCAGCTAAAATCACTATGTCATCCGCGTACATAATTGTCTTTATACTTAAATTTCCAATGTTTACTCCGCAAGTAAGCCAATCAGTTAGATCGTCGAGAAACAGTGCAAAAAGCAATGGGCTTAAGTTACAACCCTGCCTGACCCCTCTTAGCATCTGAAATTTATCTGAGACATCACTTCCATTGTAAATTCTTGCTTCTGTATTTTGATACATCTTTTGAATCGCTCGAGTAAAAATGGTTGAAACTCCTAGGTTATGTAGCTTGTAGAATAATATGTTTCTGTTAATAGAATCAAATGCCGCTCTGAAGTCAACAAAAAATGCGTATAGTTTTTTATTTTGGTCCAACTTCCATCGAGCAATCGAACTGAGCACAAATAAATTATCAATAGTGGAGTACTCTTTCCTGAATCCAGATTGAAATTCACTTAATTTCCTGTGAACTTGAACCCATTTGTCGAGTCTGTTATAAAGCAGATATGAATAAATTTTTAAAGATGCATTTAAGAAAGATATTCCACGATAATTTGCTGGTTCTTTTGGATCTCCTTTCTTAAAAATTGGTAGTATCCAAGCTTCACAGAAATGATCTGGTACAACTCCAAATTTGAAAATTATATTCAGAGCTTCTGATAATTTCTGCTTAAAAATGTCAGCACTGTATTTATAAAACTCAGCCGGTATACCGTTAGAGCCCGCCGCTTTTCCATCTTTTAAGGACCTCATCACATCTTCTACTTCGACTTTTGTAATTTGCTCATCAAGTAAATTATCATGATAAAAAGGTTGTGCGTAGCTAAATGATATTTGATTGGTTGAACTAAATAGATTAGCAAAGTGCGTTTTCATCTCGTCAACTTTAAAATATTTTGTTCCCTTCGCACCCCAATTTCCGTTGAGCTTTTTCGTTAACATCCAAAATTCCGCTGAATCTTTACAATTACTTAATGTTATTGCAATTTTTTCTTCAAAAGCCCTCTTTTTTTCGTTACAAACTTGTTTACATTGTTTCTTGGCTTCTAAGTACTCTGCTTTGATTGTAACTAGATTATTTTTCCTTACCAAATTTAAGAGCGCCAGGTATTTTTTTCTTAATTGTTCGCAGGTGTAGTCGTACCATTCATTTTTTTTGTGTAAAGTGGATGACTTTTTCATAAGAGTTGCGGCTTCTTGAATAACAACTTCCAGTTCGCAGATTGGTATGAAATCTGCCATTGCTCTAGAAATTCTCATCGACGTTAATTGTCTGGTTTTTTCTTTAAATTCGTTTGCATTTCTGCTAGAAGATCTCCATTTTAATTTATTAATTTCTACGGTTCTATCATCTACCAAATGAACTTGGTCACTATCATCCTTAACGGTTATAGTTATTGGAAGATGGTCAGAATAAGTTTGTTCTCCAACAGTGAAGTCCTGAAATATGTCATGCCACTCTCCACATATGAGACCATAGTCTATAAGTGAGCTGCCCTGTTTTCCAATAAAAGTGAGCTCTCCTTGAATGTCTCCGTTAACGCTTCCATTTAATATGCATAGACCAAAATCGTTACACAACTCTATCACTTTCTTGCCTTCTAAGTTTATTTTTAAATCCTTACTATTTCGATTTTTATAATTAAATGCACTCTCAGATTGTAAATTTCCAGTTCTAGCATTAAGATCACCCATTATCATTATGTTGTGACTTTTCAGTGAACATAAAAGGTCATACAGTTTATCGTAATCATGCTGCCAATTATTACAATTAATGTAAATTGGAACGAGATATAAAGTAGCACTGTTTTTTTTTTAATGTAATATACGCCATTTCATCATTAATCTTAATTTTACTTTTTTCCAACTTTGTTTTTTTATTCCAATTAGCATTCCTCCGCTTGCTCTTCCTCTACTTGCTGATTTCTTGGCTGGAATCCAACAGCACTCATATAATGGAAAATATTTATCATATTCCTTACAATTTTTTTCTATTGTGTGTGTTTCCAATAAAAAAATTATATCGAAGTCATTTATATATTTTAAAAATCCTGGGAAAATCAACTTGTTACATAGTCCTCCAACATTATACGCCACAAAACTAAATTCACCAACAACACAAATTTTCTGCCCCTCCTCATTGACATCCCTGTGCTATTGGCGTATGTCGCTTGACATTTCAAATTCAGCTCTACTACTGCCACTTCCACTTGGTTTGACATTGACAGCAGCTGTCATAGAAGGTTCACGCACATCGGTTGCATTCGTTCGAGGTTGAATTTTTTTAAAGAAATCGTCGGGTAAATTAAAAGTCTTACATAGTTTAGTAAAACCACAATGTTTACCTATTCTTAAACCAAAAGATTCATCCCATGTATATTCGTTTTCGTCAATAAAAAGTTTATCTTCTCTAACAACTGCTTTTACATTTTTCCTTTCTTTCTTGATCAAATGACGAACGTGCAGCAGAGGAGCTCTTCGCTTTCTCATACTTAAAGGATAATCTTTTTGCACCGAGATGTTTGTATTTTTCAATTTTCGAGTGTTATTAAGAATGGCATAGATGTGATTTTTGCTTCTAAGCTTCACAATAAAATTTTTATACCGTGGGTTCCAGCACTTGACTTCTTTAATTTCCTCTATGTTGTTGGTGTCCGAGTCATTTGAAAGCTGCGTGCAGAGCTCAACTATTTGCTCCTTTTGCTCTATCTGATTGTTTGCTTCGACTCTAAAAATCAAGTTTTTTTCGGTGGTTTGCATTTGAATCCGTTCAATCTGGTTCTCAAGCCAATCGACTTTTGATTGCAGGGAGTGAACATGGGATCTGAGTTCCTCATTCTCGCGCCTTAAGCCATTGATATCCAGCCGGACTTCTTCAATGTCGATTTTTGTGGCAAGGTGCTTCTGCTTTGAATCAAATAAACGTTCGAGATCGTCGATAGTCATATTTGATACAAGATTAGAAGTTTTTCCTTTTTTAGTGTTCATTTTTATTGGAGATATTTCAGTATTCAAACGCTTGTGCATTACTTATTGTAAGACCAGTGACAGTTAAAAAATTTCTTTGTTGTGGATGTTATATATATGTATATTTTTTTTCTCTTTTGAAATATAAGGTAAAAATGACTTGCCTTTAAATTCCGAGCTCAACTATTATTGCTAAAATTGTTGAGCTTTTGTTTGCAATCAATTTTTTGTATATTTAACTTATTTCAAAGGTAAAATTAAATTTTTTTTACAAGCACAAACTTTTAAAGGACTATTCACTTTCTCACCAGTGTTGCCAATCAACGTAGTCTTATTTTGATAGTAATAATCGAATATGGTTTTAGGTATACCTAGGGTAAATTAATTTTTCTTAAATCCAGCTTATTTGAATGCAAAAGAAACTTTGCATACACTCCATCTTTCACCCACCGAACCTTGCACCCTCCCCACCTTGCAAACACTCCACTTTACACCCACCCCAAATCCTATAGTGTTCCCAAGCAGGGGGGTTGCAGATCCCTTACAGATCCCACTGTTGCATACACCCAAACTCGCACCTACCATTGTTACTATCAAAATAAGACCACTCAAGGAAAAAAAAAGTATTAAATTAAAATAGTAGTTGTGGTTATTTTCAATTTTCTCAAAAACTAAAAGACATAAAATCATCTAGTTTTCAGTTTTTGATCATAAACAAATAAGAGCAATAGTAGATAATCTTGAAGTACTGAAAAATTACACTTTAAACCTTTTTTTACTCAAATTTTAAGTTTAAAATTAAATTTTTCAAAAACTACACATAGTTTTGACTTGATTTAAAAACTGGCTAATAGTACAGAATGTTGGCTTTAAAAAAATATATTAAACTTAATTGTTAATATAACCGTTATTTTTTAAATATTTTTTTCCATTTTAAATACATTTTTTTTTAAATTGCCCATCCCGCCTGAACGGGGGGAGATAGAAAATAGTAAAAAATGCTTGTTTTTAACTGTTCTTAAAAAATCCGTTATAATATCTTGTCGCCTGAGTTATCGTACTCTTGCCTTAAATATAGTCTGGGGAACCATCTCGCAAGTAGGGTAATTGCGGGAGAGATTCCGCCTTTTTTGAAAATTTAATAGAGTTTTTTTTTATAAACATAAAATAAACAATATTTTCGCAAAAAAAAACTTAAGAATGGATTCTTTTTCTACGATAATAAAATATGTGACCGATTTTAGTTATTATACCGTGTTTAAATATTATGTTGCAATTTTCGACATATCGTGCAGTTGATCCTTTTTTCCCTTTTTTGTTTTAATTTGTGTTTCTTTTACTCTAATTACGTACTGGGGTTTTCAACTGCATCAACCTAACTTTAAATAGCTTTTTTACTATTTACGTTGGTGGTGACAATTTAAACATGCGGCATCGTTAAAAAAAATAAACTGCGGCAACTCTCCCCGAAAAGAGGGAGAGATGCCGCATCACATTTTAAAACTTAAGAAAAAAAGAAAACAAATAAAAAATACATAAAAGTGTTTTTAAAACACGTGACAGCACACTCTGTAACTAGTTCTTACATCGACTTTTTCAGCAATTAAAAATTGGAATGGGGAGCTAAAAACGAATTAAATAGAAACAAATCCCAAAACATATCCCATATTTCTTACCCTGCCCTTACAACAAAAGATAAACAAAAGATTTTGCCTGGAATTTGGTTGAGTGCGGCATCTCTCCCGCAATTACCCTATATAAAGGAATTCTCATCTATTTTTACGGAAGTTCAATGAAGGATTGCTGAAAGTTGTTTGCAAACACTTTTCAAATTTCTGGAGTTCTAACTACGTTATCCTTATAATAAGTAAAACTAGCTGGTTATCAATGAGAGTTCCTTTTGATAATAAAGAATTTCCAAAATCATTTAGTATGGTAGATTTTGTTGTTTCCAATTTTCTCAAAAAAATTAATCAAATATATTTAGTTTATTTTAGTGATAATTGAATTAAAATACAGAAATATGAGTTAATAATGTACAAAATTTCAATTTCAATTTCTAACCAACTTGTCTCTGTTTTCATTGTTTTGAGTTAAGAACCTCTTTTTTCCAAAACTATGGACCCGAACAATTTTATTTTAAAAAAACCACTCAAAAATAGATTTTTAACTTCTAGGAAAGTTGTGTCAGAATATTTATTAAATTTATTAAATGTAATACATTCATCCACTTTTTGAGAAAAAGTTGTAATTTTAGCGAATTTTTGGCAAGTTGAAATAGGGATACCCTACCACAATTTTATAATCTTAGCTCTAAATGAAAGTTGATTTAGTTGCCTCAAACTTGTAGCATACTCGGTATTTGTCTTATTTTTTGTCATATCATGTTCGACGCTCGAGGTCAGAAACTTGGATCAGTAATGTTGGGTTAAAACTTCTCATATTCAAATGATAAACTTACTGTATTGTAATGTACCCTTAATGTTGTATATATTCTAATATAAGTAGCTCTTATAAAGAAAACGTCAAACTTAGCAAAGTTTTCTCTTGGTAACAAAAATGTGTTTCGATCCTTGAGGAAGCAAAAAAATGCTTTTTCAAAGAACAGTATAAAAACTAAGAAGTGGATACCAAAAAGTTGCTAAGATTTGTATCAAAAAAAGAGGCTGGGCCGCGACCCACACTGATTAAAAGTTTGTAGGTTTTCGTGTTTTGTTAAAAAAGTTGTCAGTTGAATTATTCTTAAAAATATTAAAATTACCAACAATATTTTGCATATAATGAAATAGCTTGATTTCGAAATTTATTTTTGTTAACGAGATTTTTAATCGAAAACCAATTTTTACCAATTTTAGAAGCACTTCTTAAAAATGTTAATTTTTTATATAAAAACAAATACAAATTGGATGAATTGAATTTGAATTTGAAGTCAATGTTTTCTATTATTCACGAGATATCGAGAACCAAACATCAATTTTTACCAAATTTGCGTACTATTTTTTGTAGATTTTATTTTTTTATGAAAAACGGACTGTTGAATTTAAATACAAAATGTACTGAATGTCGAAAACAATATTTTTCAAGTTTTGAAAAGATTTTTGAGTCGAAAATCAATTCTCACCAACTTTTATTAATTTTTATTTAGGTTTTTATTTTTTTGTAAGAAAACTGTCAATTCGTTTTTTCTCAAAATTTTTTAAAAGATAAAATTAGTTTAAAGCCAATACCTCAAAGTTTTGAAAAGATATTTAAGTCGAAATTCAATTTTTACCAACTTCTGTTATTTTTTTTTTGGGTTTTTCATTTTTTGTAAAAAAAACTGTCAATTCGATTTTTCTCAAAATTTTACTGAATTTTGACAACAATATATTTTAAAAGGTAAAATTATTTTGAAGTCATAATCTCAAAGTTTTGAAAAGATATTTGAGTCGAAATTCAATTTTTACCAACTTTGAGTAATGTTTTTTTTTTATGTTTTTATTTTTTACAAAAAAAAAACTGTCAATTCGATTTTTTTCAAAATTTTATCAGATGTCAAAAACATTATTCTTCGTTGCACAAAATTGTTTTGGAGATGAAATCATATTTTAGTCATAAAATTTTCGAGGTGACACATTTTTTTTTTAGTTTTTTTGATTTATAAAAAAAAACGTTAATTGGATATTTGTTTAAATATCACGTATCACGTTACAGTATATAATACAAAATTTAATTCAAGTCTCTAGCGTTATTGGTTCGTGAGATATTTAAGGTAAACCAAAAAGTTCACCTTTTTTTTTAAATTGCTATGGTAGAAAAAACTAACCATGAAATTTTTTTGAGAGTCGTTTCTGCATCTTTCTGTATTATTATTTGTACAACAAAATTTGTTTGAAGTCGATATCTCTACTGGTTCTTGAGCTATGGATGACGAAAAAAAACGTCACGAACGTACGGACGTACAAACGTACATACACACGCACACACATACATACATATCTCTAAAAATCTTTTATTTCGACTCTAAGGACCTTGAAACGTCGAGAAATTTCAGCATTTTCATTTTTGACAAATCGGACCCATTACAATAACTTCCTATGGGAAGTTAATTAACGTTTAAATTTAAAAAAAACTGCTTGCAGCGATTCCTTCTTTTTTAAGTTTGTCACAAATTCCGGCTTCATCTGTAGAATAATATATCGACTCAGAAATAACGTAGTTAGAGGACTTCTTTTGCTAAAAATTTAAAAAATAGGTCGACTTCGTGGCTTCAATGGTAACATTTTTTTCAAGCTCACGGAGTATCAAGTAAAATAGCTGACATTAATACTTCCTGAAATTGCATAACTATATATTGACTTTTAAAAAATTGTATTTAAAGGCCATAAAACCCAAAGCTTCAAACTTTAATTGAGATAAACATTTTGAAAAAATGTTTAAGAAGAATTTCAATTCTTTGATGTTTTACTTAAAGGTTTGTGCGTAGGATCTTCTAACCACACCTCTATAGCTGGTCAAGCATCAGTGACATTTAAATCTTGAATTGTTTTTCAATTAAAAACACACAAAAATTATCTAGACCATGTTTGTATTTGATTTGATTTGTTTTTTTTTTTTTTTTTTTTCAAAAACAACACCATCACAGCATAGTCCTTATCAAAAAATCAACACAATTATGCGTTTTTATACTTCCATCTCAGAAAAAATTCAATCAAATATACAACTTGCCTTAAGGTTATTTATCTTCTATTTATCCCTATCAAAAACGTCCAAAAAGGTTATATTATTTTCAAAACCACAAGAAAAGAGAATTTAATTATTTTCATATCTTAAAGATGAAGAAATAAAAAAACACAAATCTAATTAAAATATACCTACATCTAGATTATTTGATAAACATAGATACACACACCGCGCCCGCCCGCGTATCAGCTAAACAAGAAGAAAATAACATCATTCCAGTACCTTTTTGCCGGACAATTAATAAGGAACTTAAACCCTTCCTTTATTTTTTCTTACTTTCATTGAGGTTAGAATTTATATGTATATGTAAGAACTATTTCTAAGCGAATTATTGCCACCAGACTGGCTGCCTTTAATTTAAATAGGTACCTATAAAGATTCCAGGCTTTTGTATGTGTATGAATGGATGGCATGAATGAAACCAACAAATACATAGACAAAAACAAAAACAAAAAATGTATAACCCTTATGCTTTAAGTCTCGCGCTTTAGTCTTTCTGTGTGAAAATCGCCATCCTTTTTTTTTGTTGTTCTTTAACACAGTCCTCCTCAACTTTTTTTATCCCTTAGGCTAAACAGGGCACAAAAGTAAGAAGAAAAAAAAGGAGAGAAAAACAAACAAAAAGGACGAGGAAAATGTAAACAGACCAGGAAATCGATAAAAGTACACAGAGTGTCCTATAAAAATAAATAAAATGCGATACCGGGAAAAGTACGTATCCTTATAACAGAGCATCGGAGTATAAAGTTGTCTTAGCTTGTTTTTATGTCCTAAATTATATTGAATGAAGTTATTAAGTGTGATTGTGTGTTTGTATTGATGGAATTTTGTTGAGGTAAATGGAGAGAAAAAAAAAACACCACACACACACAAGTTTTATAGGCTCCTATTTTTAATATACATACATATATACATATAAAAGATGAATGAGAAGTTTATTATTTTTATTTTTTCTTGACTGTTTTTTTATTTTGACCGCATTGAAATTCAGGATGGCAACGTCAATCAAAAGTTTATAAATGAAAAATAAGGTATTTCAAAACAACAAGACAAGAGAGGTGATTTTTTTGAATTTTCAAAGAATACAAAAAAACTTAGGGAAACCAAAGCGTGACTCGAAGCCCTCCGTGACTGTGAATATTGAACAGTTCAGGTCTTTGAACCTTTTATCCCAAGAACACAAAATGATGTAAGAACTTAAATACCGTAAGAAAATAATCAAAAAGAAAAAACTTTGAGTAATTAGCGAGACAAAAAGGAAATATTTTACACGAAAATTCGCCAATAAAACGTTAGAAACCGTTTCCTAAAGCGATTTTATATTTTTATGGGTTAGGACGGGAAAAAAAAAAGTACGCATACGCCTGAGTGAACACTTAAAGTAATAAAAATGTAAATTTGTTCGAGAGGAGGCGCTTATATACATATATTATTTGGAATGATTGTGTTTTTATTTTTTATTATTATTTTATTTCATTTTATATGCGATATGATGATAATAATGATAAGTGTTAATATCATAGTCCAATAAATCATTACAGACGTGTGATTTATATCTATTTTTGTGTTTGGTGTTTTATGCTACCTACGAATAGACAAAAGAATATTGTACAATAATGATTATTGCTTTTTGTGTGTGTTTCAATTTAAAAGTATCTATAAATGTGATTAATGATGTGGGCGATTAATTTTCATGAATTTCAAATTGCAATTTTTTTCCCTAAAGAAATAAAAGAATCCTGGAAATAAAATACAAATTGAATTTAATTCTAATGGTTTTTGTAATAATTTATGTATGTGCTTTAAACAAAGCGAAATATACTGGTATTTGCATCAATTACGAGCTTCGTATGTTTATTTATTTATTTAAGTTAATACTCATATATTTTAACTGGATTCTTTTGTCTTGAATTCCAACAGCTCAGTAAGTCAACATATAGTCATAACATTTAACTTAAACCTTAAAGCCATTTGTGGTTTAATTAAACTGAAACAAATATGAGAGTCAAGATGATGCTTAAGAGCCAAGTGTCATTATAAAATATTTTTTTTTGTTTGGCTTGCTACATTTAAGCTAGGTTGAATAGAAGTTAAAGATCATTTAAAAAAATCCGGCGCAGGGACATAACGCCCAACATTTTTATTTAGGGCTTATGTCCCACCCGAGTGGGACATAAAGCCGAAATTTAATTTGGGCACTAAGTCCCACTCGGGTGGGACATAAGCCCCAAATAAAAATGTTGGGGCTAATGTCCCACTTAACAAGAATCACCAAATGACAAAACTTGGAGCACTTCAATACCACAAGACTTTGTTTTGTGGAGTTTAAATCCTGAGATCCCGCGAAGGGGGCCACCCACAGGTGCTTTTATTCAAAAAAGTGATATTGGCGCCTGCTTGGCGACTTTACATACCCTAAGCGGAGCAACGGAGTTGCGTGAGCGGGTGTGACCCGAAAAAGGGAGTTAAATTCCTGAGAACCCGCGAAGCGGGCCACCCTCAGGTGCTTTTATTGAAAGAAGTTGTTGATATAGGCGCCTGCCTGGCGACTTTACATACCCTAAGCGGAGCAACGGAGTTGCATGAGTGGGTGTGACCCCGAAAAAGGGAGTTAAAATCCTGAGATCCCGCAAATAATGTTGAAAATAAACTTTTTTGTTTTTCCTAATTTTTGTATTATCACCGTATCAAAAAATTATTGTTCATTGTATTGAAATACAAAAACTTTATATTCATTTTTGGCTCTGCAAAAATTTGGGGACAATGTCCCATTTTTAACAAACAAAAAAATTAGGGCCCAAATTAAATTCGGTGGGACATAAGTCCCAAAAAAAAAATGTTGGCGTTATGTCCCTGGGCCTTATGTCCCTGCGCCAAAAAAAAATCCAATGGCTATACATGATTCTAATAAAGATTGTACGGATGCTGTAAAAATTGCTTATAACCTTTGTCAATTATGGTCAATGGTAAAACCATATCTAAAAGAATAGGTGTTTCTTCATGAATTGATCCTTAATCGAACACCAATAGATTATTACACTGTCAACTTCTGTCACTGCATCGATAAAATGTGCTTTTCTTGATAAAATCAAAATTTTAAATTAGTATTTCTAGCTACCAGTCAAAAAATTCACGGTGGTTTTTTATGTCTTTTCGCCCAAAACCATATCACAGAAATTAAAAAAGTTATAGCGCCCAAAACAATTTTATTAACATTTTGTTGTCGTACGATTTGGGCAATATTACCGAACCTTCTGACGTTACAACTTTTTTTGGGTCTAATTACATTCTGTTTCCCATTAAAATACCATCAAGGCTTTAAAAATGACATATCACCCAAAAACTTTTTCAGGAGCAAATGCTACAAAGCCCAAAATCAATGCCATATTGCCCAAATCAGCATGTCAAAGGCCAACCACCCAAAAAGCTTGCTAAATAAAAAAATGTTGGTGGTTGTGACATTTACAAATTTGGACGTTACGACATTTAAAGTTCGTTTGGGTGATATGACATTTTATTTGGGCTTTGTGACATTTTCTTAGTGATTTTTTTTTTTACGACGTTTCTCTTTTTGGTCTTTATGTCATTTTATGATTTGGGTTATATATTGTTGGGTTACAAGACATAAAAAACGATAAAAATCATAATTATAATCGTCGTAATGTCCAAAAGAAAAGTCCCAATTTGGGAGTCCTTTTCTTTGGGTATTTTTTTGAGAATTTTTATCTTTTTAAGCCTTTGGGCCAATTTTGGGCTTTATGACATTTTCGAATTTGGTTTTGGGCGAAAAGACTAACCTTCAATTTTTGTTGTCGAGTACAACCACAAACAATTTTTAATTGGATAAACTGAACAAAGTATGTCAAAATATAATTTAAAAAAAAAAGGCTCGGCCCACATTGATAAATTTCCATTCGTGATCACCTATCGATCAATTTTTCTAAAAGTTAAAAAAAAATATTAATAACCCGTTTTGTGTAAATTTTGAATTCTACAGACCTCCGTTGACATTTTAAGACCTACTTGTTATTTCAAAACCTCCCTTGATATTTTAAGACCCTCCCCAGAATTTTAGACCTCCCTTAACATTTTAAGACCTACCTTAAATTATGCAGACCTTCCTTGTTATTTCAAGACTTTCCTTGGATTATCCAGACCTCCATGAATATTTTAGAATTTAAAGACCTCCTTTGAATTTTACAGATCTCCCTTTATACTCCAAAACCTATTTCGATATTTCAAGACCCCGTTCAATATTTAAAGACCTCCCATGGTATATTAAGACCTAGCTTGATATTTTGAAACCTTCTTTAATATTTGTACACCTACCTTGAAATACCAAGACCTACCTTGACCTACTTTGATATATCAACACCTTATTTAATTATTTAAGACCTTCCTTAAAATTTTAAGACTTTCCTTGAAATTTGAAGACTCCTTTAATAATTTAAGGCGTACCTTGGATTCGGATCACATTCGTTCTTAATCTTAAATTATTTTAAAGGGTGGTTAAATTTTAAGGGCCGATGTTGATTTGAATAAAACAAAAATTATTTAGGAATTTCTTTTTATTATGATAAAATATTGGTATAGTTCAATAATTTGTGCAACAAAATAAAAATATCGGCCAAATGAACGACGCGACCTCGAAAGCACACCTATATATCCTGGTCCTTATTTTCGATGACACTGAGGCATAATTAAGGTACTTTGCCGTTAATGCGCCGAATTATCTCATCCTTTAGCTCTTGAACTGTTGGTGGCTTATCGACTCACACTTTTCCTTCAAATAACCCCAAAGAAAGAATTCCAACATGATATTGGCGGCTAATTGACATCGCCACAGCAGCGTGAGATAACACGGTCATTGAATTTGTTGCACAACAGAGCCATTGTTTCGTTAGCTGTGTGCAAGTGGCACCATCCTGTTGAAGCCACATATCTCAATAAAATGTTTGTTATCATCTCACGATACCCAACACCATTCTCAGTAACTGCCTGACCAGCCTAATTTACGAAAAAAATACGACCTGATGATACCGCCATCCCATAAAGCGCATCAAACAGTCAGTCTTTTATTGGTTTTTCGACGATCACTCTTGGATTTTCATTCACCCAAATGCGTCAATTCTGCTTATTAACGAATCCACTAACATGAAAATGTGACCCATCACCGAAAATGATTTTCTTCGAAAAGTGATCTTCCACTGTTGCCATTTCTTGCCACCATTCTGACCATTGACGACCGACGCTTGAAATGGTCAAAGGCTTTAGTTCTTGAGTGAATTGCACCTTATAAGCGTGTAAATGCAAGTCTTTATGCATAATAACTCATCAACGATGAGCGTGAGAGGTGAAATTGACGCGTTCAGAAGCAATATTTTGTACAGTAACAGCTGTACGAGCATGCACAAATGTTTTAAAATCTCCTCCAGACCCGGTTTGCTCAAATTTTTGCACGATTTTTCCAATGTACGCACATTCGAATTATTAAATTGACCGACAAAATTTATTGCATTTTGATTTGAACCTTCATTCTCATAATGTTTCCATATTTCAATTTAAGTTCATCTGAAATTGAGAAATGTCAAATGAAATGGTGTAGTTTACATTCAACATCGGCCTTTACAATTTAACCACCCTTTAAATGTTTCTTGTTTTTTAATTTCCCACTTTTTATTTTTCTGTATTTTTACATAACGCGGACCATAGGTTTTTGAAATTCAGCTTCCAGCAGTTCTCATGAGCAACATTTTAAATTTTCTTGAGATTGCTAAAGAATCGTGTGTGAATATGAAAAAGAGGATGGAGAAGGAAGTTTGAAAAAAGTTGCAGAAAACTATTTCTTTTTTATTTTTGACAAAAACATTTTTCTAAAACAAAATATGTAAATCGATTTTTCGCAAGTTTGTTATTGAAAACTGCTCGTTAATAGCAATTTAAATGTTGTCCTCATACTTGAGTTATAACAAAAAAGAGAAACTTTTTTTAACATGATATTGTGTGTGTATATGTTAAGTTAGAATGTAAGTGTACTTTTTTTGTGTAATTGCTGAAAAGAAAAATTGTTCAATTCGATTTTTCCTCATAAACTAAGCATTAATTGTGTTAAAAAAAGATTATCACAAAAGAGGTTAAAGTCATCTCGCATCAATTTCAAAAACAATTTGGCTTTTATCTTAATAATACTTAAATCCTGGATTATTAGTTCTGTCATTAACTTAACATAAACAAACCCATTAACTGAAGTGACCTCATAGCGAGGATAAAGGGGATGATAAATCAGTTTTATGATTCCCAAACAATATCAAGTTTCATAATATTTATCATCCAGTAGTTAAAACCATCCAAATTTCGAAATATAAAACTAACCAATGAGACTATAAGGAGAGTGATAATAATATCAGTAGCCATATTAATCTGAAGACCTTTGTGAACAAAAAATTTGAATCTTTCAAAGCTCTCCATTTCGGGTTTATTTATGTGAAAAAGTTGTGAAGTAACTTTGATGTCCTTTTTCTGATAGGACGACTTGACTATATTGGCTTACATCCTTACACGCACAAAATGACAACCCTGACCTTGTGATCGAACTCAAAGATTTACAATTGACTCCCTTTAGAGATAACATGTCTCTCAGTCTATAGGAAGGTCTGATTCTGATACATTTCCATATCAGAATCAGAAGGGAACAAAATTACTATACAGACAGGTAGTTTCCGGGCGATGGCGGCCGGCGCGCGGTGACGGCGTACCACATAAATTATTGAGGTAATAAAATTTTATTGACAACCCGAATCAGTAGAATATCTCTATGTATGACTTTGTTATACAATTGTTTGTATTTTTTTATTCATGTATTTTTTGAATTGAAGAATAAATTTTTGTCTTTTTTACTTTGCAGAATCAATTACCAATGCAAATCAGCAATGAAATTGCTGATGACATGGCCATGGAGGTGCCGTCGCTCTACAGCTGGAAAATGTTTTCTCATATATCTAGCTTGGATTTTCAAAGTACTTGTTTTTATTATACGAGTTGAGAATGTTGTAGCTCTGAAGGATATTGTTCGTATTGCAGATGGTAGTTCAGTGGGCAGGGTAAGATAATATTGTTTCTTTTGTTTTTGTTTTTGTTTTTTCATTTTTTTTTTTAAATTATGTATTATTATTTCCCACTCAATTCAAAACATCAGAATAAGTAATTTCACTCCTTGTTTTTGTTTTTTCTTTTCTTTTTATATTTTTTTCTTTTTATGCAAACAATACTAAAAATTTTGTATATGACTTGAAGGATGCCATTGAACAATCACTGGTGACAATACATGATATTTCAACAGAAAATCTAGGGACACTTTGCATATCAACACTATTCCGACCATTGCAAGTGCCCTTGAACTCAGAGCGATATGAGAGCTCAAGACAGAAAGCTGATTTAGCAGCTTCAATTCTTCAAGAGGTGGGAATCATACGACATGGAGGTAAGAATTATGTGGTGTATAAATTACAGTTGATTTGTAATTCATACTTTTTCTAATAAAATTTTGTTCGTGTCATAAAATATTTGTACCTTAAGATTCCAACTGGTGTTTTTCTTGTATTTATATATTTGTCTCTAGATAAATGTCATACGTACTTTATCTTAATTTAAGAAACTTCCAGCCTTGAAATTTCTAATATTTCAAAAACTTTTAAAATATTAGGATAGGAATAAGGTACCCTATAGTAACATAATTGTATGTCAAAAATGTTAGATTCTAAACGATGGTTTTGAAAATTTCTTTATTTTTTCTGGTATTGTCTACATTTTTAGATCTTTTAGTTACTTACAAAATTTTTAACCATACTTTAAGGAAGACATTTTAATCACCAGCCAGAAGATTTGAACGAGGAGCACCTGCATTTCCAATGATGTGGTACATAGTATTTCGATATTCTACGTTTGGTGTTTTATGTGCATCTAACATGTTGCAACGATTATTTTGCACCAAACATGTTGCGTTTGTATCAAAAATGCTGAATCAAACATCTTGCATCGAAAATATTGCAGTTTTGATATTCTGAGTTCGATGTTAATTATTCGATGGCTGATGTTGCATCAAACATGTTGCGGAGTGATTTTTGCTTCAAACAAAATATTAAAGCTTCAAATTTTATTGTTCGCACATGTAATGTACGTAAATTTTGGTAGACCTCAAGGTTCCATCTTGTCCGTGACTTAGTTATAATCTCACATTTTTTATTTTGGTTGAGAAAAATCCCCTATTTATTCAGATTAATACAAGCTAATTCTTAATTTAACTTAAACAAACTAAGAACTTAACCTTAGATTATTGAGGACGACTCAGAAAACGGAGTTTTAAGGAAGGAGTACTGAGGTTAAAATCAAAAAAGTCCAAAGGCAAAATTTCATTTTGAAACATAAGAGATATATGTTTGCTAGAGCCATAAGAGGCGTAGTGGGTAGGAACATGAAAAATTTCGGGATCACAGATGTTAGGAAGGTTAGTGTTAGAAGAGATAGAGTTGTAGAGAGAAATGCAACCAATGGAAAAAGAGTCGATGAATAAAGAGAATGTCGGAATATTACGACGTTGGATGCTCTTAATTCCTGAAATATGAATACTTTGGGAAGGGAACCACTCTTGTAAGACGCGTATTAAAGGACCTTAAATTTTAAGGCATCCAATGTTATTAACAGGAGGTATGGGCTGCTTGCGTAAAAGATAGAGACGGGGAGGAGTCTTTAAGCGTTTTAATAACATCGACTTCGTAACCTTTTTTCTAAGGCAGAGAGGATGAAAGACACAAATTTAACAAGGTTAGTGGTTGTAGATCTGCAATTTTAGAAAACCATGCTGTCTTCGCAATGTGTTGATAATTGTTAACATTTTTTTTTAGCCCTTTTTGTGTACCTAACCTACTGGAATGATAAATGAGGATTTTCAAATCTGAGGAAATTCAACTTGTTTGAAGGATAGACCGAAATATCTTGTCTGCACTTTCATATGGATTGAAATGTTTTATTTATTACAGCTGCAAAATAAGAATGTAGAATGGGTTTTCGGTAATGAAACCCAAACAGTTAAAGAAAACCAAAGCGATGTCGTAGCGCCCAATGAAATTTTAAATTTATGGCATAAGAGATTGACTTTGTGACATTTATTTTGGACATTACGACGATTATAGTTTCTTTCAATTCACCCAACGACATAAAACCCAAATGAAAAAATGACATAAAAATTAAATGTTTGGATGGTTGGGCTTTGAGATGCATATAAGCAGTTAGGCCCCCAAACATATTTCAAATTTTATAGGCCAAAACGCTGGATTCAAGGACTCTGTGAGCAAGCAAACCATTTGTTTTAATTTTACTTTGAAAATTGGCCTTATTTCGATTTCTGAAAGTGAAACAAAGCCAAACATATTTGTTACACTTTCTTGACGTTCTGAGTTTTTGAGCGATCTGACATTTTTTTCGTTTAATGTTTCCGTTTGGGCGATTAAATTTAAAAGTCGTAGTGCCCAAAATAAACAACAACTTTATGCCCAAAAATTAAAATACATGACATCTTATGTCAGTTAGTAATTGGAGCCTTATGATATTTTAAAACTAATTTGGGCAATATGACATTGGTTTTGGGCTTTGTGGCATTTTCTCCTGAAAAAGTTTTTGGGCGATAGAGACATTTTTGAGAGATACGACATTTTTAATATCTTGGTGTTATTTTATTAGGCACTTAAACCGAACGCTTCATTTTATTTGGAATTTCATAAAACCCAAACAAATTTAAACCCCCAAAGGTTCTGTAATATTGTACAAATCGTACAAAAACAAAATGTTAATAACAATGTTTTGGGCGGTATGTCATTTTTTATTTGGCCCATATGGTTTCGGGCCAACTTTAACTTAATTCAAGAAGTAATTCAGCAACATTAACTAGTGCCAATTTTAGAAAGCCACACAAGCCCAAATGATTCAAACCAGAGTCTCATCTTTTTCTCGAAGCTATCATATCTCTTGTGGAAATAGCGATTTGAGGCACATTATTAAAACTTATATGTATTTTTGAAACAATTGGTATTGAATTAATGTTAAATGATAACTCTAAATTTAAAATTATTTCTATTTATTTTCCTGAGGGAGCCTCAAATGCACAAAAGGTTTGCTTTTTTAAAAATGATTTAAGAAGGCTTATAACAGGTAATGAGAAGTTTTTACTCGGGGGTGATTTCAACATTTTTTCCAACCAACAAAAAATCTTCGCCATCAACCTTAGATCTGATTATAACGAACTCAGCAGAAATCGTTACCCAACCTATAGCTGTCAACGCTCTGAGTTCGGATCATATTCCAATAAACTGTGATATTATTCTTAATGGTAGAATTAAAGATGTACAATACTTAGATTTTAAAAGAGTAAATTGACATAGATTTAGAACAACAATGAATCAACGCCTTAGAAATACAACCTGTGATATAGAAAGTATAAGTAGTTCCCATCAAATTGATGAAAAAATTGATTATTTTACCAATTCATTATTGGAAAGTGTTGATGAGTCTGTTCCCAAAAAAACAAAAACGACAAGGACAACTATTCTTCCACATTATATCTTGAATTTAATCAAGCAAAGAAATAGATTAAGAAGCCAGTGGCAAAGATATAGACAGGTATATGACTTCAATGAAATGAACGCATATACACGACAAATAGGTTTTGAAATTTCAAAGTTCAGAAACAAAACATGGAGTGATAAACTTAACTCTCTTAAACCGAACCCCTTGGAAAATAGCCAAGGTTCTTAAAGCAAAAAACAAATTTATTCCTCACTTAGAATACAATGATTCCTTGTTGATAACCTGTGAAGAAAAAGCTAACATTTTTGCTGGATTGTTTGAAAAAAATGTTGACAATCCGTTAGTAAATGAAACCAGCTCAGTTAACGGTCTAGTAAGTGAGTCAATTAATTTTATTAACAGTAATGATGAACTTTGCCAGTAGATGTTTTTGTCACAAACGATGATATTAAAGGAATAATACGTGGTGTGCGGCACAATAAAGCACCAGGAGTAGATACTCTGAAAAATTCCTACTTCAAGGAGCTACCAATAATTGGCTATCTTTTATATGTTTTATTGTTAACACTTGTCTAAAGATAAAATACTTTCCAAGCAAATGGAAAACTGCGAAAATCATACCCATCCTCAAGGCAGGAAAACCACCAAACATACCTAGTAGTTATCGACCAATAAGCCTACTTAGTAGTTTTAGCAAAATACTAGAAAAAAATTATTAAAATTAAACTTCTGGATTTTTTCGTGTCTTCCAATGTTGTGCCAAACCAAAAGTTTGGATTCAGGCAAGGTCATAGTACGACACATCAAGTTCTTAGAATTTGCAAACATGTTAAAGACAAAATGAATGCAAAAGAATCAACGGGTCTTGTCCTTCTGGATGTTGAAAAGGCTTTTGACAGCATATGGCATGATGGTCTACTTTATAAGTTAGAATTATTCGGTTGTCCTTTATGTATAATAAAACTAATACAAAGCTTCCTTAAAAACAGGCAATTTCAAGTTAATTTAAATAGAATACACTCTTCCGTTAAAAACATAACATCGGGGGTACCTCAAGGGTCAGTATTAGGTCCATTATTATACATTACGTATGTTGCTGATTTTCCAGAAATATGTAACTGTGAAATAGCAATATTTGCCGATGATACCGCCATTTACAGTTCAAGTAAAATTGGGTATGAAATTGAAAATGACCTGCAACATGCTCTAAATAAAATTCATGATTATTTCATAACATGGAAAGTAAGTGTAAATGCTGAAAAAACACAGGCAATCTTTTTCACCAGGAAAAGAAAAGCCTGTGCTTTACCACTTAATCAGCTAAAGATTAATAACTGTGATATCCCGTGGGTTGATTCTGTCAAATATCTTGGTGTATATTTAGACAAGACATTAATTTTCGGGACCATATTACAAATACCCTTAGTAAAATAAGTATTGCCACTAAAATGCTATACCCACTTATATGTAGAAAATCACCCCTGAGTAAGTTCAATAAGATTATTATCTGTAAAGTAATTTTCCAAGCTATTATTGTTTATGCATGCCCAGTATGGGGAACTTGTGCAAAAACACACTTTAAAAAATTACAAGTTTCTCAGAACAAAACATTAAAAATGATGGCAAATTTACCTTGGCATTATTCCACCCAACTTTTACACCATCAAACTGGAGTTCATCTAGTTGCAAGAAAAATTGAAACTCTCAACCAAAGATTTTATCGAAGTAAAGTAATATGTTAATACAAAATTTAGTAAATCAGTGATATCAATGTTTGTAAAAATCGAAACTATAATTATTTATTTTTTTATTTATTTATCTATGTACTTATTCTTTTATTTGTTTATTTGTTTATTTCTTTATGTATTTATTTATTTTTTTATTTATTTATTTATTTATTTGTTTATTTATTTATTTATTTATTTATTTATTTATTTATTTATTTATTTATTTATTTATTTATTTATTTATTTATTCATTTATTTATTTATTTATTTATTTATTTATTTATTTATTTATTTATTTATTTATTTATTTATTTATTTATTTATTTATTTATTTATTTATTTATTTATTTATTTATTTATTTATTTATTTATTTATTTGTTAAATTAATATGAATTATAATAACAAGTTAACTTGTTCTTGTTTGGCCATTTTTTCTAAATATTATTATTGTATTATTCAATTATAAAATACCTATATACCAACTTGGCAGTTCCTTTAGTTTGTAAGTTTAATCTAGTCATTTTGTTTTATTATAAAATATAACGAATGAAGGTTTTTTATCATAGTTTTCCTTCAAATGTATTTTTTCTTAATTCAAATGTATTTATTAACTTTCATAACATTTTTCAGTTGTAAGATTTCAAATATCAAATCTCTGTGCAAGCTGCGTACTACGCAAATTTTTGTAAAGCCTTATCTATGAAAAATAAAGTATCAAAAAAAAGAGGCACATTTCTGGTCTAAAAACGCGATTTTCTAAACATGTGTTTTAAAGGGGCAACTAAACGATTAAAATAGACGCACAATAATAAATTTTGAACAAGTTTGAAAACCATTGCCTGCATTTTTACTGAATAACATTTTAAGGAATAAAATTTCCAATTCAATCTTGAACTTCTACTTAGATTAAAGAAGAAGGATCCAAAAATGAATTTGAATTAAAATTTCTTTTTGTTTCACTTAGCTGGGCAAACTTAATACAAAAACACAAAATCATCCAAAATCACCCAACTCTAACCCAAAACTAAGATAAAATTAAATTCTCAATCAAAAAACAAAAAGTGTCATCTCCAGATTATTTAATAAGACAAATATTTGTCTTCAATAACTAAAAAAAAAAACGACTATAAACATCCATTTCCATACACAAACCGTTACGTTTGATGCAATTATCTTGACAATTGAATTTCGGAAAAAATAATTTGTCAAACTTTTTTCAAAGATCTACCTTCAAAAAATCATAAATAAAAGAAAAACCATCGACAAGATGAACGGAACGGAACAATTTCTGGAAGCTAAAAGATTATATTGAGTAAACAAAAAATTCCTATAATCTTATAAAAATGTCATTAAATTTGGCCGAACGAATTTAAAATGAATCCCAAACATTTTAATATTGGATATATACCTACTACGAATAAAAGGCAATCCATCAAACCATCATCCGCATCCCCTTTCATCGTTACACACAAATTCTTGACAGGCGCGCGTTAATGGGGGGAACTCCGAAAAAAAAATTGGTCTTTTCGAGCAGAATAAATAAGAAAAAAATGAATGGATAAGTTGGATGTCCTTGCTTAGGATAAGAGAATCACTTCGATTATTTCTTGAACCTTTTTTCTGCGAAAGTATATTAATGTTTGAAGCTATTATCTCCATTATTAAATTTGGTTTTTAAATTGGAATCCAAGAATATAAAAAGTTTTACCTTAAAATTCTTTTTGAAGCCTTTATTTCGTTTGGCAAAATCCTGAATAAACCCAAGATCGTAATTTATTTAGTATTTCCTTATTTTTTTTTGTAAATATCCAACTTTACCTTAATTTAAAATAAAAATTACAAAATCCCCCCATTTCTATCTATCGAACTTGACAAGGAAGTGTCTATTGTTAACTGTACAACTTTTGATATACCAAAGCTAAAGCAATAACAAATGAAGCTTATAAGTTTTCGATGCTTAATGGGGTGAAAGAAGACAGATTTTGAGATATTGGATTGGTGGATTGGTGTATACGTACAATGCTTTCTATACTCGCAACGCAAGAAAGGTAGAAGGAAGCAAAAGAGAATATTGTATTGTACATAGTACGGCTGGCACTGTAAATAAGGATATCCTGTCCTTGTCCTATGGTGTAAGGACCTTGAATGAAAAGTACCTACCGAATGATAGGCTGTGTTTTTGTTATTTTGTTTAAGGTTGTTTTTCGGTTATTTTGCCTTTACTTCGGCAGCACTTTATTTGCTATATAGTTGTTACCTTTAAGTCGGATGGTGATGACAGGCGGGAACCCTCTCTTTTTTTTTCTCTTAGACATTCTTTTAGGATGGGATTTTTCCGCCATCATCGCTGTTTAGACCAGGTTTTTTTCTCTATTATTTATTTTTGACGTCGTCGATAAGTTTAAAATGATGAAGATAAATCAATAAAGAAATAAAAGACAAGTTTATAAACTTCCTTGGAATTTAAAATTTGTCTTTTTTTATTACTTATTTATTTATTTATTTATTATTGTAGTTGGATAATATTTTACATTTGCATATATGTTTACTTAAGAGATATAGAAAATTAAATTCATTACAGCTTCAATATAGATACTCAATACTAATATAAAAATAATTTAACTGAGAAACAATTATTCTTAAGCGAAAACCTACAAGAAAAAACCCTAATATGATACGAGTACTTAAAAACTAAAAATTGCACATAAACCCAAAGGCGATATAAATAAAATATCTAATTTAAGAGATCAAGAAATAGCTCATTATCAGAATAAGAACATCTTCTAAAAAAATTATCTTCCAAATTATAAATTACAATCTTGAGTTGTTGAAGCCTGACTGTGGAATAATGCCTTGGCAAATTTAGCATTAATTTTAATATTTTGTTTTGCACTCTTTGAAACTTTTTTAAGTATGTTTCAGTGCAGTCAACCCACATTGGACCACCATAAGTAAGTATAGGCTGGAAAATAGTTTTGAATATCAAAATTTTATTATGCACGCCAAGACATGATTTGCGGTTTATGAAAGGGTATAAAATTCGTATTAAAAGATTAGTTTTGTTAATCGTGTTGGCGATATGTTTGTCAAAAGTCAGTTTCTTGTCAAGTGTTACCCCTACGTATTTATAGTTTTCAGACCAAGTGATATTGATGGAGTTTAGCTGTAACGAAGTTTTCTGATTTTCTTCGCCGAGAAAACCATATAGCTTGCGATTTTTGAGCATTGACCTTGATTTTCCACTTATGAAAATAGTTTTGTAGGGAATTAAGTGAGCATTGTAGACTACTGAGAGCAAATTGAGGCAATAGGCTAGACGTAAAAAGTGTTGTGTCGTCAGCAAACATAGCAAATTTAGTGTTTGCGTCCAAAGATGGCAGGTCGGACACATAAACGTTGAAAAGTATGGGTCCCAGCACTGATCCCTGTGGGACTTCACTAACTATATCGTAAAGAATAGAGTTTACACTGCCTGCTCATTAGGGTATATGTTTGCAACCTCGATATGGTTTAGTAATCGTCGATTAATTAGCTTTTCAAACAGTTTGCTATATTAGGATTATATTCTTTGCTTTACTAAGTTTGCAGATAGCTATAACCTTTGCTTTTTTCCAATCATTCGGGAAATACGAAAGAATCATACAACAATTTAAAACCATTGTAAGATACTTGCTGGCTGTTGATGGTAAGGCTTTAAGCAACCTGTTGCTCATACCATCAAGACCAGATGATTTTTTGGGTTTTAATTGTTTAAACAACTCCTTCACAGAACTATTTTTAAAAAAGTTGTTACTTTTTACGTAACTCGGTAAGGAATTGAGCTCAATAAGCTTATCTTGAACAATATTTTCAGTCACAATGTCACTGAGATGAGATGATAGTAAATGATTTTGGCATAAACAGTGGGCCAATGCGTTTACTTTTTCAGATTGAGTAACAAGAACACAGCCATTGAATCGAAGAGGCGGAATGATTGAATTTTTTTTTTATAATTTTTTTCACCTTCCAAAAAGGTTTGGATCCCTTATCAAAACTAGATAAGAGGTTATTTCATTTTTTATTTTTGAAAATTGTTTTGAACATTGTTCTTAAAAATATTGATTCTAAACCGAATCCATTTGCTTCTTTCCGAGTTACGCATGCGAATCAATCGTAAGATCTATTCGGGTAAAATAATTTGATTTGAATGAAAGGATTGGGTCTTAGGAATAGATAATTCAGCTGCTCTATTTACAACTTCCATAAAAGAATATATGAGATCATCAACCTGTTCAGGTGAAGTAATGGAATCGATAGATTAACTATTTTGGTTTAAATTTTGAGATATATTTATATGAAGTATAACGTTTCGAATTCGCAGCAGAAAAATTATAACTTGCAGGGACCACATTACTTTGGCTTACATTATTCTCAAGGCAAGTGTATACTGGCAAGTGATTTAAACGTAAATCATTCATGATAACAGGTTGTGAAAAACGAAAAGCATTATTTGAAATAAAAAAGTCAATAGTTGAAAGATTTTGGGATGCGCAACTTGGATAATATGTCGGTTCGAGAGTGTGAAGCAAAGTAAGCGATCTGTTAAATGCAATAATATCACTAAGTATATTACCCCAACAGTTCGCTCTCAGACAACCCCACGATTGATGTCTACAGTTTAAGTCACCACCGATTAAAAAATTATCATTTCTTCTTAACAATTTTAATATATCTCTTTTAAACAAAGTTTTCTTCTCATTGCTACCATTTCCACCTGGGAAATAAACAGAAAAGATACTAAGTCTAGTTGAATCCTGTAAGACTATTTCAATACCGATAGCTTCAATAATATCAAACTTAACAGCGGGAATGGCAAAATGTTTAATAGATTTATTTATTAAAATAGCCACCCCAACCCCTTTTAAACGTTGCCTATCAAGCCTGTAGCATGCATAATTATTTATCGCGAAGATATTAACATTATTAAGCCAGGTTTCAGTTAATAAAGCTATGTCAATTTTATTAAATAACAAGAAATTACATAATTCATGTTTTTTATTTAGAATTTTTTTGTTTTATTTTAATTTCAAGGTCTGTCAGATGCATTAGCGAAAGGTTTACTCACTGATGAGTATATAACTGGAGCTAGAATTATCGCCTTAAATATGACCAATGGAGCTGTGCAGTCATACGTGTGGTGGACGAAGAACGTTGACAATAATGCTGGAGAATATATTCGTTATGAAGAAGATGGACTGCAAATTGGAAAGAAACCAGTTTCAAGCTACCCATGGTAAGTTTAACAATTACAATAATTTATCTCCTTTCAGAGATTTTAATATTCTTTCGAATCAGGTGTTTGGTTATCAGGACATGATTTATTTGGAATTTTTTTTAAATAAATTTTTTACACATACATAGGTAACAGATTGAAAAATTAAAAACTGTTTGTTTAGTAATAAAAACAAAAATATGTAGTTAAAAAAGAGTTTGGGATGCGACAAACACTGATAACTCAACGTCTGTCGATATTTCTTAAAGTTTATAAAAACATTTTGTGTAAAATGAAAAAAATTGAAGTCAAAATCTTTTTTTTTTCAAGATACTTGAGTCGCAAGCAATGGTTTTTTAGTTTTGTAATTGTTGCCAAGGTTTTCGAGTCGATTACCAACTTTTAGTAGAAATTTTTTAAAGTTTTTGTAAAAAAAAACTGTCTCTTCGATTTTGCTAAGTTTTTACTAGATATCAAAAACGCCATTCTTGGATGCAAACAATTATTTTCCTTATTATAATTGATGCCATTCATTAATATTGGGAAAACTGGTAAAGTATGTTTTAAAAGAAGTGTATAGGTAGCAGTGAGTTTTTGACGCGTTAAATTCTAATCGATTTTTGATTCCATATTTTACAAGTCTGTCTTGGTCAGAATTAAATGAGCTTATCGTACGTTGAAGATCCTCATCCAAAGAAAAAGGTTGTTAATCTAAAACCAAACATAAAATGCTGAGGGCATTATCGTCAGTGAAGCAGGTAAGAGGAGTATAAGTTTCAGACAGTAGATCATTAAAAAAAATTAGAAAGAGTGTCGGAGACAGAAGAGAGCACTGGGGCACACCAGGATTTATTTTGTGTTTCTCAGACTTAAATGAATTCAATACTACTAAAAATAAATGGCCTGAAAAGTAATTTTTAAATTAGCAAAGAGAGGATGTGTCAAAAAAGAAAGTACGCACTTTCGATAAAGGAGCGAGTACATAAGACTAGAATAAATAGAAAAGCTTTCGCAGGGTTTTTGCTAGCGGGGAAGAACACCTCTTTCAAATGAGAACGGGGTTACCATCCAAATTACCATAAATTCTTACTGATGCCTTTGGGACATTTCAGTTTATTTTGCCGTTTTTTTTTTGGTCATACAAAATTTGCTTTTTCGAATATTCAACATAAAGGTTTTCATTGCCAGATTTGTATCTGTACTGGAGTCTACATTACTACCGAGGAAGCATAATGACCAGTTAAAGATCCTGAATCAAATATTGAGACTGTCCTAGTTAGCTTTCTCGTACTGCCAAACGGTTCTTTTGGAGTTCCTTCCCTAAGTGAATTTGTTTGACACGAAAAATTACTAAAGGCGTTATTACACTGAATGTGTACTTATCAAGGTCAGAATTGAAAAACAAGTCAAGAGTATTTTCTGCTCGATCATTAACGTCTCATATTCTAGTAGGCTTGTTGACAAGCTAAGTAAACTAAACAAAAATATGAGCACACATTCCTTCGGGTATTGTCTGGCCTGAATGGTCAAGCCACGAAAAATTGTGAACATCAAAATTGAATTAAAATAAAAAATTTAATGATTTTACAAACAATCATTACTAAATTAAGACCACTTTTTTTCACAAAAATTTAACTTTTTTATAAACATTTTTATTTGTATTCACTTTTTTACTGTACAATGAAAATAGATGCATTTAAATCAAAGAGACCAAATTCAAACTTTTAAATTAAACCGCCAATCAAAATTACCAATCAACGCACGCTTCCGAACCGACTTATGTACATACATACCTAACTTTTTATTTTTCATTTCGAGACGATCGCGCATTAATTTCACAAACTGCTGCTGTTGAGTGTTGACTGCCAAAGAAAAGAACAAAGATAATAAAGATGAATTTGCGGAATGAATAGGAATGTGTCATGGCGACGCGACACGGTAATTTAATTGGTTGCTTTTTTTGGGTTCAATTGCATGGATTTGAATTATACTTATACCCTGTTTACAAGAGTAGGTTGAATAATCGAATAAAATCAAATCGAATCTTAATTTTGATTTCTATAAAAGTATTTGGCGAAGCTGGATCGAAACATGAAAGAAAGATTGAATTTAAATGGAATCATAGTGACACTCATTATACAAAATATTCAATGAACTTACAAAAGAAGCAGAAGCAGTACAATGATAACTTAGCATTATTGACCTTTAACAATACATTTTTTTGCAAAATTCCAAACTGTCTGCATCTTATTAAATGTTAAAAAAAATATTTTGAATAAGATAAAATTAAAAGAGGCTGGGATGCGACCCACACTGATAACTTCCCATCCCGTTTGTCGATTTGTCTTGCTTAAAAGTTTGTAGGTTTTCGTGTTATGTTGTAAAAATAGTTGCCAGTTGAATTATTCTTAAAAAATTTAAAATTACCAACAATATTTTGCATATAATAATATACACTTTTGTTTCAAAATCTGCTTTTGTTAACGAGATTTTTATTCGGAAACCAATGTTTACCAATTTTAGTAATTTGAAGCCAAAATTTTTGAAAAGATATTTAAGTCGAAAGTATTTTATTTTTTTGTAAAAGAAACTGTCAATTAGATTTTTCTCAAAATTTAACTGAATATTGACAACAATATTTTTTAAAAGATAAAATTAGTTTAAAACCAATATCTTAAAGTTTTGAAAAGATATTTTAGTCGAAAATCAATTTTTACCAATGTTTTTGTTAATTTTTTTTAGGTTTTTAAATTTTTGTAAAAAAAAAAAATGTCAATTCGACTTTTCTCAAAATTTTACCAGATGTTAAAAACGTTATTCTTCGTTGCACAAAATTATTTTGGAGATAAAATCATTTTTTGTTCATAAAATTTTTAATGTGAAGTATTTTTTTTTCAGTTTTTTTTGATTTATAAAAAAACCGTTGATTGGAAAGTTTTCCAAAAATATATTTTTTCATATCACGTTATAGTTTACAATATAAAATTTAATTAAAATCTCTAGCGTTATTGGTTCGTGAGATATTTAGGGTTTAACCAAAATGTTCACCTTTTTTCAAATTGCTATGGTAAAAATACCACCCATGCAATTTTCTTGACAGCCCTTTTTGCATCTTTCTGCATTATTATCTGTATAACAAAATTTATTTGAATCCGATATCTCTACTGGTTCTTGAGCTATGGATGACAAAAAAACGTCGCGAACGTACGGACGTACAGACGTTCAAACGAGACATCTCTCTTAAGATCTTTTATTTTGAAACTTCGAGAAATGTCAAAATTTTCAATTCGACAAATCGGACTGATTACAATAACTTCCTATGGGAAGTTAATAATTAAATATTTATATCTGTTCTCAAGAAATTTGTATCAAAAATTAATTTATTACAGTTTATTTAAAGTATTTTGTGTAAAAAAAACTTTCGATTTGCTTTTCTTAATTTTTTTTTAAGTCAAAAACCATTTTCTGTCTTAGATAAAATTATCCTGGAGATAATATATTGGTTTGTTCGTAAAAAACTGTTAGTAAATTTATTTTAAGTTCATACCAATGTGGCATAACCTTAAAATTTGTAATGACAGGTGTTTTTTTAGACGTGTGGTTTTTTAATCTGGTAACACTTCTTTTGGAGTTGGTCTTTTTGACAGGTTTCACTTGGTTTATGCTCAGTTTGGTTTGTTTTTTTTTTTTACTTAATACAGAAAGTTATATCTAGTAGGTAATCATTCCGATTTGACGAACTGAAAATGTATACATTTCTGGAAGTTTCAAGTTCCCTAGAATCTAAATGACAGGTTTTTAGGGATTCTGAGTGTGTGTGTACTACGTTCGTACGTCTGTACATTCGGGATACAATTTTTCGTCGCCAATATCACAAGAACCAATAGAAACATATTGTTGCAGATGTAGAAAGGACTTACAAAAAAACTTAGTTGGTGATTTTTTTAACTACATTAGTTTAAAAAAAAGCTAACATTTTGGTTTAACCAAAATATCTCACGAAACTTATATTTTATAATGTGACATATCCATATGATACCAAACTAGTATAATTTTGAAAAAAAAATTCAATTACCTAACACTTTAGTTTACAAATCAAAAAAAAAATGAAAACAAATATTTGTCAACTCGAACATTTTACGAACCAAAAAATGATTTTACCTCCAAAATAATTGTATGCAACGAAGAATAACGTTTTTGACATCTTGTCAGATTTTGAGAATTTTGAAAAAAAGTAACGGTTTTTTTACAGAAAATAAAAACTTAAAAGCTAAAGTACTAAAAGTTGGTAAAAATTGATTTTCGACTAAAATATTTTGTCAAAAATTTAAGATATTGGCTTCAAACTAATGGTCATCTTATGGAAAATATTGTTTTCAACATTCAGTAAAATTGATATACAAATCTGACTGTCATTTTTTCCAAAAAAAAATCAAAGTCTACATAAAATACTACACAAAATTGGTAAAAATTGATGTTTAAGTCTCGATATTTCGTGAATAAATGAATGTATTGACTTCAAACTGATTTCATATTCTGTGCAAAATGTTTTTGTTAACGTAAGATAATTGTCTAAGAAAAATCCAATCTGAAATTTTTTATATAAGAAATACAAATATTTAATAAAATGCTACTAAAATTGGCAAAAATTGGTATTCCACTTTTATTTTAAGAAACTAGAATTTCTGGGTTTTCACTCGAAATTATTATTGTGGTTGAGAAGCTACTTGATTGGAAGAAAACAATTTGTAAAACTTGGATCTGAAATTTCTTCAGAGATCACAAATTCTTCAGGTGTTCCACAAGGCAGCCATATTGGTCCACTTTTCTTTTTATTATTCATAAATGATTTGCCAATACATGTTATTCACTCAAATTGCTTACTATATGCTGATGACCTTAAAATATTCAAGGAAGTTAGGACCGAATCCGATGTTTTTGAACTACAACGTGACTTAAATTATATTTCTGTTTGGTGTGATCACAATGGACTATTTTTTAATATTAGTAAGTGTTCTGTCTTAACTATATTCAAAATTTTTAACCCCATCTTATTTGACTATAATATTGCCAATATAAGCCTAAAGAGAGTATCCAAACAAAAAGATCTAGGCGTGATTTTTGACGAACAATTTAAATTCTCCTGGCATTACGACTATATAATATCAAAGGCAAACTCAATGTTAGGTTTCTTATTTCGTAATGCTAACGATTTTCAAGATCCTTATACTCTCAAGTCAATTTACATTGCATTGATACGTATTAGACCTAGAGGAGGTGAATTACTTTTTATACCCTCAAATAGGACTAACTACGGTTTTAATGACCCAATAACTATGGCTTCTATTAATTATAATAAGTATGAGTCGGAATATTTGTAAAAGTATCATATTAAATAACATGTAAAATTATTATTATATACACATTTTTTATTAACTAACTTAATTTACCTTCTTGTCTTAATTTATTGTAAGTATCTTGTATATATGTATATCTATATCAAACCCACCATTCTATACTCACATATGCTTAATCTAAGAAAGTTAATGTACTTGATAGATAAATTAAATAAACTAAATAAATAAAAAAAATTTCGTGAACAATAACAAAATATTTGTTCTAACTTTAAGTGAATTTTTTAGATATATTCAAATGACATGAAATTAACAAAAAACTGATTAGAAATAGTTTTCGACTCAAATATTAGGAGAAAAAAGAAAGATATTAACTTCAAATGCTGTTATTAATATTTTGTTGAACTCTTAGACAATTCAAGTCACGGTTGGGAAATTATTAGTGTGGGTGACATTCCAGCCTTTTTAATAGTTAATAGAATTACACCTAAACAAAGTTTCCAAATCGCCTCAAATTTGTTTACCAAAATAATGGTGAGTGCCTATGGCGGGCGTGGACCCCCAGATCGTGCGATTTAACATCACAGTACTATTTTTTTGTGGAGTTATGTTAAGATAAGCCTGAGGCCATTGATACTTTGAAAAGGAATATTAGGCTTGTTATTGCTGATATACGGCCCACAATGGCCCGTTTTGACTTTTTTGGTTGCAAAATTTATATCCTAAACGAATAAAGATATTGCTTACATTTTTTTTCTCTTGAAGGAAATTTCTAAGGCTATAAAAATTGTGCCTTTCAAGTGACTTTCAAAAAAAAACTGTTTACAGGGTGTTTCAGAAATTTGTGTTAAAATAAGAAGTTTTAACAAAGGTGATAAACATAGCCGTATTTTAATATGCAATCGTCAAAATCAATTTTTTAAGTAATCTAAGTGAATTGAAACAGTAGAGCAAAAAGAAAAGGACCAATTCGAGTGAAACAGTGGGAAAAAAGTATTGTTTTTTTTATTTTCCAATATTCAAGAGTACATAATGTATTTTGGTGATATATCAAAAGTCAAACAGTGTTAAAAGAAATAAAGACAAAACAAATTAATATATAAACCCTAAATTTCTTGAAAACTATCATCTAAGTGCGGGCGAAATATGTGTTATAATCTCATCATTTCTGGAGAGTATCGTCCTTTCAGATCTTTTGGCTTCTCACATGCCTTAAGGAAGAAATAAGTGGATCCGAAGAGGTTGCAAGCATGTTAAATAGGACCTCATTCTGCCGAATCCTTGAAACTTTACACGTATTCTGATATCGATATTTCTTGTAGTCTTTATTTTTGCATTCCTGCATTTTTAACTTCCCATAGGAAATTATTGTAATCGATCCGATTTGCCGAATTGAAAATTTTGACATTTCTCAACGTTTCAAGGTCCCTAGAGTCGAAATAAAAGATTTTTAGAAATATGTCTGCGCCTGCGTGTGTACGTGGCTCAAAATCACCAAGGTTGCAAATTTCAAAATATTTTTATGACAAAAAAAATTGCAAGCTATGATGATAAATTTTAGTTTATACTGTTGCAAAAATTGTATATAAATAAACTTTGACAGGGCAGCGCACAGAATTGTATACTTTTTTAGTAATATTTTTTAGTACTAGATATCATACAGAAAACCATCAATTCGGGAACGTTTTTCTAAGTTTGATAAAATCAACAAAAACAAAACAAAGTACGTAATTTAAGCTTTGTTTAATAACATGGGTATACTATGTATGTGTATTAAATAAGCAATAATGAAAACAATACATACAAAATCTTCTACAAGCAAAATACGTAAAAATCATGTCCGGGAACGTTCCCGAAATGACCGTTCCCGAAATGACGATTTCAAATAAGCGCGCGCTTTAATTATACTGCGGTCATCTTAAATGCGATCTGACTTTGTCAATAGGAAAATATTTGAGGTAACTTTGAAATTTCGTGTCGTAGAAAATAATTTCATCAATAATTAAATGTAATAAATGCGTTCACGGATTGACGGGCTATTGATGTACGCTCTACGAATAATGAATAAAAAGGTGCTTACCATTTAGATAAAATTTATTTTACGATAAATACTCTGGCAGCCGGCTTTGCTATTGTTCTCTACCTCGACTGACGCGTCACACCGAATTGCTGCGTTCACTTAAAATTATTTTTGATCGATTATCGATATGTTCACTAAAATGACTTGTGCGGTATCGGACAAACTGTTTTTGCATTTTTTACAGTTAAAAATAAATAATTTATTAGTATCCTTTCTAAAACTAGATTTTGTATAAAAAATACGGTGTATTAAGTGATGACCGGGGTTGAATACCTTACATTTTTCAATTATATTTTGAACTTCTTGTTGAAGATTCTAGATTAGGACGCGTTCCCGAAATGATTTTCTATGCGTGTATATTGATTTCATTTAAAATTTAGTTTATTAATAAATTATATTGTTTGATAGACAGACAAAACAGGTTAGTTTTAGTATTTTATTAATTTTTTTTTCTTAAATAAATCAAGATTTAAGACATTAAATTGCTAGCGAAGCCAATTCTGCACCTTGGTGATTTTGAGCCACGTATGTTTGTACGTCCGTACGGTCGCGACGTTTATTTCGTCGCCCATAGCTCAAGAACCAGAAGAGATATCGACTTCAAATAAATTTTGTTATACAGACAATAAGGCAGAAAGATGCAGAAAGGGCTCTCAAGAAAATTGCGTGGGTGGTTTTTTTTACCATAGCAGTTTAAAAAAAAGGTGAACATTTTGGTTAACCCTAAAAATCTCATGAACCAATGACGCTAGAGACTTGAATTAAATTTAATATTATACATATATTGTAATGTGATACCAAACAAATATATTTTTGGACAAAATTCCAATTAACGGTTTTTTCATAAATCAAAAAAACTAAAAAAAAAATGTGTTACCTCTAAAATTTTACGAACAAAAAATGATTTATCTCCAAAGTAATAACGAAAAATAACGTTTTTAAAATCTGGTAAAATTTTGAGAAAAATCGAATTGACATTTAAAAAAAAATAAAAACCTAAAAAAAAAACATTACTTAAAGTTGGTAAAAATCGAATTTCGACTCAAATATCTTTTCAAAAACTTGAGATTAAGGCTTCAAACTTATTTTATCTTATAACATAAGAAATATTGTTTTTAACATTCTTAAAAATGTTGAAAAAAATCGAATTGACAGTTTTCTTATAAAAAATAAAAACCTAAAAAAAAAATTAATAAAAGTTGATAAAAACTGATTTTCGACTCAAATATCTTTTCAAAACTTTGAGATATTGGCTTAAAACTACTTTTATCTTTCAAAAAATATTGTTATCAACATTCAGTAAAATTTTGAAAAAAATCAATTTGACAGTTTTTGTACAAAAAATTAAAAACCTAAAAAAAAAATTTAACAAAAGTTGGTAAAAATTGATTTTCGACTCAAATATCTTTTCAAAAATTTGAGATAATGGCTTCTATTTAATTTTAGCTTATAAGAAAAATTGTTTTCAACATCAGGAAAAATTTTGAGAAAAATCGAATTGACAGTTTTTTTTTACAAAAAATAAAAACCTAAGAAAAAAATGTATAAAAGTTGGTAAAAATTGATTTTCGACGTAAATATCTTTTCAAAAATTTGAAACATTGCCTTCAAACTAATTTTATCTTATAAAAAATATTGTTGTCAACATTCGATAAAATTTTGAGAAAAATCAAATTGACAGTTTTTTTTTACAAAAAATAAAAACCTAAAAAAAAAAACAATACTAAAACTTGGTAAAAATTTACTTTCGACTCAAATAGCTTTTCAAAAATTACAAATATTGGCTTTAAACTTATTTTATTTCACAGAAAATATTGTTTTCGATATTCAGTATTTTTTTTTATAAAAATCCAATAGTGCGTTTTTTCATATAAAAATAAAATCTACAAAAAATAGTATACGCAAATTTGGTAAAAATTGATACATATAGACAAACTTTTAAGCAAGACAAATCGACAGACGGGATGGGAAGTTATCAGTGTGGGTCGCATGCCAACCTCTTTTTTTAATTATCGATCTAAATAATGGCAAAGCATATTATGAAAACAAAAACGAAAAGCGTTTCGAAGCCCTTTTTCTAGTTTTTACATTTAAAGTTAAGAAAAAAAAAATAAAAAATAAAAAAAAAATGATCATCATAAAAGATCTTCAACTTTGGCCTGCTCTACACCAATAACCCAAATTGAATAATTGTTTCGATTCCTCGAGCTTCAAATATTTGTGAATCCAGTGAAGTAAAAAGTTTTGCATTATAGACCCACTCAAAAAATGAATATTGCAAGCAGTTTTGCATAAACAGGCCACTGTGCGGTTCCGATTTCTGCAGGAACTTGTCATAAATTCGCCTAGAAATCATTTTCATAAACATAATGACTAATCTTTATCTTTATTTCAAAGGCATTTGATAAAGTCTGGCATCTTGCTCTCTTATCGAAAATGCGTGCTTTCGGTATCGACGAATCTCTTCTTCGTTGGATTAGAAATTTTCTTTCGAACCGTTCAATACAAGTTGTTTTGGACGGATTCAAGTCTGAAACTCATAAAATAAATGCTGGTGTGCCCCAGGGCTCCGTTTTGTCTCCGACCCTCTTCCTCATTTTTATAAATGATCTCCTGTCTGGTTAGCTCATTAAATTCCGACCTACACAGCATTGTACAATGGGGAATAAAAAATCGTGTGGAATTTAATGCTTCGAAAACGCAATGCTGTCTTGCATCGTTAAAGCGAGATAAACCCTCTTTGCCACTATCTATGAGTGGCACTTGCATCAACGAAACGGAAAATCTTGACATCCTCGGAATGTGCAACAGCAACCACCTTTTGTGGAGCGATCATATACGCGATGTTGCCAAAAATGCCGCAAGATGTCTAGGTTTTTTGAGACGTTGCAAGAAATTTTTCTCTCCGTCTGATCTGGCTACAATCTACAAAACTTATATACGTCCGAAACTTGAAATAACTCTCATCTCTGGGCTGGTGCTCCAGTAACTTATTTAAGCCTCTTGGACAGTATTCAAAAAAGAGCTTTTAAAATTATTGGTGAAATTAACATCATCAACTCGTCAAGTGACTCGAACATCGATGCAAGGTTTCTTGCCTCACCCTTTTTTACCGTTATTTTAACGGACTATGCTCTAGTGAAATAGCCAGTTGCATTCCTCCCTTTAAACAATTTAACCGTAATACCCGCGCTTCTAGGAATGCCCATCAGTTTACCCTTCAGCCCAATTTCGGCCGTACTATGAAGTACAGAGATTCTTTTTTAGCCGTACTACGGGAATGTGGAACGCCTTGCCACGCTCTATCTTTCCCTGTCATTGCAATGTTCAGAAATTTAAAATCAATGCACACCGACACCTCCTATCCAACCCTTCCCTCTTTTCCTAATGCTCACACTGTGTCTTTGGCATATTAAAGGTATACAAAACCCTTTTAGTGTTCGCTAATTATAAAAAAAAAAAAAAAAACGACGAGTGTAAGAAGTGGGCTGCTTTTCAGCCACACTATCGCAAACAGCAGCAATATTTTCTGCAGTATGAGGTGCACGATTAAATTGACAGACAAAATCACAAAGTGCAAGATATGCATTTGGATTTAAACGCCTATTTTCATAATAAGCCTGAATAACTTGAACGCTTTTCTCGATTGTGTATCTTTCCATGGTCCAAATTGCGTCAACCAGCTGAATAATTTTGAAAGTCTCACCTTTCATTTGATACCAGTTTTATAAATGAATGTCCTTGACTGCAAAAAGTAATCCATGTCCTTTAAAACACAATTTCAAGTGAGCTCTTGAAATCACATTCTATGATTTAAAGTCAATTAGATTTTCTTAAATTGCATCGAGATAAATAATATAACCGATAACATTAAGTATATAATTGACTATTTATTAATTTATTATATTATTGAGTCTTAAACCATTACGCTTCATATCGCAAAATTAACATCGTTAACTCTTCTATCCTCAAAGGATACTCGTATATCCTTTTACATATAGTTGTATTTAATATGATTGATATGTTTGAAATTATTTTAAGCCTTTAAACATTGTTTTCCTAATAGTTTGTCATCAAAACTAAAATTTTTAATGGTTTTGTTGTTCTCGAAAACTTTATACAAGAGGAGGACATACATACTTCTGGCAGTGTGTCCTCTGTCCAGTGTCCTTACACGTACCGTACATATATAGAAATAAAATTAATGAATTTAAGAAACTTTTGTCAAAGAAACTTACAACACAGTGTTATAGCTATAAATTTTAACAACTATACTATTCAACGCATCTTATATATGGAACACTACTTTTACTTATACTTGTAGTTAGTTTTATAGGATACAACAACACGTGCAACTTGTTTAGTCCTTTTTGAGTACGCTTTCAATGTAAGCCATAATATCATAACAATTTAATAATCCCTCTTACTCAGCTTACTCTGTGTATAAGGGCTACGAACTAATAAAAATTCCGAGTTGAATATTTTCCTATACCTACTAAAATTTTTCTATTTTATTTTATGTTTTTGGAAAACAAGTTGTGTGTTGTGGAGTTGAATATGTTTTGTTCGACAGAATGTGGGTTTTCACCATAGACTACACCACCCCACCATACATCAGACACACATTCACATAAGAAATAACAAAAAAAAGTTTATGGTGTGGCAATTATCGTTTGTTGGGCGGCAACGCAGCGGCGGAACTTGGAATATCAGCAAGCGTTTGGTTGGGAATTATTTTATTTATTTATTTTTATTTCCTGCTTCGGGCTTAAACGAGAAGTAATGACACGTGAGAGTACTTAATGGGAAAAAGGACTAAGTTTCCAGATTCCTTGTTGGTTCTTTAGTTTATTGTGTTATGTATAATATCTAAAACTATAGAGAAGCAAGTATAAGAAAGAACAACTTATGTAACGTTGCTGGATCCTGGATCGTAGACAGAAATAAAGCAATAAACGGATCCATTAATTCTTGGGTTCTTTTTTGTGCTTATTCGTAATCATACGATACCAATCTAAACCAAAACAAATTTACTTAGAGGATTAAAAGTAAGTTATAGTGCAATTCACTTGTTTTGAATTTAGTTTTTAACTTTATAAATACTCGCACAAAAAAGAGAGATTTAAAAAAAAAAAACAAAAACCAAAACGATACCAAAGCTTAAAAATCGTTACCGTTTTCGAGTTGCCTTAAGGTTACTGATATATATTAAAAAATTTGTTTGTATGTATATTTTGTAAGTAAATAAAAATAAGAAAAATCAAGTTTCTTAAATAGATTGAGGCTAATATTCACAACAATTATTTTTTGATAGCTCATTGAGCACATCAAATAGTGACTCTTTTAAAATGAAAGAATCCTATAACACTATTGAATTTGGCATTTTTAAGATTCAAATGAAGATTGTTTATCCTGCATTAATCTTCTTATCTCACAAGGTCTTTTAGCAGAAGACTACAATCCGATATTCAGGTAATACTGTGGTAGATCTTGAGGTCATCGGCTAAAAGGAGACAGTCAGAATTTTTAAATATAGCTGGAATATCATTCAGAACTATAAGAAAAAGTAAAGGTCCTAAATGACTACATTGTGGAACGCCTGATGGGATACAAATTTCATTGGAATAAAAGTTTTGAATTTTAACAATTTCAATTTTTATTTTAACAACATCAAGTAAAACTCAAATTAATTTAAAAGAGACGAACTTATATCGAAAGAAAGCAATTTGTGGAGTAGAACTTTGTGACTGACTCTGTTCTCTTTTTTCAGTAGTCTACTCCATAGAACCAATAGTTTTTGTTTCATTTTAACTTTCGACCAAATAATGTACTTAAAGGGAATAAGAAACAACAAAGGCGGAATTGGCGACTGGGTAGTCAATGTCCTGCTGTTTACTAAAGAAGATTTGTGTTATTGAATAAAACATCCTGACTAACCCAGAGTTCATTTAAACATATGTACTAGTATGTCTTCAATTTTAGTAAAAATAAATCATTTGAGATAACTTTGAAAGTCCCAAATTCTTTTCAAAAAACTGTAGATTAGATTTTTTTATTTACTTGCAATTATTTGTACAATTTCATTAACAATTTTTAAAGCATGGTTTTGCCGTCTGCCTGATTGACAAAGTTTTAACTGTAATAAAGTTTGTAATTAATTAAGTTGCAGTTGTGTTAACTAAAAATTTTCATCTCTAATTCTGCTTCTATAAATAAGTGCTGTTTTGCAATATATAAGAATTTTAGACACGTCTACTTCATTTAAGAGAGATAAAGTTTCATTTTCTGATAAAAAGTCTCTACCAAGTACATTTCTTCTAGTTTCTCTCAGGACTGGGCACCTTCCGACAAAATGAAAAATATCCTCTCGTTCAGCCATGTTGCAAATATCACAGAGCGGTGGAAGTTCTTCGCGATGTGGAACGTAATTTATGTTTAGCAGTTCACCTCTTAGCCGAAACATGTTGGAGATTTGCTCTACAGTATTTATATCCTGGAAGTAGTTTCTTTCATTAAGATTATAATTCAGCCTGCTATAAATCATCCGATGAATTGAGCTGGATGCCTGTTCTGTGAACACATTTCTAAAATTTTCATCCAGACGCCTAATTACCTGGTACAGTGACGATTTCCATGTACTCTGTTCACTGAGATTTAAAGTTACACCTGTATCTTCTGCTAGCCCAATCCACTCTTTAACCCATCCTGTTTTACTTTGTATCGCTTGTAAAGCTGCTTTTTTTGGTAGGCGATTGTTGGGCATATTCAGTACTTTCAGAACGTAATCGACTTGCAGCTTTAACGTTTTTATGAAGAGTGGAGATAAGCCTGTTTCTAACATTATCATGTAGTTTGGGATGCATGAAGGAAGGCGGAATGTTCGTTTTAAATAAAATCTCAGGAGGTTTTCCACAGTCTCAAATTTCTTTGTTCCCCACACTTGGGCTGCGTAAAACAGGATTGATTGAGATACTGCTTCGAAAACTTTATATTTACTGCTATGCGCTATGTTTTTGTTGTTGAAACATTCTTTCCATGCCACGTTAATCGCGGTTTTAGCCTTAAGAAGTTTTTCGTTGAGGTGTTTTTCCATACTTAAGTTTTGGGTAAAATATACTTCTAAGTATTTGTATTCTTTCACTCTTTTTATGTTCTCATTGTTGAAGTACCATTGTTCACTTGAGCTTAACCTTCCTCCACCTTTCTTGATAACCATCACTTTCGACTTGTTCAGGTTCACTACCACTACCAAGCTCCATCGTCCACAATATTCCGAAAGTCGATTTATCATAAGCTGTAGGGATTGCTATGAGTTTGCCAGCAAGACTATATCATCTGCGAAGAGTAAGGCTTTAATGACATCTCCAGCATATCTAACACCTCCTGGTAATGCGTCAGTGATGTCATTTATAAATAGTGCGAACAAGCTAGGTCTGAGAGCACAGCCCTGTCTTACTCCCGACTGCGTCTGGAACCATTCAGATACCTGTTTTCCATTCCATACCGCTGTTCTCGTGTCTGCGTACAAGTTCTGTATAACTCGTCCAAACTTAAACGACATCCCGGATACAAACAACTTGAACATCAATGCGTTTCGATCAACTGAGTCAAATGCAGCTTTAAGATCCACAAAAAAGTGTATAGCTTTTTATTTTTTTCCAAAAAAAGACTCAGCAATGCTACTTAGAACGAATATATGATCGATGGTCGAGTAACCCGATCTGAATCCGGCTTGAGACTCACATAATAGATTATTCGAGTCTATCCACGTGTTTAGATGCTTTAGTAGAATCGCAGTAAAGATTTTATAGGAAGCGTTCAAAAACGAGATTCCTCTATAGTTGGCTGGATCTTCGATGTTGCCTTTTTTGTGTATCGGAAAAATCAAAGCATTTTTAATCCTTTCGGGACGGGAGTGGGACGTTTACATATAAATATTCTTTGTTCGGTACCACTCTCGTACCGAAAGGGTTAAACTGCTGAGGGATGATTCCAGTTTCAAAAATTTGATTATATATGTATGTTAGCCAGGTTCTTAATCAGTTCGTCAGTGCCATATCTGTATCCTGTCTGCACCTGCCGCTTTTCCATCTGCTAGTGCGTTGACTGATATGTGAACCTCATGCTGGGAGATTGCACTGTGTAAAATCTCGTCTTGAATATAGGGTTGGGCATAGTAGATCCTGACTGGGTCCAACATTGCTGGGTTCAGTAGTTGATTGAAATGATTTCGCATAGTAGAAGTATCCAATCCACGACTGATAATATACTTCGATCCATTTAGTTTTCGGGCCAAGTTCCAAAATTCAGAGGGATTACTACATCTAGCTAGTTTATCTGCTTCAGCTTCATAATAGTTTACTATTTTTTCCTTACAAAGCGCTTTATAAATTTTCTTGTGTTCAATATATTGGTTTTTTGCATAGCATTCGTTACTACGTCTAAACTCATTAAGCCAAGCAAATGATAATTTTCTCGCTCGCGCACAAATTGAATCAAACCAAGGTTCTTTAAATTTCTTTTTTTCTTGACGATAAGCATTTGTTGGCACCTTATGCGCCTCCTTTATGAAACATTCAATTTTACTCAAACACATAAAATTTTCTTCGGACAGTAGGAGTGAATTCAGCTTTGTTCTGTAATTTGAGGCCGTTGTATTCCTCCATTGGAGTTTGGGCATAAGTTCTAAGGTCACAATTTCCTCTCGTACCATTTGTACTGTATGGGCATCGCAGCACTCAATTTGGAAAAAAGTTTTCAATATTTTTATGAACGAATTTTTAAGCGTTAAGTGACTCCTTTATATCTGTCGATGTCTAATTTTAAATAATAAAAAGATTTCAAGCCCAAAAAAAATGTAAAATTAACTTACGACTTTAAAACAAACCAGAAGATGGCTTAGCCTGGAATACTGGAAATAATGTATACTTTTCTTAATTAACTTTAACTTTCAATTGAATTATAAGAAATTTGTAATTGACCATTTTCCAATACAATTATAGATTTTTCTATGTTGTGCATTCACTAAAGGGGTTGTAAATATTCTAATAATGAATAAACACAGCGCGAGAAATTAGGAAAGGACGATAGGATTAGAAAGGAGATATAGATTGGTTTTGAATGTCTGCAAATTCTAATGAGTTGGAAATATTAAGCCTGGTAATGCATTCCACATTCGTGCAGTGCGGCTAAAAAAAGAATCCTCCGAATTCAATGCAACGTCCGAAATTGGGCTCAAGGTCGAAATAATGAGCATTTCGGTTGAAAAAAAAAGCTTTGTGAATTGTAGCCAGATCAGAAGCTTTAAAAAACTTCTTACATCGTCGGAGAAAACCTTAATATGTGATCACTCGACCAGAGATGGTTTGTGATGCCCATACCTAGAACTGAAAGCTGTTCAGTCTCCTAGATGCAAGTACCACCAATGAATAGTGGCATTAAGGGAGGGTTTTGTTTTTGCAACAGTAGACAGCACAGCATTGAGTTTTTGCAGAATTAAATTGAACACAGTTTTTGATTCCCCATTGGATAACGCTGTCAAGATCAGAATTTAATGAGCATATCAAATGCTGCCGTTGATTGTCTTAATCTTAAAGCAAATATGAAAAGCTGAGGGTACTTTTATATGCAAAACAAATAAATGCATTAGAAATTTCAGACAAAAATTATTTATAAAAATAAGGAAGAGTGTCGGAGACAAGACGGAGCCCTGAGGCACACCAGCATTTATTTTGTGGATATCAGAATTAAATTTATCCAATACAACTTAAATTGAACGTTCCGAAAGATAATTTCAAACCCATCAAAGAAAAGATTCGTCAACACCAAATACACGATTTTTCGATAAGAGAGCTTGGTGGCAAACTCTATGAAATGCTTTTAAACTAGCGAGTGGAATAATCTTGCATTCTCCAAAACGATGTAAAGATTTGTTGCACTGTTCGGTAAGATAAACAATGAGATCTCCAGTGGACCTAATTAAGAAGCTTTCGTTCTTTAAGATACTTATAAAGCTGAAAATTTATCAGCGTTTCCATGGCCTTGGAAAGGACGGACGTAAGTGCAATTGGGCGATAGTTAGAGGGGAAAGAGGATTCGCCTCTTTTTTAGGGACGAATTGGACTAATGCTGTTTTCTATCTTCTCGGAAAGAGACCTGTAGATTGGGACAGATGGAAAAGCTAACACAGCAATAAAAAACATCTCTTTAGAACAATAGCAGAGATACTATCCGGGCTATCGGTTTTGTGAATGTAATTGTAATAGAAAAAATTATCATTTCAATTTCAATTTGTAATTATAATTGAAAAGATGCACTTACTAATATTATGTCATTGAAAATTCTAATGGATTTGTTCAAGTTCTTGCGGTCTTGAGTTCTTTTTTTTGTTTATATATAAATTCAAATCAAGACACATAAAAGAACTTTACATTTGTAATATCGCGAAAAATGTTATTGACGAAAATAATATTTAATTACTTTTGTAAGTAATGATTACTAAAAAAAGCAATCATTACAGCTTTTTGATTATTACTTTTGCTTTCAATTACATTTATGTCATTAAAATGGGAAGTCATTGACGCTTTTCAATGACATGTTAATAATAATTGAAAATCTTAAATAATATTTTAAAGTAATGGGAAAAAGTGTTCAATTACAAGTAATTTAAATTTTGTTCTTAGCTTTAGTAAATTTATAAATTTTCAAAAAATTTGTAAATTTAAAAATAAAAAATTACTATAACCTTCCTTTCCAACAATTTATTTTTAATTTCAACTAAATACGACCTAAATTAACGAAGGAAGATGAATTATGGCTTTAAATCTTTTTTTAAAAACAAAATGAGCAAAAACTCAAACATCCAAATCGATAAAAGCCTCTTTTCATACAAATTTAGATTGTTCATTAAGTTCAATGTGGAGAACTTTTTTTTTCAAGGACATGCGAACATTAAAAATATAGAACAGAAAAAAAAAATAACAAACAAAACATATTTATAGCTTGTCATAACTTTTCTAAAACTCTCAACAATGTTTCTGTCCTTATGTGGAAGTTTTTTTTTCTGTTTTTACTTTTATAAATATGTATGTATTTTTACTATGGGAGTATAAAAACAATGTCTAAAAGTTTTTGTTCCAAAAACAGATGACATCCTTCAGACACAAAAAATATTTTTTTTTTTATTTTTTAATCTTTTCTTTCTCATTCTTTCACAATATTAAGTGTGATTTTTAAAAAAACACGAAAGCAAAATAAAGGAGACAGCAGTCAGAACGCGTTCATTGTATAAAAATATAACTAATTGAAACGACAAGAGAAACATTTATTATTTATTGCGGTTGCCATAGTAAGGACTAAAAACATTTTTTAATTTTTTTTTTGTTCATATGCTTGTTTGCCTTCATTGAACTTGTAGCTGGATATTGTATGAAAAAAGGGTTTTTTCAAGAGGAAGGATACACAGGATCCAGTGCTTAAAAAACCAGAAGAATACAAATATGAAAAAAAAAGTCCTTGAGTTGGGGTAATAGTTGGGTTTGAACTTATTTTCAGACGTGATCCAATTTAAGAAGTAGTTAGATTACTGAACAATAATAAATCCTGATACATGATTTTAAAACCATTTTTTTTGGAAAAATTTGTATTTTTGAAAAATAACTTTAACGTTCGCATATCCTAAAAAAAACTCCTTAAAATATTTGTGTTGTGTATGAAAAACCTTATCTGTATCAAATTATCAATACAAAATTTGAATGAGAAATTCATAAATTAAAAAAAGAAAATTAAGGAAATTTGTATTTTTGTTTGTCCAGAAATTGGATGGAAGTTAATTTTACCCCCACGCATGGCATTATAAAACCCTTTCAATTTACTAACTAACTTATTCATAGCCGATTCAATTAAATACAAAAAAACATCCCTAGAAGTAAAAATCCTTATATCGAATTTATTATCATGAATTATTTTGTTCGTTTATCTTCCGTTTCACTATGGCGTATACGCAACACACTATTAATTACATTATTTTTCTTTCTTTTTTTTTTTGTATTGTACACACAAGGTAACGGAAATTAATAATAATAATAACAATAATAATAATAATACTTGTAAGTAGTAAATATTATCGTTTCAGGAAACAATGTAAACACTTCTGATAGCTAATTACTTTAAGTATCTTACAAGCCTTTTTTTTTAATTTAATTTACTCCTTGTTGAAGGGGTTCATTAAACTATTATATATCTTTATATCTATCAGGGTATTTAATATAAAATTATTATAGTCACGAAGGAGTCATTAGTCACGCAAGCTTTTTTTTCGGTTAGTATACATCAGAATATTGTACGTATATAAATGAATAAATTGAACATACATTACATATTACAAAAAGAAAACAACATAAATCATCTTATTTTCGGTTGATCTGTTTTCATGTGGTTTTCTTAAGTGATTAACGACAATTTTCTGACTTAACATGACAAACAACATACCTTCCACGTCTACACTATACACACATACAATTTTATGTGAATACAAAAAATCAATAAATATTTAATAGACAGTCGTTAAAAACACAGCTCAACAAACATAAATACATAATTCTAGAAAATCCTTGTTTGGTAGAAAAATCATTCAATTCAAGAACTAAACGAGGGTAAATCATACCTTATCTTAATAGGAATTAAAAATCGTAATACAACAACAACAAAAAAAAAGTCTTAAAATGCGTACAGATCCAAACATAAAATCACTTCATGCTTCATTCAACCAAACACCAGATGAATGAGACATTAAACCAAGAAGAAAAGCTGTTGTCAGTTTTGTTGCAGAGGGAAAAAAAATAGCAATAAATAAAAGCTTAACATTTAATCGACAATAAAAACCAAAAACACCTCTATCTCTTTTTCATATGTCTGTTGGCTCGGTAGGAAACTTAGAAATGACTTAAGATTGATTTCCACAAGAGCCACAAGGTTGAATCTTGTTGTGGCCTTTTAATTTCAATTTTATAGATTTTTAATTACTCCTAAGGGTATCTTTTCGTTTTGTAGGATTTTTATTGAATTTAATTTCAAGGTAGAGGTCGACACTTCAGTTAAAAATAAAATTAATCAAATATTTCTTTAAATCTCGAAATGTTTTTTGAAATAACATTAAAATTATACTTTTTCTAAGGTTTTTGATTGCCTTCAAAATCAATCTATCACGTTGGATTTTTATGATATCGCCTTTTAAGATTCGAAAACAACTGCAATTTCACGTTCAATATTCGTACGAAGTTCATCAATATAGTCGCTGACTTGTTGGCATAGACCATAGACTTGACGTAGCCCAACAAGAAATAGTCTAACGGCGGCGTCAAATCGCACGACCGAGGCGGCCAAGCAACTGGACCATTTCGTGAGATAACACGTTCTCCAAACTTGGTTTCTAATAAATTGATTGTGGCATTCGCTGTGTGGCTTGTGGCTCCGTCTTGTTGGAACCACATTTCCTCCAAGTCCATATCATCCAATTGGGGCCAAAAATATTCGGTTATCATTGAACGGTAGCGATCCCTATTCACAGTAACGTGCCGGTCTTGATCATCACGAAAGAAGTACGGCCCAATGACGCCGCCGACACCGGTCGTCCCATAAACCACACCAAACCGTTATTTTTTTTGGGATGCAATGATGACTCATGGAGCACGTGTGGATTGTTGCCTGACCAATACAGCGTATTTTATTTATTGACGAAACCATTCAGCCAGAAGATGATTTTTCGATGACAATCGGAATCATTTTTAAGTTGTTGCTCAGCCCAATTCACGAACATACGACGCTCCTGGTGGTCTCAGTTCTTGCGTCAATTTAATCTTGTATAAAGATGTAGGCCAAGATCTTTTCGCAAAATTTGCCACAACGACGTCACACAGATGCCCAACGCTTGAGAACGACGTGTGAGAGACACATTTGAGCTTGCTGCAATTGAAGCCTCAACAGCGGCAGCTATATTCTCGACACTACGGGCACTCCTTTGTCTCGCTGTCACGGGTTCATTTTGTTCTATGCCTGTGGATTCAAATTATTCCACTAGACGCTCAATTGTTGATCTGCTAGGACGATTATGATGACCATAAGTTGGACGTAGCGCTCTTAACGTTGAGGCCACTGACTCCGAATTTCGGTAGTAAATTTTAATAATTTCGATCCATTTTGGCTCTTATATCTTTTCATCATGAAATGGCAAAACTTTCTGAAGAGAAATTTCAAAAGAGCTGCAAGGAATATGGCGTCGTTTGCTGTCCCTGTCACTCTACTTTTGTAGCGTCCCTGTTGAAAAACCCTGTAGGGTCAAGGGGGGTAATTGTGAACAGGGGTAATTGTAAACATACTTAATTTTCTCAAAACCGTTTATAATTTGAAGCATGCCATGAAATTATTTGAAAAGACATTATATTTAAATCATATTGACGCGTGGAAGACCTTATCAGTCAAAGGGATATTTATGTTTTGTTTTTAAGTTTTTCAGTGCTAATTAAAATTGTTGCAAACCAAACAAAGGCGATCGAAGTAAGTTAAATTTTATCTTTAAGAAAGTGAAATATGAGTATAAATGCATGCTATATGTTTTTATTTGTCTGTATAACAAAATTTAAAAGTTATTGGTTGTTTACAATTACCCCATTATATTTCTATCATGGGTAAATGTAAACACCGAAATGGGGTAAAAGTGAACAATTTGGGGTAACTGTAAACATTAATTTTCAATGGCTTTGGTGTTGATCTAACAATATTTTATATCAAAAAGATGCCACGTACATATCAACCAAAAACCACAGCTCCATCATACACGTCAGTGGATCGGTGAAGGGAAAAATCCTACTGTCATTATATCTAGAGGCAGAAAACCAGCACTTTCGTCAGACGTGGAGGATACTATAGCAAGGTGCCTCATTTCAGATTTCGTGCTGGTTACTCCTGCGATAAGGATGATCTCCTTGGTTTAGTAGGTACCTTACCTACATACATAAGGAGAGAGAACTTGGTTACCCCTTTCCACAATGGTAGAACTACTGGTACCGTTTTCATTTACCCCATTTTCTCGTTTACTTAAAAAACTAGGGGGGTAAATGTAAACATCATATTTTATCAAAACTAATAAACAAACGCCATTAAGATTACAACTCTTTGATAGATAATACAATCCAAACTTAAGTAGCATAAACAAAAATGTTCGACATTGCATGGTTAAGCTGTTACAAACATTACAATTGAACAAAAATAAAAAAATGCAAAATCGTTTACAATTACCCCCTTTGACCCTATTTACTTCTTTATTAGCCTTTACTTGCTTCACATAAACCTTAAAGGAACTCTCAAGCATTTATGCTAAAACCGCTTTAAAGATTAAAATGGAAATTAGTATAAATACATTGAGAAATATATAAAATAATGCTGAAAATTGGTGTTTATAAATTTCAGCATATAGCTAAATAAAACTTTTAAGCCTAGTTTTCAAAGCCACGTAAAAGTAACATTCAAGGTTTTTAAAAATTTTATATAGAGTAAAATGAGACTCATAAGTCACATCAGGAGAAAATTAGGACTGCCTTATGGCAAATTTTTAACTTCCCATAGGAAGTTATTGTAATGGGTCCGATTTGTCAAATTGAAAATTTTGACATTTCTCGACGTTTCAAGGTCCCTTGAGTCGAAATAAAAGATTTTTAGAGAGATGTCTGGCGTGCGTGTGTACGTATGTTCGTACGTCTGTACGTTCGCGACGTTTATTTCGTCGCCCATAGCTCAAGAACCAGAAGAGATATCGACTTCAAATAAATTTTGTTATACAGATAATAAGGCAGAAAGATGCAGAAAGGTCTCTCAAGAAAATTGCGTGGGTGGTTTTTTACCATAGCAGTTTAAAAAAAAGGTAAAAATTTTGGTTAACCCTAAATATCTTACGAACCAAAATAGCTAGAGACTTGAATTAAATTTTATATTACATATTGTAACGTGATACCAAACAAGTATATTTTTGGAAAAAAATCCAATTAACGGTTTTTTTTTTATAAATCCAAAAAACTGAAAACAAAATTTGTCACCTCGAAAATTTTACGAATACAAAATGATTGTATCACCAAAACAATTTTGTGCAAAGAAAAATAACGTTTTCAACATCTGGTAAAATTTTGAGAAAAATCGAATTGACGTTTTTTTTTATAAAAAATAAAAACCTAAAAAAACATTACTCAAAGTTGTTAAAAATCGAATTTCGACTCAAATATCTTTTCAAAAATTTGAGATTATGGCTTCCAAGTTATTTTCACTTATAAGAAATATTGTTTTCAATAATCGGAAAAATTTTGAGAAAAATCGAATTGACAGTTTTCTTACGAAAAATAAAAACCTAAACAAAAAAATTAATAAAAGTTGGTAAAAATTGATTTTCGACTCAAATATCTTTTCAAAACTTTGAGATATTGGCTTTAAACTACTTTTACCTTTTAAAAAATATTGTTGTCAACATTCAGTAAAATTTTGAGAAAAATCTAATTGACAGGTTTTTTACAAAAAATAAAAACAACAAACAAAAATAAAAATTTACTTTCGACTCAAATAGCTTTTCAAAAATTAAAAATATTGTCTTCAAACTTTTTTTATTTCATAGAAAATATTGTTTTCGATATTCAGTAGTTTTTTTTTATAAAAATCCAACAGTCCGTTTTTTCATAAAAAAATAAAATCTCTAAAAAATAGTACGCAAATTTGAATAAAAATTGATGTTCGGTTCCCGATATCTCTCAAATTAATTTCATTCATCCAATTTGTAAAAATTTAAGAAATGCTACTAAAATTGGTAAAAATTTGTTTTCGACTAAAAATCTATTTAACAAAACTATGTAGATTTTCAAACTAAACTATTTCTTTATATGAAAAATATTGTTGGTAATTTTAAAATTTTAAAGAATAATTCAACTGACAACTTTCTTAACCCAACACGGAAACCTACAAACTTTTAAGCAAGACAAATCGACAGAAGGGATGGGAAGTTATCAGTGTGGGTCGCACCCCAGCTTTTTTTTTTGTTTTTGATTGGAATAGGAATCTTTCTTTGCATACACAACTTTGTAAGATGGATATTTTCAGGAGCACTCAATTTTATCACATTATATTGATGTCGTGATAGTTTGGCTGCGACTAATACTACTAATGCATCTTCTTAACTCATACATCAACTTTTCTCCTGAGACTTGTTGATTGATTTTTGGTACTTTTCAGCTTAAAGCTGAGTCTTTTAGGACATTAACCAAATCTCTCAAAACCTACGTTTTTACCCTATTTGATCGTTCAAAACTTACTTCTGGATAACCACGGTTTTTTCCTGAATCGGATGGTGCTCCATAGAATTAAATTGAACTGTTTAGTCATTTTGCATTAGCTTTCAAAATGTACCTCGATCCTGCAACCTTTGAGATACCGAGTCTTGAAATCAGTATTGAAATGCGAGAACGATTTGCTTTAAAGTTCTGTTCGAATTTTTTCAGTGCTTCATATTATTTTAAGAAGTTCTTCTTCAAAGCAATTAAACTGCTTTTCTATAATTATGCTTACTGGGCTTCTCTTAAAGCCAACTTGACTTTGAAGAAGGTCGTAAAATAACTAAAACAATATATCATCGAAATATTACGAAAATTGCAAAAAAGTACCAAGATATTTTTGAAGAAAATACAAAATACACATTAAACACATTGAAATGACCAAATTTAAAACTTGTACAAACCTGGAACACTAAAAGTCTACGGGATTTAAAATTGAAAAAAACTTTAAATCACACACTTTTTTAAAACTGATCTTAGGACATCACTTCTATTTTAGGCATTTATTTTATTATTCTGTGAGCCTTACGAATTGTGACATACTTGAAGTTGAACGCTCCATAAAAAGTTTTGAAATTGAAAATGAATCAGATAAGTCTAAAAAGAAATCATTTGAGTTTTTTAAAACTTTTGAAGCAACTTGCCCTAGAACCGAACAAATATTTTGGTATCTTGAGAACAAAGAAATATATTGACTTCAAACTTCTTTAATCTTATACAAAATATTGTTATTTATAATTTGTAAGACTATTAAAATTATCGATAGACGGGCACGAATGGGAAGTTATCAATGTGGGTTGCATTCCAGCCTCTTCCAGCCACAAAATTCTGGCCTTACTTCCAATTTTGACTGTCAAAAACGTCTTATTTTTAAGTATTGATAAGGTTTACTCATTTTATTTTCGACCTAATTACGAAACCATAATATTTTATCGTAAATACTTTTGTTATGTTTGCAACATATTCTCCAAGAACATCAATACATTTTCCACTCGTTTTTGAACAAATTTTTAAAGCCCTTTACGTGAGTGATCTTTTAAAAAATATTTTAAGCTTTTTTTAGCATAGAAAATAGTTGTTAACGATAATCACAGCTTCTGAAATATATGCTGTTATTCACAGAGCGAAAAATGGAAAAGCCCATGGCGAAGATGGAATCCCATACGAATTTTTCAAGAACGCTCCTCCGAGTTTCATCAACCAACTGAAGATCCTTTTCAATAAAGCGTTTCAAAATGAGGACATCCCCAGTTCATTTAAAAAGTCAGTGATCTTCCCGATTAACAAAAAAGGAGCTCTGAACCTGGTTGAAAATTATCGAGGAATCCCTTTATGAATGTCCTGGCGAAATTGTTTTGTGGAGTTCTTGCAGACGGATTGGAATCATGGGTTGACGTCAACAATATCCTTTCCGAATTTCAAGCTGGTTTTAAGAAAAACTATTCAATCACCGACCACATTTTCTCAATTACTTCTATTGTCAAAGCTTTGCAAGCCAGGAACAAGAAGGTCTACGCATTCTTTGTAGATTTTAAATCAGCTTTTGACTTGGTGAATCGTAATGCTCTCTTCTATGAGCTCTCGCAAATAGGTATTTCAACTAAATTTATCCATGTTATAAAAGAAATGTATTTTGACTCTCAAGCATCTGCCTGGGATGGGTCAATTTATTCAAAATGGTTTCCAACAGACAATGGTGTCAAACAAGGATGTCTCCTCAGTGCCCTTTTGTTTTCACTTTTCATCAATGACATAGTGAATTTCCTTCATGGTGGAATTCGGATCGCTGGAATATCAATAAATGTACTGTTGTATGCCGACGATTTGGTTTTACTTTCAGAGTCACCCGATGTTTTACAACTGATGATAAATCTTCTATCAGAATATTGCTGCAAATGGGATCTTCTTATAAACACTGATAAATCCAAGATCATGGTATTTTCCAGATCTTCTAGGAGTCAGATTCGTTATAATTGGTACTTCGATGGTAACCTCCTGGAAGTGGTTAACGAATATAAATACTTAGGAGTGAAACTTAATACGAAGATGGACTTTAACGAACATTTAGTTGAGAAAACCAATAGTTGTCAAAGTATGCTAAATATATCATGGAAAAATATTTTCTCAAACAAACGAGTCCCACTCTCTGCGAAATACAAATTTTTTGACGCTATTGTGAAGACTACACTTTGCTATGCTGCTCAAGTATGGGGTATGGAAGAATACGAAGCAATTGAAAAATTCCACCGAAATTTTTTAAAAAAACTTTTTAACCTGCCTCTGAAAACTCCAAGCTATGCTTTATACATAGAAACAGGTCTTCCTAAACTGTTTACCAGTACATTAAAGACTCAGGCGGATTATATCGTAAAAATTTTTAATCGACCAGATGAGCGCCTATCCAAAAAAAATGCTGCGTTACGAAATAAGAAATGAGGATTGGTGGATGAGGAAATGGAAAAATATGGCAATCAGTTTTGATGAAGAAGTTTTGATGGAAGAAAGAAACTTGATTGATTTGAAGGAGCAGCCTCTATCGCTTAATTGGAAAGCACGAACACTCTGTTCGGGATGGTTTTAAAGCTACTGCTCGCGAGTCCCTCAGTAGAGTGTTGTACTCCCAACTCAATATGAGCTTAAATCAAGCAAATTACTTCCAAGACTCACTGAGCTTCAACGAAATATCCTTAATTTTTAAAGCAAGATGCGAACTCTTAGGACTTAACGGTGCAACCTACAATGGAAGTTTCAACCAATTTTGTTTCTTATGTAATCTTAAATCCAAAGAAGACTGCTTTCATTTTATCAGTATATGTCCCATTTTTGCATCTCAACGGATATCGTATTGCGGACAAAGAACATTAACAATGCAAGAAACAATAAAACTTTTGAATGAAACGAACTGGAAACCCCTCGCATCATTCTTGAAAGATATTTCCAAGTATAGGATGTTGCTAATATCTGAATTTGAATAGTTATACTTATTTATTATTTTGTAATGAAAAGATCTTTTTATATACATTTATATACCAAATTGCTAACCGAGCTGACGGCAATGCCATAGCTTTAAATTCATTCAATTGTTAACAAATGTATCAAAACAACGAATCAATATATGAATGCTTACTTACATACATACTTGTAAACGATATTTATTTTGATGTTTTGAAATAGAAAAAAGCCATTAGATCTCAAGGTTGTAGTTCGGATGTTTTGTGTCTTTATCAAATTCAGTTATTTCTTTTATTTCTTTTTTAGGAGACTTGAGGCTTTGGTTTTCCGCTTTTATTCAAAAATGTCTGCAAAAAAAAGCTCGTACAGAAAATTTAATTGACAGTTTTATATTTCTCAAATATTATGGTCGCTATATATGCCCGCTAAACAATGTTTCGAGCATTAATAATTTTTGATCGGATTTGGTTCATTTTAAAACATCCATACAGTGGACTCATGATTAGTTTCAGCCTCATTGGCATATAGGTTCATCACCTCAAACAATATGGTACACTGCTTTTGAACCACCATCATTTAATTATGCGATCATTTTCTTAAACAAACGAACCACTAGTATTCAAAGGATTAACCAGAAAACCTTGATTGTGGTACTTTATGTGCTTTTAGAACTATTTTCAGAAGAAGATTGATGTATTGTTCACGATTTTCATTTAACAATTCAGCAATTGATTAAGAAATTAAATTTGCATTCACCTTAACAAAACATACCCGTATATATTTATGCATACTATATATGTATTTATATTTTCCATTTTGCAGGTATGATGATGAAACATCAACTATATCCTTACATTCACCAAAATTCGCTAAAAGCCCACCAAACATCTACTACAAAGGCTGGTGGACATTCCCCTATTTGTCATGCAATCTAGGCAAATGGATATTGTCCTACAGCATAGCTATACCACCACCACCAATTGGTCGTCATGGACTAAGAGGTTTTATAAGCATTGACATTGATGTGACAAGCCTGCGGGTCAATCAATGCGAATCACCTAAATATCGATTCAACTACCAGCAGATACAATCGCGACGTTTCCATTTAGTCGATACCCAAATGACTGAGTCCATAAGTGATATTCAAGCATTTCACGGATCCCATAAATGCCATCCCGATACAATGGAGGTAAGAAATACCGATAGACAGAGTGTCAAGTTGAATTTTATTTTGGTCCTTAAAGCTTTATTGTATGATGTCCCATTTTTATGATGAACTTTTATTTCATTTTCCGGAAACAAAAACAACAAAAACAGTGCCAATATCGCATTCCCGTGGAATCGCCGACAATAACAAATAAAATCATCGCCACCCCAAACGGATGGACGCGTGGCTCTTACCAGTGTCTGTGCAGACGTGGCTTTTATTCGGTGCGGCATCCAGACGGCTTTAATGGCACTGTCATGGAAATCGCCTGGCAAGAGCAACGTGACAATATGAGCAATTATTATACAGATGTCTTCGTATGTTATAAATGTGCACCTGGATGTGGGGATTGCCACGGGCCCGAACCCTGTTTAGCTAGCTATAATTGGCCATTTAGGTAAGCTATAGACGATTTTATGTATGTACATTTAAAGGTGAATAGGATATTTGTATGCTTCAGTAATCCTCGCATAGGTACACATAATATAATAATTAAATGTGATGCATTTTGAATTCTATATTCACAGGATATCATTGTTGACCGTTTCGGTTGGTTGTGCTCTATCGACTATTGTCCTGGCCGGATATTTGTTCCATCATCGGAAAGTGAAGGTTTTCAAAGTTGCCAGTCCCATTTTCCTGCTGATAACATTGATTGGATGTGCCATTATGTATATGGAGGTGAGTAGAGTTTTGTTATGTTTTGTTTAAACTCTATGTGTGCTTGACAAATAATATACGAGAAAAGCCAATACCTAGTAGGCAAAAACCCGACGGCAAGAGTTTTAGTGTTTGATTTTAAGCCAAAACATGACTTCATATAAGCTAGACAGGGTGGTGGGTAAAAGTAAACTAGGTACTGTGTTTCAGCTTTTACCATTGAACCTTGACGTTCGTCGTCGTTGTTGTTGAACAACAATTGCATACTTTCGTTCCAAGCTCTATCGAAGTGGAACAGTTAAGTCCGAGGGAATTGGTGGAAAACGATGTCCTTATTGTTAAACTGTGCAAAATTTCAGGCGATAGGAATATGCTTCGGTTATGTTAAAAAACAATATTGTCAGAGAAGAATTTTTCTGGTGAATTGAAGCTAAGCACTTTTGGTTTAACATTGAGAAGTTATTCCCACTTAATTTCAGCTACAAGGTTTTCCAATAAGGTGTTTCATTTTGATATTTAAAAACACGAATATTTTTTAAAAGAGAAATCAATATAATGCTTATTTTATCGTAGAGAAAAAGATAAAGTAATAGCCACGATTTCCAAAATCTTTTTATATGAAATTTTCCATGACCAAATCGTACATTTGCTGTTGTAATGGTGTCGATAACTTCACGAGTTCCCTTTGTATGGTTGTGAATCGATTGTGGAGCAATAGAAGATAACTTATCTTTCAAGTGACCTCACAGAAAAAAGCCTAAAGGTGTTAAATTACAAGACTACATGTTATTCACAAGTTATTATTTAAATAGGATAACACTGTAGCTTATCTAAAGTAATAATACATATCTTATAGTTGTACGGACGATGGGACTGAGATTAGACAAGCGGAACGCCAGCGATGATATGCTTGCCCAAGATACTCTTAGACTCTTAGATTTCCTCACCCTAGCAGCAAACTAAATAATGATCGGTCGGCCTAAGCCTTTTTGTACACTTTGAAGAAATGGTCAGCGAAATAAACAGGGTTAAATTGCTGGATACCCCTGGTGAAAATCCCGAAGACAATCGGTGCTTTTTTAGTGTCGACAAGTTTTGTCGTGACGCCTTTAAAAGAAGTTCACCAGGGACTAATCGGTTGGGATTGCGTTCTCTGTCCCCTGCAGCAAACTAGAAAATATATAGAGAATAATCGATCGGCCTAAGCCTTGTTCGTCTTACATTTAGAAGAAGTGGACATCAAAATAAACGGAGGGAAAGAAAAGGGTATTTTGGGATCCAAAAATTACTACCCAGCTTTGTACCCGGGATTTATTTCCTAAATGTACTCGAGATTGGTAACCAAACTATCTAGAGGCACAATACCAATTTGTGTTGAAATTTCACATCTCTATATAAAATATCATATGGAAAGAGACCTTTAATTGAAGACAGGTCAATAGCAAACCATATACCATAAACATTTCCTCGACATCTTTATATGTGGTCGGTGGTGTTACGTTTTATTGCTTTAAGTTCGGAGTTATAATCCTTCCTTATTTCGGGAGATGAGAACCTACTCAATCTAAAAGTGCCTTCATTCTTCGAACTGTCACTTAACATATTTAATGCGTTTTTGAAGCGTATATCGTTTGTTTTATTAATGGTGATGAAAATCAAAACCATTTTCCAAATATTTTGGCTATGCTTATGGTTAATCACTTTTATTTCTTTGTCAATTGAATTTTTAAGGGTACAAGCAAAAACCGTGACACTAACGCATCCAAGTTGTTGTGTATAAAAGACTGAGTTTTCGTAAGCTACGGGATAAGAATTGCAATGTTTTCAGCAGATAGTGATTTTTTTTTCGAAGACGTACGGGTATTGATTAATCGTTTATTGAAACTACATTTTCAGAAAAATAAAAACCATTTTGATTTTATAATTTTACTAGCTGTACCAACAACTAAAATAAATTTAAGAAAAATAATTTTAAAGAAAAATCAGTACACACATATTCAATTCATTCTAAGCCATTTTATTGAATTTGTTTATTTCGAAAAAATTGTGACATTACAAAGTTTAATTGAAGTGTTATGGGATACACAATATATCTTTTTTTTTCATCTGGTGCGTAGACAAATAAATCAGAAGGTTTTCCCACACGTCAGCAAGTCACATAGAGCTATCCATGTGAAAAGCTTGGATTCTCCAAATTTAATTCACACACTTGTTTGTAACGATTGTCCTTGCGCTTTGTTAATAGTCATTGCTAAAGCGAGTCGCACCAGGAACTTTAAACGTTTGAATTCGAATGGCATATATGTTTGCCTCATTGGGATACGTGGCAACAGTACGTCTTCACCTTTGAACTTTCCAGTCAAAATTGTTGCCTCGGTAACATCGTTTATCGTTTTCTTGCTTGAGAGTCTAGTTCCGTTGCAAAGTTGTGGTAGATTTATGTTTCGAAGAAGAATAATGGGTACGCCAATTTTCAGTGTAAGAACGTGCGGTGGCATGCTTGGAAAACCTAAAGAATTGAAGAATTCAGATTTATAGTTGACAATCTCGTCTTGATTCTCCACAGTATCTATTATACATATGTTGTCGTTTCACTGGGTATTCCATGCTGAACGGTGAAGTTGATGGTATTGATATCGATGGTTTTGGCTTCTAATGAGCCATGCCATAATCAGGGCGTTTCTCCGGAAAAATTTAATGCACCACAATACTGGCAAACTCGCACACAGGAATGGTTGAAACTTGTAAGTCACTAGGCCATGATTCTCTACGGACTGTTGCGCCACCTAATTTATTTAATACTGGCAAACAATGTCCGTTTGACCAATGCAAACGCTAGGATGCAAGCTGTAATATTTGCTGCAATCGTACTGAAACGCTGCTCGATTCGAATCAGCACTTGATAAGTATTTTGTTCTCCGTAGCAAATTATCTATTTGTTGATCTCTGTTGTTCGCTCGACGATTTTACATTGCCAACCGAGCCGTTTCACGGGCTGCCTCACTTTGCTCTTGTGATTGAGAAGCACGAAGTCGAGCCATACTAATGCGGCGCTGTTCACGTGCGATTTCTTGTTCTTCTTCAATCCTTTCATTTACAGTGTTTCGTATACTTCTTGCATTACGGCTTTGTCTGGAAAGATTCGATCGTCATTGTTGATTAAACTTCACTTTAATTCACCTACAAGTTTATTTCACAACTCAAATTTTCAACCATTCATTCATAGACAAAATTACTTAGCTGTTCGAGATGCGCGTTTTGTTAATCCAAGTCCAATGCGTTTTTGGTTTACCACCTTTTATAGTTCACTTCACTTTTTATTTAAATAGGCTATGGCTCCATTATTACATTATGATTGTTGATTATTTATTTAATAGAAATAGTTTTAATATTGATTTCTCACGAACGGGATAAAGAGTATCCTATGTTCGTCTCCTGGCTCTAAGCTACCTACTCACCAATTGCAGTTGAGTTCTTGAGTTATAAATAGTGTAACTAACACGACTTTCTTTTATACATATATAATATAATATATAAGTTCCACGTCTTTTCCAGAGATATTTTCGGCGTCAGGTCTTTTCACCCAAAACCATACCACCAAAAATTTCATAGTGCCCAAAACAATTTTGTTAACATTTTGTTGTTAAACGATTTGGGCAATGTTAGCGAACCTTTCGGCATTCCAAGTTTTTTGGGTTCCATACAACTCCAAATTCAAAGAAGCGTTCGGTCTTATTGCCCAATAAAAAAACGCCAATATATTACAAAATATAAGGTCCAAATTCATTATCATGTTGCCCAAAACAATTTTAAAACATCATAACGCCCAAACTGCTAATTGACATATCACTCAAAAGATGTCATGTGTTTCAACATTTGGACATTCTGACAAAAATTTGTGTTTATTTTGGGAACTACGAAATTTTGAGTTTTAAATTTGATCGCCCAAAAACAAACATTAAACGAAAAAGATGTCAAATCGACCAAAAACTTGGCCTTATTTCACTTTCAAAAACCCAAATAAGCCCAACTTTCAAAGTGAATTAAAACGAAATGGTTTGATTGCTCACAGTGTTAGCACCCAGCATTGTGGCATATAAACAGTGAAATATGTATGGTGGGGTAGGCTGGCCCATGTAACCCCCTTCTTGGGTTCACTATTAGAATTGGGGTAGGTGCGAAGTTGTGTAAATGCAAAGTTTCCTAAAATCCAAATTTTTTAAATACTAAGAAGCATACACGCAACTTTACACCTACCTCAAATCCTATAATGATCCCAAGAATGGGTTTGCAGCGGGGAGGGGCAGACTTCCCCCCTATACTGTTTATGCGCGCCAAATTTTCGCCAAAATGAAAAATTTAATTCATTAAAAAATTACCAAAAAGTCCAAATTTAACAAACAACAAGAAATATTTTGGGGATTAGAGATTTCTAAATTTGGACGTTACGACATTTGGTTTCGGTGGTACGACATTTTATTTTGGGCCTTGTGACGTTTTCTTAGTGATATTTTTTCCGACGTTTTTCGTTTTGGGCTTTATGTCATTTCTTGATTTGAGCTTCGTTGGGTGATAATAGACATAAGAAACGATAGAAATCATAACTGTCGTAATACCCGAAATAAATGTCACAAAACCCATACCCCTACATATGTCATAGAACCCAAATTCTAATGTAAACTAAATTTGACAACTAACAATAATTTAGGCTTTCTTTTATTTAAAATTAATTTGGGTTTTACAACATTAGGGTTCCTTGGCGATATTTTTTAACTTTTTAAGCTTTCTGAAAAATTTTGAGCTTTAAGACATTTAAGGAATTGGGCTTTATGATTAAGAGTAAAAAGACTAAATAAATAGCAGCCAATTTAACAGATGAAACTAACTCAATATGGCCGCTATCACTTTTATAAACTTTGGAAAACTTTTGAAAAAAAATGTACGACTGACAAACTTTTCGTTTTTCTTTTAAATATTGTTAAAAAAATGTTAACAAGTTTTGTTTCGTTTATTATTCCGTTTTTACCAAATCCTAAAATTATCAAACTATCATTGTAAAGCTGTCAAATGAATACTACCAAGGATTGTCAGCACTTTACTACTACGCATATTAATATTTTATTAAAACACAAAGTGATTTAAACAAAACTTCATTAAAGTTTTCTGTATAGACAAATTCAATCTGTTGCTATGTATTTATTTGAAATTAAATATTAACATAGGTTTAGTAAATCTCATTCCTTTTGTCATTGCTTTGTTCCATTTGGAGCCATATTTGTTTGATACCTAAATAAAATCAACAATGACTCCTATTTATGTTCTAAACAAAATTTTAATATTCACACTTGAATATTTCATAACTTACACCAGTCCTTTTCTATACGTTTTAATGATATGGGTTGCCAAAAATCCATTAAACAGATGTCAAAATAAGTCTACCCGCCACCCCGGCGTCGTTGGTGTTGGTCCTAAACCCTCGTCATCATCGTGCTTTGATTTGAATAAAAAAGAAAAAATGTAATCCTTGAAAACGAATTTCAAAACTCTTTTTTCGAAGTCAAACATCAATCTTGTCATTATAAAATGTATTAACCCTTATCCTAAAGACTTTCTTTATTACATACACATAGACTAAGTAAATCTATGTACATATACTATGTGTAAGTATAAATATGAATAATATACACAATCTGTCTTCAAGGATAACCTCATTTTAATCGTTGGAGTTGGGTGGGGGTGGAAAAATAAGAAAAGAAAAGAAAGAAGTACACAAGAAAAAAAAACATTACATATTCAACAAATAACTTTTTAGTTATACGTTATTTTTTTGTCTTGTTGCCTCTCTCTTCAGTTTCTTTCTCAACTCAAGATTCAATCTCAAGGATACACTTGTTGAAAAGCATCTTAAACATCCCATATCCTTGTTTACTACTTGTGTGTATAGAACTTTGAGACGCATGTCACGTTTTTCTATACTCGAAAGCTACATACAATCTTTACATCATAAAATAATTTATGTACGATGATGATGGCGAGATGGTGAGATGATTGCTCATTCAACAAAAGTTACTTAATACTTGGAACTCGGAAATTTATAATAACTACCCTGATGAAGCCAGGACTAGAAAGAGGTGCGATTGTGATGGTGTTTCATACACTAGATCGTTTCCTTAAACTTAAAGCTTTTTGGTGTGTCTACTGTCTATGATATGAGTTTACTTCCCTTAAAGAAGGATACGAAAAAAAACACATATTGTTGTTAATTGACTTCTTAGAATAATACAGATACCAAAAACGCACAAAAACGCCTCCATAAATGACTCTCCTAATTATACCATTTCCTTTGTTTTCATATCCTTCCATCTCCTTTCCCCAAACATAGTCCTTTCGTAATAATTGGTTTCATACATTTTATAGTAAAGAACATGTCCGCCCGAAGTCAGTGCTTTAGTGAATTAATCATACTTTACGTGTGGTTATACCCTTTGGTGTATACTGTAAACCTTTGAGCTAATAGCACCTCTCCACAAAACCCTTCATAATAAAAGTACCTATAGTATATAGGGCTTTAGGTGTTTCCCGTTATTATGGTTCTATTTCCCCCATGGGCTCTGTTTTATGTGTCTTTAAACCTCACCTTCAATTGACATTATGAACTATATGAACACAGGATACCTTCACCTATAGCCGTAACAAAACACATTGCCACTCAGGATTCTTATAGGACTCAGGGCATACCGTTCCGTTCGTATATATATGAGGTTCGTTTCGTAGTATGGACAGAACATAGTTATTTTCAAGGAGGTTTGTTGTAGAAGGGTATATAGTGTTAGAAGTTATAAGAAATAGTTGTGTCTGGTACTACTGTCTGTCATAATGTCACCCTTCTTTCAGCAACTTATTTCAGCCACCACCGGAACACTATGCCATTGAATTGTCTCATTTTTCACAATAATGATACGGTTACTTTTTTGTACAACTTAAACGTAGTGTAAACGTGACAAATAGTCGGGTATTTTATGTTGCTGTTGCTGAAGCTTGCTCGAAGAGCTCGGAGGCAATATATGTACATTGTCAAGTGGCGTTGCTGAGCTGCTACCTCCTATAGTCTGCTTCTGACTGCTGGTGTAAATTTACGATTCCCTCCAGTGCAAAGGACTTAACCTAATTTAATTATTATGTGAATATTAATAATTTGTTTACTTTTATCGGTGGTGATTCTTTGGGGAATGAATGAATGATTGGCAAAGGAATTAGAGACGACATACAGTGAATGACGCGACGTTCTTTCTTGACATTTCTTTCACATTTGTGCAATTTATATGTTTTGATATTCGGACAGAGTTATGGGAAGAATGAAAGCACAGAATAAACTTAGTTAAATGGTTATTATTTATGAAACTTTTATTTACACGAAGGGAGTGAAAATATACTTTAATTTAAGCATAAAAGGTTATTTTCATAGTGAATGTTTAGAGAAATGAAGTAGCACTTAAGTTTCCCATAGTGTAACTTTTTTCTTACTTTCAAAATTAAAGTAAAAAGCATCACTTAAGTGCCTTATGTGAGAAACTGAAGTGTAAATTATTTAAATATTTTTAGTGACTATAAACTTATTTCTAATTAAAAGAAAGTCGTAAGACCTAACAAAACAGCTTACTTACTTACTTAAGATGGCGCTACAGTTCTGTGTGAACTAGGGCCTCACCCAACAAAATTCTCCATCTCGCTCAGTACCTATAGCTAGATTTCTCCAGTTTCGCGCTCCAAGTTGGGTGAGGTCACTTTCCACTTGTGCGCGCCACCTGATCCGAGGTCTTCCTCTACTGCGCTGTCCTGTGGGTGTGGATTCGAAGACTTTCCGGGCCGGAGCATTTGTTTCCATGCGCTCTACGTGACCCAGCTATCTTAGTCGTTGGACTTTTACCCTTCTGGCTAAGTCTACGTCGCTGTACAGCCCGTACAGCTCGTCGGTACATCTTCTCCATCACTCCCCTTCTATACATACGGGACCGTAGATCACAAAAAAAACTTTTCTCTCGAAACGACCCAAGGTGCTTTCATCCGCTTTTGTCATAGTACATGCTTCTGCACCGTATAGCAGGACGGGGATGATGAGGGTCTTATATAGCGACACTTTGGTCCCTCGAGGGCTTTGCTACTTAATTGATTTCTTAGCAGTCCCTATACAAATGTTTTTGTTTAAAATCGAAAATTCTAATTTTTTTCAAAAATTAACCGATTTTCTTAATTTAGCTTATTTCTCCAAGAAAAATATATTTTGGTATTGCTGCAGAAGGGTACACCTCATAAACCCCCCCCCCCCCTCATTAAAAGTCTGGATCCGCCCTTGCCTGTTACCCATACAAATATATCTCAAAAAACAATAATGGATGTTTGGGGGATGTAAATAGGGGTGTTTCAGCTAAAGTTAAATTACTTGAGTTTGTTTGAGGTCGAAAAATGATGACTTCGTTAAAAGGACAAAAAATGCCTAACTTAGCATGCGCCTGAGCAACTTAAAAGGCAAACTTGGACATTAAATCTAGTTTTAATTATTATAAAGAAAGCGGGGGCTTTTAAATGAGCCACACAACAAAAAATCTAAATTTTGATAATTTTTCACATACGTTGTACACGTGACCTTAAATATTTTAAATCACAATTTTAAAATTCGACTCTTGTACATACATACATAAATTTTATAAAAAATGAAGTTAGTTATAAACGGTCCGCCAAATTACTTCTTTTTTTTTGAAAATTTTATAAAAACATCGAGTGTACAAGCTTCGGCTGTGTGACACGTAGCGCCGGCCGTCCTTTTAAAACCAAATGTTGCCAATATCCTCTTCCTCCTTTTGTGAACAAAAATTCGTAACATAGCCCGATAACAATCACCTTTGACTGTAACGGTCACTCCTTACTCATTTTCTATGAAAAATAGCCCAATTATACCTCTGGACCGAAATCCAATTTTGCTTGTTTACATACCCGCCAAGATCAAAATATTTTCTTTGGCAAAATCGGCATCTTCTCTAAGTCGATCGCAGGCGATATTTCCCTGCGTTTTTAAGCGTATACCCAACCATATTCATTCAATGGAAGGATAAAACTAATTATCTGTCAAATTAGACAAGAGATAAGTGTTACCTTTCACGAAATACATAAGCACTAGTTGAACAAAAAAAACGTTAGATGGCGGACCCTATAGTTCAAAAATTGGTTTACCTTTGTAGCTATCTTTAAAGTATTTCAATTAAAAAAAACTCATAAAATTCAGAAAATAAGGACTACAAAAATGTTTCCAACTTCAATTATTTTCAAAAAAATTTTCTCTAAAATAAAAGTTACTTACCCCAGTTAAATGAAAAACTTAAAAATTATACCGTCAATCAACCAACATTAAAACGCATTTCTTTGCCAACACTTTCGAGAACGATCGTGAGACGCGATGGCATCGTGAAAAAAATTAAAATAAAATAATTTTACAAACAATTACTACAAACTCTATTTTCCTTAAAATTAAACTATAATACACACTGATTATTATTTGTACAAACTTTTTTACTATGATTTTTTTCGAGCTGAACTAACCACCAAGGGGACCACATTCAAATTTTCAAATAAAACCGCCAATTAAATTTACCAACTAAAGCACGCTTTTGCTACCTACCAACCGACTGAGTTCGGTGTAAATAAAACAAAAATCTAATTTACATTATTTTACAAAAGAGAAACATTTAGCTTCGGAAAAAATTGATATTTAGTTAAAATAAACTTAAACTTTACCACTCACTTAACATTTTGTTTAAATTTTTTCTACTGCACATTAAAAATATATATTTTAATTATGTTTTTATTTTTAATTCGAGACGACCGCGAGTGCAAGAATTCCACAAACCGCTACCAGAGAGAAAAAACTAAATGAGAGTGTCAAATTTCCTCGTCTCCGTCCCTTCGAAACCTCTTACTCTCATTTTTTATAGCGTGTTGAATTCGTATCGGTGTATACATGTTTTCACCTCGGAGAAGAGTACACAAAAAACATCATTTCTCATTTTTGTTTATTGATAGCCAAGAAGGCTATGTTTTTTAAAGTCTCATTATAATATTTGTAATTCTCATGAATTTCTTTTTTTTAATTTTGCTAACAACTTGTCGTTTTTATATCTACAAAAATACTCCTATAATTCAAATTAATTCTAGCAAAACATTTTTGTTTGTCAATAAATAACGGAAGAAGTTATACCGGTAGTTCGTGGTGAACTTGTTTTTCTCTTCTTTTTCTCTAAGTTACAGATAGATGGCAGGAACAACCAAAGCAAGAAAGGATGTGTGCAGAAAGTGTTTAACAAGGTTAAGGCTTTTTAGATTAGACTTTATTTGTATATATGAACGAGTACATGTTTTTTTATAAATGAATGTTATGTTTATTTCAATAGTAATACCTTAACTATTAACTTAACTACTGTATTATCTAAAATATACTGCATTGAATTATTTTACATTGAATTATAAAAGGCGAAAATAATAAAATTCTATAGTTTACCGGGAATATTTATGTAAAATATCCATATCTTCTGCAATTGCGGTATCAATCGATATTTTCTGGAACTTAGTGTTAACGTAACATTTATTTGTCATGAATTACTTTTTCAACTTTTTTATACACCATAAAAATCAATTATGAAATTTGGCTGTGATAATAATTACTTGAACACAGCATTTTCTATGTTTATAGTTATTCAGGTTTAGCCCTTAACTTTGATTTGCATTTATTTATGAATAGCCTAAAAAGTTAAGCAAACATCTATGAATAAGCCACAATGCACTTTCAGAAAAACTGTAGTTAGAACTTTCCCTGACAGATCTTTCCTTGTCGCTATGTAACTGAAAGATAAGATATAAATAGTTAGAACTGGAAAACTTATAAAAATGATGCATAAGACTTCAATTTTGGTTGAAGAACAAATTTGTATATTCTTTTCACAAAACCACTGAACTAGCGAGAATACAAATATTTTTACTTTTGTACAAAAGTACTTTTCGGCTTATGTACATAAGCCTTTAAAAGCAACACACTACCTTAGGGGAAAGCAGTAAGAATAGCTTATCACCTATTCACAAATCTTATGCAATGAAAATTGGCAACAGAAGTAACAAGTTGACGGTCTTTTTATTTAGTGTCTACTTAAATCACTTATTTTCAGCATTTTGGAAATGTCGTGAGTAATGTAAAGAAAATAAACAACGAGTACACACAAATAAAATCGGAATGGAAAAAAGAGATGAGTATATAAAAATGTAACTCTCGTTTTCAATGTTCCTGCAACTCTCGCATCGACAAAATTAAGTCGATTAACTCTGAAAATTGAAACAAAATCTGAGTTTTTTTTGCATCTTTCAACGGTCTGAGCGAAAAATAAACGCATAAACTCAGCTAATAATACAAATAATAGTAGTAGTGCTTTCAAAGTTTTATGTTTCAAGGTCCTAATTCTCATTGGACTGTTGCACCACCTAATTTGTTTTACTTACTTAATGATTAAAACTGGCTTCAAATAACTAACTAATATTTATCTAAGTGTGTAATTTAGAATTGTTTCTAAATCTTCATTGTTCTGGCACCTAACAAGAGTACCTAATTAATTTCACTTCATATTCGAATGATATTACTCTCAAACGAACACAATGAGAGTACCAAAAAGTTGTTCATACACAATTTTGATTTTTCTTTGAACACCTCTGAACAGCTGACTACATCCGCCATTTTTCAAAGGTGGTCGCCATTTTTAAAAGGTGGTGAGCAGAGAGAAAAGAGAGAAAAGTTTTTTCTCTCTCGTGATGAGTATGTGCACAAACTTGCATAAGTATTTGTTCCCCACATTTTTTTTATATGGAGTTAATACATATGCAAGTTGGTGGCCAAATCACAGCTTATAGGCAAAAAGAGAGCAACCGTCGAAGTTGGTTCTCTCTATTAGTTCTTTCTCGATGCCGCTACTGCTGATTACCAAAGAGCAAAGATAAAAAAGATGAACTTGCTCAATGAACAATATGAATGTGTCATGGCGACGCGACGGTGATTTGTCTGGTCGTGTTCGTTGTACCTACTTTTTTAAGGTTCAAATGCATTATTTTAAATTATGGTGAACCAGAGTAGATCGAGGTATTGAATACAATCGAATCGGAATTCACATAGATTTCGATAAAGGTAGATACTATTTGGCTAAATTATTATGTCATACCAAACTGTCGAAATTTAAAAAAGTATTAAGAACAAAATTTGGAAAATATAAATAAGTTTAAAGTCTATATCCATATTTGTTTTCAAGACATTTGACAGGCTTGTGTGTAAAACTGTCTTTCTGACTTTTCTAAAATTTTACTAGATTTCAAAAGCCTAATTCTTTTTTACATAAAATAAGGATGTTATATAAGTCTGTGCTCGTAAAATATTAGATGTAACTTATCAGTTGACTTCAAATTTGGAATTTATGGTTGTAAGCCGATTAGCCTTAGGCGTTTTTTTTTCATTTTTTCTAAAAATAACAGTAGTCCCCAAATTTTTGTGTATTGCTGCCCACAGAACCGTCATTTTGTTTTGAAGTTTTCTCAAGAGTCAATCAACCAATTTCAATAATTTTTTTTTTGCACAAGGTCTTAATTTGTCTTATTAATATTTGGTGATCAAAAATGTCATTTTTTATTTCTGTTTAAAAAAAATACTAAACATTTTTTTCGAAATTCGATATCTCGAAAATGGGTCATTATTTTTTTTACAAAATTGAAATATAAAACGTAAGAGTATATTAATAAGTTCTAAGTAATTGTATACTAAAAATTGTTTTAAACTCAAATTTAAAAAAAAAATATACACCTACAAAAAATGTCTTTAAATAAACTTCTGTAACGATTTTCAAATAAAAGTTTTGAAAAATTATTTTTTTTTGAGAAATCAAATGGCGTTTAAATTTTTGAAAACAAACTTTTTTTCGGGTACATTTTTAAATCTTAAAATACAGGAAATATTTTTAAACACACTCTTTGGATACATGAGCAAGTTCGTGGCAATTAATAAAAGTGTTGGCAACAATTGAAGATATTGGCTTCAAATTAATCAATCCTTATACAAAAAAAGGTGTTTTTAACATTTGGTAAAATTGTATTAAATATGCAATCATCAGTTTTCTTATAAAAGATACAAATCTACTAAATATACTAAATATACTGCACAAATTTGGTAAAAACTCTTTTTCGACTCGAATATCCCGATAATTAATAAAGGTATAGACTTCGAAATTATTGCATTCTATACAAAACATTGTTTTAAATATAAGGTTATTTTGCAACCATCATTTTTCCATAAGAAATGAAAACTTTCAAAACATGATATACTAAAAATATCTAAAAATTAGTTTACGATAAAATTATCTCGGGAATATAAACAGATATTGAAATTAAGCTTCCGTTATCAAATGCACAATATTGTTGCTAACTTTTAGATAATTTTTTAGAAAAATTTACTTCTCAATTGTGTAAGAAAAACAAAGCAAACAAACCAAAGTCCTGTAAACTGAACTCTGAAATCTTATGTAGAGTGGACTTTTTTTGGCAATTTCGATTCATTTTTGAAACCAAGAAGTTTAAGTTATTCTTATAGTAAGGACTTGATTTGGGAGTTGAGTTCAGAGTTAAACCAACTGTGAAATACTAGCTTTAAGTGTTCTTTACCAACTGTAACACTCTGTGGCACCCTTAAACACAAACGTTTTCTTGCAACTAAATATAACTCCTCATATATTTTGTATAACTTGTATCGGGTTTTCTAATAGGGACGTGACAACCTTAAATTTAGTTTGTGAACGCATCCTTTAACTTATCATCGAACTGTCATTGTCTATTTATTTAGTAAACTCTACATTTTCATAACGGTAAACTACACCAACTAGTAACGTCTTCAAGTTATAAATATAGGGTCCGCCATCTAACGTTTTTTTTTCAACTAGAGCTTATTTCGTGAATGGTAACACTTAGCTCATGTGACATGTCTGATGTGACAGATAGTTAGTTTTATTCTTCCGCTAATATACGCTTGAACAACGCTGGGAAATATTGCCTGCGATCGACTTAGCGAAGATTCCGATTTTGCCAAAAAAATATCTTTTCAGGTGAAGCTCATTTTGATCTTGGTGGGTATGTAAACAAGCAAAATTGTCGCATTTGGGGCACAGAAAACCCGCACGCATACATTGAAAAGCCGATACACCCAAAACGAGTCACGGATTTTGGTCCAAAGGCATAATTGCGCCATTTTTCTTCGAAAATGAGCAAGGAGTGGCCGTTACAGTCAATGGCGATTGTTATCGGGCCATGTTAAACGAGTTTTTGTTCAATTTAAGAGGAGGATATTGGCAATATTTGGTTTCAACAGGACGGTGCTACGTGCCACACAGCCGAAGCTACACTCGATGTTTTGCGCCCATTTTTAAGAAAAAAAGTTATTTGGCGGACCCTATATTTTAAACCAAAATTCGGAGTCGGCGACCGCAACTTTAAAATCGTTAAATCCAATTTTCTGTCGTAATTCTCGACCTAGTAAAGAGGCAATAACAAGTTTAGTGCAAAAATGTGAGTCTACATAGCCGTTGTGTGATGTTTCCGTAAAAATGAGACAACGGGTTGGTCGAAAATATCACTGCCGTTCAAACGTACGTAGCAAAATTTTCAACAATTTCACTGCACGGTGTTCTCAAAAATTGTGCATCGCTCAGACCACATTATAGCATATTTTGCGTAAGGATTTTTTTTTACACCCATACAAGATCAAAGTTACACGAAAATTGAAGCCGATGGACCTTTCCTTATTGGAAAATCCTTTACGTAAAACTTTTTGGACTGCAATAGCCTTGGAGAGCTAGAAGCTCACCTGCAAAATTATAAAATCTGAAAAATTGCGAACACTGCACAAATGGTAGTGGTTCATATAAATACAAAAATCATATAAATAAATTAAATTGTCATATAGAGGGAGCTACCTTAGGTAAACAATTGCTCTCGATCTTTTTTGTCCACACACAAAGAAAATAGAAATAAATTTTATATTCCATCCAACAATACCTATTTCTAGGTATTCTTAAGTTTTCTAAATCCTGCAATAAATTGATTTCTTCTTCTTTATAATTTCCCTTCCAGATGGCCGCTATATTTCCCATTCTAGATACTTATTGGTGTGTTGCTACAAAATGGACACGTCACATGGGTTTCTGTATAACATACACTTCATTATTAATGAAAACATGGAGGTATGTATACATTCATGTGTTGACATTATTGTCAGCAAAATTCAAAAAGAATAAATACAAAATGAAAAATGCTTTGTATAAATTCATATTAGTATAATAATGTGTCTTCTTTATAATTTCTTTTCCATTATTCATTTTATTGTGTTCATCAGAGTGTCCTTGACATATCGAGTTAAATCAGCTCACAAAGTCAAATTAACCGATCAACAGCTCCTCCAGTGGATGGTTCCGATACTATTGGTGATGTTGATTTATTTGGGAACTTGGACTATTTCTGCGACTCCATTTGCTGAAGTTGTAAGTATTTTGCTTTTGTGTTTTTCTTTATTCACATAAAACATTTTTTGTTATTCTTAAAACTTTTATATAAGCTCTTAAAAGCGATAGAATTAAAATACCCTCATTAACTCTAAACAAATAAAAGTATAAGTATCTAAAGTAATATCAAAGTTCTGAGAAAATATGTATTCGTTTTGCAATTAAAACAATGACAAGAAGTTGTTTTAAGAGGGGGAGGATTTTCTTAAGGGTTGGGGTTTTATAACTTTGAGAATGGGAGTTGAAGCCAAAGTTTACAAATTTGCAAGGTATAATAATAATAAGTTGATAAAAGGCAACACACACACACAGGCATACCTATACAACCATTCCTAATAGGATATTAGCACAACAAACATTTATACACAAACCTATAGAAGCTACATAAGACATATAACATAGTAACACGTAATTATAACTGGCACGTTGACTTGCACACTTTATGCTCAATTTAGTTAAAGGACTTGCGTTGCGTATACTAGATCCTAGTCCATATACCTACATACTACGTAAAATAATCGCCTCACGTGGAGCTGATGCTTGAATATATTTATTTTCAAATAGGGTTTGAGTTGGGTTGGGTTGGTTTGGGTATTATATTGATGAAGTGTATATGGTCTTCTAGAATCAAAGAATCCCCAAAAACGTTATTATGGTATACGATAAATATGAATTTTCAGAATAACAAGTTTTTCCTTGGGATTTTGTTTTTCACAAAAATCGATAACAATAGCAATCAACATTGTGGTCTTTTGGCCAGGCATGTGCTCTAGCTCTTGCTTTGGCTCTGGTTCGCCTTCGATGTATAATTTATGTGAGGTTCGTACATAATACACACCGGGTGACTTGATTGAGGTTGATTTTTTTTTTAATATTTATTTTGTCGTAATAATCTGTAATTTTCGATGACAATTAGGTGTAGGTATAGATTTTCCGTGTGACTTTGTAGAGACCTTTATAAATATGATGTTATGTACATGGGTATTGAAAACAATCTTGTTATACCGTAATTAAACTGTCAATTTTAATATTCCATTTCTAGAGTGTTTATGAGAGGTTAAGAGTGAAGCACAAAATATCTAAAATCAAATATTATAAAACGATGATTATGAATAAAAGTTTATTGTATAGTATTCTATAGAAGCAAATTAAGTACCAGGGTTAGGTACATAGGTTATTTTGACATTGACAGGTGAGCCCAGCTTGAAATTTTGACAGAAAGTAAGGTAATATCTCATAAGTCCGTTTTTTTTTTTTAAATATTGTTAACTATTGTTGATACGTCAAGCAAAAAGTTTTCAAGTGTCATTATTACATTATATTAAAATGTTGAAATTTTTTAGAATCTTTTAGGAACGACTATTGTTAGAAATTAAGTGCGTTTTTTTCGTATTCCGTATATAGTAAAGTGAGAAATTGCCAACAAAACGATGCGCAGTAGCCCGGTTTTTATATTTGAATGTTGATACAACTGAATATTTTCCAGAATAATTTATCAAAAAATTCCAAAAAAAAAAAAAGCGAAATTCAGACCAGGGGTGAAATCGTGTAAGCTGATTTTTGATAGTTGAAATGTGAAAGTCGATTTAAAAGTTTTAACCAAACAATTTGACATAAAATAAAAACTTCAAGAAGGGGGTTAGTTCGTAGACTACTACGTTAACATGTGGTGTTGAAGCGAGCTTGAAGCTCGCCTAAATTCTTTATATACCTGAATCGAGTTGAAATGAGCTTGATTCGCTCGATTCCGGTCGGGGATCGGAAATTTGTGAAAAAAAACTGTGTGGAGGAGTTGGTCTTACAGATAATGCGTTATGGTCTGTTTATTTGCATGTTTGTGTACAAATAATATAGTTTTGTTTTAATCAAATTAAAAAATTGCACATGGAGTAGGTAGCATATTCTTATATGGTACTGAACTATTCAGTTTTTCATTGTTTGACACGAATCAAACTATCTTACTTGCACTTCACACATCGAAAACATCAAAACACCATTTGCATTTTAGAAAGTGCTGTCATACTTAATCATTTTTAAATCTTCTTGTGCGGTGGAAACACCAAAAAGATTTATTTAATCTAAACTGAGATAAACCTTTGGTGGAAACATAGCAAAACATAAATATCTTTTCTATTGTTTTCTCTTGCAAAATAAGACCAGTTAGTCCATTTTCACTAACAAAACTAAATAATATCAACAGTAATAGATTGATTTTTTTCCCCAATCGAAAACACACATGATTCTAAATGCACAACTACTCAACGAACACAGCCATCGAGATACAAATGCAATATCAATCGTACCAACATTTGAGAACAAAATCACATAAGATCCATTCGAGACTCGTATAAATGTCAAAAACCCATCCATAGTAAGATTCTACTCTAACTTTTATCGGTGTTATTCATACTATGGATATTATTTTTGTTATTCGTGTAAGATCCTACTATACTATGGATAGATTTTCCAACAAAACACGGGTATTGTTGATATGTCAAATAACTAACATCATTTGTAAACATCATTCATTTTTACATTTCAGCACTTTCTGCTCATCTTCCGAGCTTAGTTGTTGATTGTTACTATTCGACACTTCAACAATGAGTTTATCAATGATTATATTATTGTTACAAATTGTACCAATCTCAACGTTATAGTAAGATATTAAAAACAGTAAATAAAAGTTAGAAAAAGAAAAGACCTCCAGAAAAACAACAAAATTAGAAAATATTGAAAACTATCTTAAAAGTTCGTGCCGTGTAGCCCCAACATTTCGGTTTTTTCCAAAATAAAGTATTGACTGCAACGGCTGTTTACAAGTCATAAAGAGTAACAGCATTTTTGGAGATTTTTTCTTCGAAAATGAAGATGAAAACAACTTTTCAGTCAACGGTGGGCGTTAAAGATTCATGTTCACTGATATTTTTGTACTGAAGTTGTATAGATTAGGATTTTCATTAACTCTTAAGTTCACGTAGTTGTTATCAGTCGTTTTCGTAATGTCAATTGACGTTTTCAGAGCTGCTGCAATGTGTCCTCTTTGAAAAGTTTTGTGGTGAACCTTGAAGAACAATGTTATGCCAACCTCGAAACCATTCGAGCAGTCAAAGTCAATACCATACAACTAATCCGAGAGCAACGGTGCAAAACTATAAATAAGGCCTTGGGAAATTGGGGTAACAGAATGTCGTGCTGCCAAGTCAGCCACATGAATAAAGTTACGTTATATTCTATTATTATAACTTATAAGCTTGTATTTTGTCCACCCTTAAGTATTTTACTATAGTTCAAATGCACTTTCAAGAGATCTTAATTGTTTAATATCACGCTTGATAAATTTTCTCAATGGAACTTTCGCTTCAAGAGCAGTTCTAAAACAAATATTAAATGACATTTATAAAAGCCAAAATGTCATATGGCTGTATGATAATGAAATGTCATTAAGATAAAAGCCATGTTCAGGAAAATAAGACCTTAGCGATCTCTGGCACCTAAGTCACATGAATAAGAAAAAAGCAAAATAACCAAAGGATTTTTGTTTTTTGAATTTGAATGCTAAATTTTTGACGAATCAAAATATTGAAAACAATGTTTAATGGTATCAGGGTTTTCCAATAAAAGGTTTAATTTTGAATAATTCTGATATGTGGGAAACTATCACTTCTAAAGCTTTCATCATTCGAAATTTTACAATACACTGAGCCTATACTAATATTTTTAATTAGATTTTGAAAAGAACTGCGCACAATTGAAAAAACTTCAAAAAATAAAAGAAATAAAGCCTGATTAAAAGTTCAATCTATCGCTGGCAGTATCATGAGACGATTAGATTTTACCAAGAACTGCAATACGATTTTGTGACTTATTCAAACTATTTGTACTCTTAATTCTTTACGAATACTGTGTGTGATCTAAAAATGAACCCCCAAATGTTTTAGAGATACGTTAATAAACTGTAAATGTAAATTTTATGGATATCCAGCTAGTATGGCCTTTCAAATTCTTCAAGCTATCTTCCAAAGTCAATTTGGAACATATTTGCAGATTATTTTAAGACTGGCTTCAAGGACTTATTGCGTTTTATAGCGAAATCGTCTGCTATGCCTAAATTGTTTGAATCCCTTTGTCTGTCACATAATTTCTTTTAATTGTTCTTCTGTTATAAGTGAATATCAACATTGGTTAGTGAAAAAAACTACATACATACATATACTAATTTATTACAACTCTCTAGTTTTTGTTTGGATGCATTTGAAAAACACTCTCAAGTCGATTGCATCTTTACAGACTTTAGCAAGATAATTGACAAATTAAGTCATGAAATTGTTCATAATGATTTACATAAGTAAAAACTGGACTTTAGTTATGTGCATTTCATCATATCTTAAAGTCAGATATTATATACGAGTAGCGTCATGTTCAGGAATAACCTTTCATGCCAATTTAAAGTCAATTCTGGTGTACCTCAAGGGAGTCACCTTGGCCCATTTTTTTATTTTTATTAACTTCCCATAGGAAGTTATTGTATGGGTCCGATTTGTCGAATTGAAAATTTTGACATTTCTCGACGTTTCAAGGTCCCTAGAGTCGAAATAAAAGATTTTTAGAAAGATGTCTGTGTGTGCGTGTGTACGTACGTTCGTACGTCCTTACGTTCTCGATGTTTTTTCGTCTTCCATAGCTCAAGAACCAGAAGAGATATCGACTTCAAATAAATTTTGTTATACAGATAATAAGGCAGAAAGATGCAGAAAGTACTCTCAAGAAAATTGCGTGGGTGGTTTTTTTACCATAGTAGTTTAAAAAAAAGGTGAACATTTTGGTTAACCCTAAATATCTCACGAACCAATAACGCTAGAGACTTGAATTAAATTTTATATTATATATTGTAACGTGATACCAAACAAATATATTTTTGTTAAAAATTCCAATTAACGGTTTTTTTTATAAATCAAAAAAACTGAAAAAAAAAATTTGTCACCTCGAAAATTTTACGACTTAAATATGATTTCATCTCCAAAACAATTTTGTGCAACGAAGAATAATATTATATTATTATATACATCTGATAAAATTTTGAGAAAAATCTAATTGACAATTTTTTTTATAAGAAATAACAACCTAAAAAAATTGATTTTCGACTCAAATATCTTTTCAAAACTTTAAGATATTAGCTTGAAACTACTTTTATCTTTTGAAAAATATTGTTGTCAATATTTAGTAAAATTTTGAGAAAAATCTAATTGACAGTTTTTTTTACAAAAAATAAAAACCTAAAAAAAAACATTACTAAAACTTGGTAAAAATTTACTTTCGAATCAAAAAGCTTTTCAAGAATTAAAAATATTATCTTCAAACTTTTTTTATTTCATAGAAAATATTGTTTTCGATATTCAGTAGTTTTTTTTATAAAAATCCAACAGTCCAACGTTTTTTCAAAAAAAAATAAAATATACAAGAAATAGTACGCAAATTTGGTAAAAATTGATGATCGGTTCTTGATATCTCTCAAATTAATTTCATTCATCCAATTTGTTAAAATTTAAGAAATGCTACTTAAATTGGTAAAAATTTGTTTTCGACTAAAAATCTATTTAATAAATTTTCAAACTAAACTATTTTTTTATATGAAAAATGTTGTTGGTAATTTTAAAATTTTTAAGAATAATTCAACTGACAACTTTCTTAGCCCAACACAAGCAAGACAAATCGACAGACGGGATGGGAAATTATCAGTGTGAGTCGCACCCCAGCCTCTTTTTTTAATGAATTGCATTCTGTTTAAATAACCATATTTGTTCAATAAAAAAGGCTTACAAAACTCTTGGTTTCGTCAAAAAATGTTTCCGAGAGTTCCGTGGTCCACATATTATTACAATTCTGTATGTTTCTTTGGTCAGGCCAATTCTTAAATAAGCTTGCGTTGTATGGGCGTCATACTGTTCCGATCATATCAATAGAATCGAAAGTATTAAACGTAGATTTTGTCTTGATAGACTTGTATTACCTCCCTACTCTCAAAATCTTCCCTTGATAAATCCTTCTTACGAAGAAATTTACTCCTTAAAACTTTTTTAGCAGACTAAACTATTGCGCTAACAGTCTTCTTGGTCAATTAATATGTGAATTCAACAAATTCTCTACACTCTTTGCATCTACAATAGACAATCTTAAATTTGCAAGCTTTAAATTTATTTTTTTGCTATAGATATGTACATAAGTAGTTGAAATTATGTTAGTTTTAAGATTAGATTTGAGTAAATATTGAATTCTTAACGTTAGCTGTTAACGTATTTAATAAATGCAAGATCCTTGAACACCCTACTAAAATTCTTCGCTAATGTCTAATTTACTTGGACATAAAACAAAAGTAATGAAAATTCTTAGATTAATTTAATTGACGTGCGAAATTTTACCGAAAGTAATACGTGTTTAATAAATTGACTCAGGATGTTTGATATATAAAAATATAGGATTGTATATATGTAAGTAGTAAGTACTGTATTTCAGATAAAGTGTTTGCTGTTTTGTTAATATAATAGACACGGAGTAGGCGTATAAGAGGTTCTCATATATAACACATAGTTATAATTTATGATATATAGATTTTTGTCTTATCATCAGACTGATGGAATGATTTCTTAGCTCATGTATGTTTTTCTATATACATATATTGCCCTAGAGAAGCATCTTAATCATCTAACTTCTACACTTAGTTGTGGATTTATAGTATCCTCTTTATAATGTTCAATGTTCATATAACCAAAGATATTTTTGTATGTTATTTGATGGATTGCACTGTCTGACAGAATAATAATAATTTGATTATTTTGTCTATATAATATGTAATATATGTATAAATATTGATATATTGGACGAAGTGAACTTTTTGACTTTTTGCCATTAGGAACATTCGATATTCTCATAGGTGTTGATAATACCTTTAGGTAAGACTTCTTTATACAACAGTGTATAGAATGTATCAAATATAAAATACAACATACAGGTGTATTAAATGTACCAAACATACAATATTAATTAAATAATAATAACAATATAGATAAAGAGGTAATTTTCAAATTAAATTTTATTGTTTATTTAGATAATTTAATACGCTTGCGGCGAATTGAGAATAATACTTATAAAAATATATGTATGAATGTAAAGTACCTTTTATATATGTATGTACAAAAGATTTCATTGTTACATAAATTGGTTTTGAAATCGGAATATTTCTATAAAGAAAATGAAAATTGATATTATTTATTTGTGCTTTGGGCTTTTATCTTTTATCCAATTATGAATTATTACTTTGAATTATTTCTAAGGTAAATATAAGTTCAATTATTGTTTTATTATTTTTTTTTTGTTTGTTTACTTAGAAGCTATTTAAACCAAACATGTACATGAATATACCTTTAAACACATATGTATGTATGTATGTATATAAACAATGATAGGTAAGAAATTCGAATACAATTTGAAGTTAAATGTGGTATTTTTTTTCTATTACTACTTGACTATTGAATTTTATACATACACAGTAAAATACCTTCCTTGAAACAAAGCAATTTAACATGGACAATTTTTAAGTCTTGATGATACTTATGTACCAATACTAAGATATCTACTCAAGGTTTGTACGCTAGATAAAAACAACTATTATTTTTACTGTTTGTAGAACATGAACCACAGTTTAAGGCTTTGCTTGGATAACACTAGTTGGTAACACTTTTTTAAAGGCCTTTATTCAATGCGCCTCCAAAATTATTCTATCACGTCAAGTTGTTGACGTTCTGTTTTTTAGAATTTGAAAAAAAAAAAAGGGTGGGATGCGACCCACACTGATAACTTCCCATCCCGTCTGTCGATTTGTCTTGCTAAAAAGTTTGTCTATATGTATCAATTTTTACCAAATTTGCGTACTATTTATTGTAGATTTTATTTTATTGAATATCGAAAATAATATTTTCTGTGAAATAAAATAAGTTTGAAGCCAATATTTTTCCATTTTTACCAAGTTTTAGTATTGTTTTTGTTTAGGTTTTTAATTTTTTGTAAAAAACTGTCAATTCGATTTTTTTTTTTTCAAAATTTTACTGAATGTTGAAAACAATATATTTTGAAACAAAAAAGTAGTTTAAAGCCAATATCTCAAAGTTTTGAAAACATATTTGAGTAGAAAAAAAATTGTTACTACCAACTTTTATAATTTTTTTTTAGGTTTTTATTTTTTGTAAAAAAAACTGTCAATTCGATTTTTCTCAAAATTTGCCCTAATGTTTAAAACAATATTTCTTATAAGTTAAAATTAGTTGGAAGCCATAATGTCAAATGTTTAAAAATATATTTGAGTCGAAAATCAATTTTTACCAACTTTTGTTAAATTTTTTTTAGGTTTTTAATTTTTTGTAAAAAAAACTGTCAATTCGATTTTTTTCAAAATGTTACTGAATGTTGCAAACAATATTTTTTGAAAGATAAAAGTAGTTTAAAGTTAATATCGCAAAGTTTTGAAACGATATTTGAGTCGAAATTCAATTTTTACCAACTTTGAGTAATGTTTTTTTTTAAGTTTTTATTTTTTATAAAAAAACTGTCAATTAGATTTTTCTCAGATGACAAAAACATCATTCTTCGTTGCACAAAATTGTTTTGGAGATGAAATCATATTTCAGTCGTAAAATTTTCGAGGTGACAAATTTTTGTTTTCAGTTTTTTTTGATTTATAAAAAAAACTGTTAATTCGATTTTTTTCCAAAAATATAATTGTTTTGTATCACGTTACAATATATCGGGTGATTTTTTTGAGGTTAGGATTTTCATGCATTAGTATTTGACAGATCACGCGGGATTTCAGACATGGTGTCAAAGAGAAAGTTGCTCAGTATGCTTTGACATTTCATCATGAATAGACTTACTAACGAGCAACGCTTGCAAATCATTGAATTTTATTACCAAAATCAGTGTTCGGTTCGAAATGTGTTTCGCGCTTTACGCAAATTTTATGCGTTTTTTTTAAAAAAAAGTTCTCGAGCTCTAAAAAAATCACCCATTATGTATTTATTGTCCTCCATTGAAAAGAGGACATTGTTTAATATAATGGGTGATTTTTTAAAAGCTTGAGAACTTTTTTTTAAAAAAAAACGCATAAAATTTGCGTAAAGCGCGAAACACATTTCGAACCGAACACTGATTTTGGTAATAAAATTCAATGATTTGCAAGCGTTGCTCGTTAGTAAGTCTATTCATGATGAAATGTCAAAGCATACTGAGCATCTTTCTCTTTGACACCATGTCTGAAATGAAATAATGCATGAAAATCCTAACCTCAAAAAAATCACCCGATATTTCTTATTATATATTCTTATATTTTTCCAATAAGAAGTTTCATGATGATACTAAGAAGAAACCGAGTATTATTTAAGATAAATCAAGGAATATGTATTTCATTGCAAAGAGAAAGGTGTGTCATTAACAATCAGCCAAATGACTACCACGGCTACGGTTTCAGTACATTATCCTTTCCATGACCAATTCGCACGATTGTGGCTGTATGTCCTTGATAACTTTACATATTCCTCTTTAAGGAATAACAAATGATTTGAAAAACATTTGCATTATTTATGAATTTTTGATACCAAATTCAACAACATATTTGTAATTCGTATTTTTGACATTGACATTATTTATGAAAGTCCACGTAGAAACTATAAAACTTCTAAAAAATCACTCTCCCTTGAAAAATATATTGAGATATTCTTTTTACAATTTTTGTAAGTTTTTTTCAGATCGTGTTCTTATTTCTTATATACAGATGGCGCTATGGCGTTAATGAACTACTTCACTCTTCATTAACCACATAAACACTTATGTTTCTTTTATCTTAAACACCTTGAGTTTTTTTCTTAATTTCAAAAACCAAAACGTAACAAGGAAATCGAAACAAAATCCTTCGAATTCTCTTGGGCAATGCTCCAAAATCTATTTTGGCTTTAATTTTAAATGTAGAATTAAATACCAAACTTATGTACGAGCATAAATAAGTAAGCTTCCTTTAGTAATAAAACAACCATTTGGGGGGGGGTTAGGTATACGTTCGATTACTTTTGTAAATATCTCGAGTTTATATAGGTATTCGAATATAAACAAAAATGTTTGCAATTCACCATGAGCATAAATTGTTATCCTTAAAGCCGTGAGCTGTTTTTTTAATTAAATAAAAGTTTTTTTTTTTATCAAACAATCCTTTTGCCTTTCGTATAATACCTATACCAACTCAACTTATATATAAATATATAAAATATACTTATAGGTATATTAAAAAATTCTTAAAGTAGGTCACGTGCATCCAGAAGCAATATACTACTTCTTCTCGTAGAATGATTTTTATTTTTTTGATACCTATACAATTTTCAAAATAACCTTCTATTTATATATAAATGCGGTGTATAGGTATTTACAACTTCTATAGGTTTAAAATACATACACAAATATATATTTATAACTTAGAGATAACTTTTTTATTATTACTTTTTTCATTTTCACAGATTCACGATCAGGACAAATTAAAATTCAAACAATGTTCGTACAATTGGTGGGACCACAGCTTGGCAATTGGTGAAGTTTTGTTTTTAGCTTGGGGCATTCGAGTTTGTTATAATGTACGGAATGCTGAATCTTTATACAATGAAGCCCGTTTAATATCGTATGCTATTTACAACATAGCTATTGTCAATATAACAATGATAGCTTTTCAGTAAGTATCCTTTAAATACAATAACTTAATAGTCGAAGGATGTAAAGTTTCCTTATTATTACCACATTTATGAGCCATTATTCTTTTTACAAACAAAAATGGAGACAAATAATTTATTAATAACGTTAAAAAAAATAATATAAAATACAAATACAAAAGTACGTATACGCCCAGTTGGACCACTCGGGTCTGCCTTTTTAAAATGCTTATATCAATCGTGGATCATGTATTCATAAATAATAAAAAAAAAAATTAGGTGGCGTAACAGTCCGTTGAGAACTAGGGCCTATTGACTTACAACTCTCCGTGCGAGTAATGTTTTCAGGGATGGAAGGGACCTACAGTTTTAAGTTGAATCCTAACGGCTACTTTGAAAAAGCACTTTTCATGACAAGAATTACTCTTGGAGAATTTGTCAATTCCTTGCAAAATGCAGTACCCAAGAAAAAAACTTTAGATGGCACTGGTAAGGAATGAACCCAAGATCTCTGGCATGACAGTCCAACGCGCTAACCATCATGCCACAGGTCATACATTCGTACACATTTTTTTTATGAGTAACTTTTGTATTGGTTTATTAAGAGGTTTTCAATTGGCGTGGGTAGATTTTGGCGCCCCGTGGAGCAGCCATTTTGTTTTGGTGACATCTGTCAAATCTTTTGTTTATTATTCAGTTGCTTATACCAAATTAGCATGGCAAGTTACACAATTGAACAGCACGTTCAAATGATAAAAGTTTTTTTTATCAAAATAAGTGTTCGTTATCGGAAACGTTGCGCGCCTTGCCCTCATTTTACGGTAAACGTGGTTGCCCTTCCCAGTCGACTTTTTAACGTTTGGTGGCCAAATTTGAGACGACCGGTTGAGTAAACAATCAGCCAACGCAAGATCGGCCAAACACATCGCCGCGGTCCGTGAAAGTGTACAGCAAAACTCGGGGCAGTCTATTCCTCGCCGTGCACAAGAATTCGGCCTTTCGCACACTTCAACTTGTCGAGTTTTGAGTCGGGACTTGGGTCTACACCTGTACAAGATCCAACTGACCCAGGAGCTCAAAGTTCATGACCATAGACAACGCCGTTTGTTCGATGACGGGGCTTCGAATCGTTTGGCCAAAAAATCATTTTTAGTGATGAGGCGCATTTTTGCCGTATATGGAACGAAACCAACCCACGCGAGGTTCACCAGGTGATAATGCATCCTCAAAAAGTTACCGTTTGGTGTGGATTTTGGTCCAGCGGCGTAATTGGTCCGTACTTTTTTAAAAACGACGACGTTAGTGAGGCGATCACCGTCAACAGCGAGCGCTACGTAACGATGATAACTAATTTCTTATGGCCCAAATTTAACCAAATGGACCCAGACGACATGTGGTTCCAGCAAGACGGCCGCGGCACTACGTGCCACACAGCAAACACCACGATTGACATTTTGCATGAATGATTTGAGGTTAAGGATATCTCTCACATAAATGATGTGAATAGACCACCAAGGTCATGCCATTTGACCCAGCTAGACTTTTTCCTGTGGGGTTTCTTGAAGTCGCAGGTCTATGCAAATAAATCACAATCGACCGATGCCCTAAAGGTGGACATAACACAGGCCATAGCTCAAATTCAACCGGATCTATGTGGAAACAAATTGGACCACTCGGATCCTAGCCACGCACCGTAGGAAGCCGAGGCGGGCATTTGAATGATGTTATATTCCACACTTAATGGCATACATGTGCCTTTCAAATAAAAATAATTTTGTTAATACCTCAAACACAGATTGTTTTATTCCATTTCAATATCGAGCCGTCCTTATTGAAAAACCCTTTACAAAACTAAAAGAATTGTTAATTAAAAATATTTCAGAGTTAGGCAAAAGCATAATATAATTTCTATTTAATTTTCTAAAATATAAGCACCATTTATAATTATTTAACTTAAGGGCCAATTTGCAACTTTATTTCGCAGCCTGTAACCCATTTTAATACTCTCTAGACCGGCATCCTATCCCTGATGCTAACATGTATTAAATTGGGATGCTAAGTCACGAGTTATGTTTCTAGTTCCACTATATTAAACCCTTACACATTATTATAGGGCCAAACAAGGTATGTGTAGACCAGTTGTTTAAAAAGCTGTAGGTTTAGGTGTAGTTTTGAAGGATATTTTAACTCGGTAGTTTTTTCATTTAGCACACAGATAATTAAAATGCTTTCAAAAGTGGGAAAATAGTTAATATTTACTAATTTGATAGGAAAACAACATTTTAAGCATATTTTTCGGATCCAATACAAAATTTTCTACTTTTTATAGCTATGAATATTCAAATTAATATATCCAATCTACTATTTTAATCAATAAGCGTTATCCTTATTTATTATTATCTACGTTATTGGTTGTTCTAGCATGTATAATATGGTGTATCCTTTTTTTGTAGGGATGTAAGTAAAGTAAGCACACATGCAGTTTTTCATCTCAAATACATCGTGTACTTAAAAAGAACAAACACAAAAACATGTGTATTACTGAAGGCTTGATGTGTAATAGACTTACAGCTATATACGATGCGGATGTTAGAAAATTAAATTGGGTTAGGCTTTGACTTTGTTTAGAAAGTTATAACCCTATCAACACATTCTAATTGTTTTTGAAATTAAATTTAGATGGAAGTTTAATACAACAAGAAGAAGATTGTTCACGTGTTGGCACACTTTTTGGTATACTCATATTATAGTGTTGGGATGATAGGGAAATAAATTGATAAGGACATACCTATGAACCTATCTACCTGTTTGAGCTGGGATAAAGGCTGTTATGTCGCGTCGTCACTTTGAAATCGCAAGAGATGAACAATCCTTTAAGGAGAAAATTGGTTTAGAAAATATAAAGAGGTGCAGTTATTGTAACTTTTTCTTTAGTTTTGATGGGTAGAATAAATTACTAAATGAAAGAAAATGGAGGCATGTTTATAAAAACAATTTGTAATAAGTCTGCCATGAAAAAATTACCTCAGGGACCAGTTGTAGCTATCATTGGTTTTCATCATTGAAGCCAATCAATGGAATTTTGTTGATAGGTTGGTTATAACTATCGTTAAACATTTCATTCAAGCTTTTGGGGTGGGTTAGAATAAATCATTAAAAGTTAAACTGACGGGAACAAAGAAAATGGAACGGTTCTGTAATTAATTAAGAATTGAAAAAAAAACAGCTGTTCATTGAAAACGATTTCATTATTTAAAAATAAATAACAAATAAGCTCTACAACTTATTAACCAAATCGCTTTTAAATTTCGAAAGAAAATTTTCAATAATGGAAACCAAAAATACAGCTATTACTGGCTAAATGCCTTAGATTTATCTTGTTAACAAAGCCGCTGAATCGCTGAATAACTCGCCAATATTTGGCCCTAAATATCTCATGAACCAATGACGCTAGAGACTTGAATTAAATTTTATATTACATATATGTATCGGGTGATTTTTCAAGAGCTTGAGAACTTTTTTAAAAAAAAACGCATAAAATTTGCAAAATCTCATCGATTCTTTATTTGAAACGTTAGATTGGTCCATGACATTTACTTTTTGAAGATAATTTCATTTAAATGTTGACCGCGGCTGCGTCTTAGGTGGTCCATTCGGAAAGTTCAATTTTGGGTAACTTTTTCGAGCATTTCGGCCGGAATAGCCCGAATTTCTTCGGAAATGTTGTCTTCCAAAGCTGGAATAGTTGCTAGTTCAACCAGAAATGAGCCTCATCGCTGAACAAAATTTGTCGATAAAAAAGCGCGAAACACATTTCGAACCGAACACTGATTTTGGTAATAAAATTCAATGATTTGCAAGCGTTGCTCGTTAGTAAGTCTATTCATGATGAAATGTCAAAGCATACTGAGCATCTTTCTCTTTGACACCATGTCTGAAATCCCGCGTGATCTGTCAAATTCTAATGCATGAAAATCTTAACCTCAAAAAAATCACCCATTATATTATAACGTGATACCAAACAAGTGTATTTGTGGGAAAAAATCCAATTAACGATTTTTTTTATAAATCAAAAAAACTGAAATAACAAATTTGTCACCTCGAAAATTTTACGACTAAAATATGATTTCATCTCTAAAACAATTTTGTGCAACGAAGAATAATGTTTTTGACATCTGATAAAATTTTGAGAAATATCTAATTGACAGTTTTTTTTATAAAAAATAAAAACCTAAAAAAACATTACTCAAAGTTGATAAAAATTGAATTTCGACTGAAATATCTTTTCAAAAACTTGAGATTAAGGCTTCAAACTTATTTTATCTTATAAGAAATAGTGTTTTCAACATTCTGGAAAATGTTGAGAAAAATCGAATTGACAGTTTTTTTACAAAAAATTAAAAACCGAAAAATAAATTAATAAAAGTTGGTAAAAAATGATTTTCGACTCAAACATCTTTTCAAAAATTTGAGATAATGGCTTCTAACTAATTTCAACTTATAAGAAATATTGTTTTCAACATTCGATAAAATTTTGAAAAAAATCGAATTGACAGTTTTTTTTACAAAAAATAAAAACCTAAAAAACAATACTAAAACTTGGTAAAAATTTACTTTCGACTCAAATAGCTTTTCAAAAATTACAAATATTGGCTTCAAACTTATTTTATTTCACAGAAAATATTGTTTTCGATATTCAGTAATTTTTTTATAAAAATCCAGCAGATCGTTTTTTCATAAAAAAAATAAAATCTACAAAAAATAGAACGCAAATTTGGTAAAAATTTTTACATATAGACAAACTTTTAAGCAAGACAAATCGACAGACGGGATGGGAAGTTATTAGTGTGGGTCGCATCCCAGCCTCTTTTTTTTCGCAATGCACACGCCTAATTAAGCTGATCCAGCACCTTATCGAAATTTTTGAGTCTTCCTCGATATCAGGCCCATTTTTTTAAGTTCAAAAAAATTAAGTTATTTTTAATCTTTTCCACCTTGCGCTTAATTTTCTGCACCAAATGCCATGCAACGGATTCAGGATTTTATAGAAAGGATTCTTAGGAAATTTTTCACTTTTCGACTTCCAACGAATTCGATGCGCTGTCTGACTCTATTCAGAAAATTGTATCCCATTTTCCGCGCAGTGAGATCGTTGTTATGGGCGATTTCAATGTACACAATTCTTCTTGGCTGCGCTATTCTGGTCAGACAACACCCGAATTAAGGTACGTCGAGGTTTTTGCTGAGGTAAACCACTTGACTCAGTTAGTTGACGAGCCAACTCGGATTCCTGACGTTGCAAATCAGTTCGCCAACACTCTAGACTTGTTTCTTACCTCTGATCCTAATAAATATGCGGTTAGTGTATTATCGCCTCTAGGCACATCAGACCATTGTGTCATATCTGCTAATTTCTCATGCCAAAAACCGCAGTTAAAGAAAATAACCCTACGAGAACCGTATGGCAATATGAGAAAGCCAACTTAAATGGTATAAACGACTTCTTCAGGAACTTTTACTGTTCACTATGCTTCCTCGATAGTGACGTGGATTCCAGCGCAGATATGGTTACAAACTTAATTCTTTTTGGAATGAGAAATTTTATCCCGAATAGGGAAAAATCTATCAAACCTAAAGAAAACTAATGGTTTGATTCGAGCTGTAAAGAGGTTATTAGGATCAAAGATGTAAGTTTCAGGATTTATAAAGCCAACCCTACTGAGGAAAAAACTGGAATAAGTTCAAACAAGCTAGAAAGACTTGTAACATACATATTCGACGCATTAAATTTTTGCATGACCAAAAATTAGGGCAAAAAATACTACAATGTCGCAAAGGTAGTAAAATTTCTGGCCATTTGTATAAAATGTGCGCAACACTACGTCATCGTCAGTTCCTTCGCTTGTTTCCAATGACACTCCTTTTGTAAACCAATTTGCTTGCAGCACAGTTTGCTATTGATTCGATGCTAAAAATGAGTGACATGAACCCTCCTGTACTTGAAAGCGTAAACGTTTCTATGGGATAAATCTTCTTTCGCACTCGTACAGTTGCTAGAGTACTAATAGATCTTGAACTTCACAAATCTGCTAGCCCGGATAAGATCCCCTCTATCGATCAATTGCACTTGCATCCCTTTTTTTCAAGCTCATGAAAACACTGATTAATTTTCAGCTTAAAAAATATCTTGAAGAACGAAAGCTTTTTATTGACCGACAGTAGGACTTTCGTTGCAATAGATCTACTGGTGATCTCATGGTTTATCTCACCGAACAGTGGAAAAAATCTTTACATCATTTTGGAGAAAGTAAAATTATTGCACTTGACATTTCTAAGGCATTTGATAGAGTTTGGCAAGCGCTCTTATCGAAGTAGTTCAATTCAAGTAGTATTGGACGGGTTCCAATCTGATATCTACAAAATAGACGCTGGTATGCCCCAGGGATCCGTTTTGTCTCCGACGCGCTTCCCTATTTTTATAAATGATCTCTTTTATGAAACTTCTAACCCACTACATTGTTTCGCTGATGACAGTACCCTGAGCTTTTCATATTCGTTTTTAAGGCCCAACTATAATAGACTTAACCGAAAGTAAGCTAATGTCAAAACCGAACGAAAAGTTATCAAAAGTTATCGTCAAAACAAAAAGTAACCATAATGGATTCAAGTAACTTAAGCAAATGCGTTTCAAATTTGACATTTGCTTAAGCTCGAGCCATTTAAATGGCTCTTGCGTAATTGCACGAAAGTTACCGAAATTTAACGAAACTGGGCAGAACGTCTATTATGGTTAGTGACATATAAGGCTGCGTATTGGTTCGTTCTCTTAAGCTAGCTTCAGCTCGGTTAAGTCTATTATAGTTGGGCCTTTAGATTCTCATCCTTGTTCTTCGGAACAGCGGCTTATGACAAGCTCATTGAATTCTGATCTTGACAGCATTGTCCAATGGGAAATCAAAAACCGTGTAGAATTTATTACTTCGAAAACTCAATGCTGTCTACTGTCGCAAAAGCGTAACCCTCCCCAAATGCCACTTTCAATGAGTGGTACTTGCATCGAGGAGACTGAACAACTACCAGTCCTAGGTATGTGCATTACAAACCACTTGTTGTGGAGTGATCACATATTTGACATCGCCAAATATGCCTAAGTGTTTAGGTTTTCTCCGACGATGCAAGAAATTTTTTACCCTTTCTGATCTGGCTATAATTTACAAAGCTTTTATTCGACCAAAACTCGAGAAAAACTCTATTATTTGAGCTGGTGCCCCAATAACGTACTTGAGTCTTCTGGATAGAATTGAAAAAAAGAGCTCTAAAAATGATAAGATATGGTACTCTTACCGAGACATTTGCTTCTCTTGAACACCGCCGCAAGGTATCATGCCTGTCATTGTTTTACCGTTATTTTTAAAAACAATGCTCTAGTGAAATAGCCAGTTGCATTCCTCCCCTTAAACAATTCAACCGTAATACCCGTTTCCTCTGAGCCTAATTTCGGCCGTACTGTTAAGTACAGAGATTCTTTCTTTAGCCGCACTACGCGAATTTAGAATGTTTTAGCTCAATATTTCCCACTCATTACAATGTGCAGAAATTCAAAACCAATGTACATCGGTTTCTCTTTTCTAATCCTATCCTCCTTTCCTAATTGCTCGCACTGTGTTTAATCATTGTAAGGGTATTCATAACCCTTTTAGTGCGCGCACAATAAAAAGAAAATGTCTTCTTTCCCCTTCCAATTCTTTCAATCTGAAATGGTATATGAACATGTTAACATTCATCTTCTTAAAAATTATTGGGACATCTATCTTTATATATGTAAATAAAACATAAGTTCTAAAAAGCAATGAACTTAACAACTCGGGTACTACCCTCAAAATTAAACTTCTTTCAACAATGTATAGAGCTTGAGTATTTGGGACCAGGAAATTAGGTCCTTACCTTTTTTTTCTCACACATAAAATATCCTTCATGTTTGTATGGCATTATGGTTGAAGGATCTTCTTCATAATTTTTAAAGCTAAAATAACAATTCAATAAGTTTTGGGTTGATTCAAAATGGATATCCTGTGTGTATAGCAATGTTGTTGTTGCTGGAAAATATTTTTACAACGCTTTTTCCTATGGTACACTTTTTTTTTAACCATAATTGTATAAACCTATATCTTTAAAACGATTACTTTAACTCTGATGCACGTACGAACGAAAGAGTATAAAAGTGATGTTCTTATATCAACACATTTTCAAACTCAAAACCAGGATACTACGAGTAGATATATGCCTACAGACTCTTCCATCAAATACAACCAATACAATTTCCATGCCAATTCGAACATACATATTATGTACTTTGTACTTATATTGACATCAGGAGTCCTCTGTTATCAATCCAATGGATTTTGGATAAAATCCGCATATGTCGCTTGCGGGGCTCATGTCCTGTGACTGTCGAATTGTATCATTTTACTTGTGACAGAGTGAAGAAACAAAACAATGTACATGTGTACAAAGTTCACGTAATATACGACGAACGACGACGCACGGCGACGACGAACGCCAGCGGATATATCATGTTTCCTCGCATATCAAAAGGTTTAATCTAAATGCTGACCGATTGACAATTTGAAAAGAAAAACTAAACCTTTTTCTTTTTTTGGGTGAGGCGGGAATGGCAAAAAAAGGATTCAATTTTGAAAGAAACTAGAGGGTGATTCAGCATCAGCAATAGTTTGGATGGTTGGTTGAATAGATATGAAGCGCCACCAAACTCAGCAACATTATGCTGAATCGCTGAATCAGAGTTAGATTACCAATTTCGAACGACCATCTAAAAAAGGACGATTATTGATTTTCTCTGACCAAATTCTTTTGTGGTAGCTATAAACAATGTTTGATGAGAAATCAGGATAGATTTTTATTTTCTTTATTTTGTGCCCAAAGGGTATAACGTTTCGTATAAGTATGTGTTATATAGGTTCATACATAAATGATGCGTCATTTGATTTATTATTGTTTTGTTGGGTTTAAGAGTATGAAAAAAAAGAAAACCGAGCTGCTATAGATTTCATTAAAATTTAACATTTGGGGATAATATAATGGTCGTTGCGTCTTTAATTTGAATTTTTTTTCCTGAAAATTAAGGTATCCAATACAATAACTGTAAACATCATTTCTCCTGGCACTCCAGATCAACAAGTATTAAAATATTAATATAGTCGAATAATCAAAGTAGGTAGGTTAAGGAACTCTCAAACCTCTCATTATAATAAATGTTTCTTTCCATCGTTGCAATTAACACTAATTTACAAAGTCTTTTAATAAATTATAAGGCACCAACAGCCCTCACCTTTAAACTTTCCCACAACTGTCAAACAAAAACCCTTGGACTGTCAGAGTTAGAAATAAACGTTTTAGTAGAACTGAGCGACATATAGATTAAGTATGAATGAAATAAAATGCTGAATAACGATGAGTCGTACGAACTTGTTCTTAGACAAAATATAGCAAGAAAATTTGCTCTGCAGCGAAGTTTAAAAAAATAGGATTTTCCTATAAGAAGTTTCATTTTTGTGTTTGAAAAAAAAAAAAAACTAGTATCTTAGAGAAATGTATAGTTATTTAATTGATTGCACAAAAAGGTACATATGCTTTTTCCAAATGGAAATAGCCACCACGAGTACAGTTACAACACCATTTCACCATTTTTGTAGTGAACTTTAGCCTTTTCAATGAGTTGTTGAAGCGCGTATCTTTCCATTTTTTGTAATGACGTAGTTTTTGCGACTTAAGTGTCAAGAAATGACAATTCCCAATTAGGGCTACTAAAATAAAATCTATGATAACAAAACTCATTAAAAGAACTTATGCCATAATTATTATCAGGAAAAGAGCGGACTGATAAACCTTTAAGTTGAGATTATCAGTTTTGGAAAAAAAATCTGAAGTTTAATTATGTGAAAAAAAATGGTTGCCTGTAAAGTCGGTTTTACGGGCAAAGATTTTACGTGACAACGTCTTTTTCTCGGTAGAATATTTATTGATATGAATATAATTAAATTGCACAATAGGAACAAGGAATTGAATGAAAATAAGAATTGCACAAATTTTTTAAACTAATAATTTACTTAACACTATCAACATTTATCAATAGTATGACATAACCTATAAACTCAGTTTCTCAACTTTTGTGTCAATCTAACAATTAATCAATCAATCATAGTTTACGATAATGAAATATCAGTGTACAATTATTTACCTTTATTGTTGTAGTTGTTGTAAATGACGAATCTAAGCACTCCACATTTTCACTACAGACACAGCTGACGATACTTTAACCACACGTGTGAACTTGTATTATGACGCTTTCTTGTTTTTCCAACGCCAAGAACGTTCGAGAAAGACAAAGACAGAGACACAAGCATGCGCCGATTCAATGCGCCTTATTCTCTAGTGCTGCGCGCGCGGCAGACCGATCATAGTTGAGTGGGAGAGAGACGCAAGGCATTCGGCGGGCCTCTCTCTCGTTCGGTGACTCATCGTAACGTTACCGGGAGTTACACTTTTTCATAAGTGACTCCCAGCCGCAACCTAATTTAAGACGTTGTCACGTCAAAAAATGGAGAAGATTTTTCCCTTCATAACACCAAAACAAATTTAAATCTTTCCAAAAGCGAGAAATGCAGGTCCAAACCTTTTCGTACTAATTCGTCAGGCCGTTCAAATCCCTCACTATAAACTGGATTTGGGTTTGATTACAAATTGAGCTTGAAATAAGATATTTAAAGACTCTCAAAATATTAATGAAGCAAATTCGCACTCTATCATTCTCCCAATTTTTATTTGCGACATAAAGGAACCAGATGTCAAGTATTCCATTCGTTAAAATTTTGATCTCGAGATTTTAATCAAACATTAACAAATTGACATTACAGGCATTAGCTCTTCTCTATAGAAGTAGAATTATAAATGAAAGTTTTTAAAATATATTATTAAGTTATGTTATCTTTTTATGATTTGTCAACTAGGCAAACGGCAGTAAAGCCATGCTTTTTGTGTTTTTGTTTGCAAACTTTATAAAAAATTGTAATTAACGTTATCAAAATAAAAACCAATCTAATCTAATCTAAATTGACATTACGATGTCAGAGAAGTCGAAAAAGTGGGTCCCGATTCCGTCTGTCTGTTTGTCTGTCCTTGTCCGTACAACCAAAACCATTGAGCCAACTTCACTTGAAAATTAAGCTTTTAAGCCCATGCACGTCAGGGGTTTTTTTCATTTTTTGTTTAAGACTAAAAATAACAGTAGCCCAAATTTTTTCGCCAAAAATTGAAAATTCGAATTTTCTCAAAAACAAACCAATCGATTTTTATTAAATTTTGTATAAAATGTTTTTTCTTAACTTGGCTTCTGTCAAATAAACAAATGTACCCTCTATAGAACCGTTTTTTTTTTTGTTTTTATGTTTTTTTTTTTCAAAAACTTACGAAACGATTTCAATAATTTGTTTTCTGTTTTATACAAAATTTATTTAAAAATAAAACGCTAATAAATCAAGGTGTTTTTTGACCAATTAAATGCCATTTAAATATTTGAAGTCAAACTTGTTTTATAGTTAAATTTTTAAAACTTTAATTTTTTTAAATAAAGGTACAATTTGAAAGCAACTTTCTTTATACAGGGTTAACTTCATGCGACCCAGTCTTGTGCTTTATTTCTTGTTGGAAAAATGACTTTAAAAAAGGGCTCTAGATCAGAACTCTGTCAGAAATTTCTCTTCATTCGCAATTTCTCTGAATGATAAAATTTTTACTTGATTTCCAAAAACTCATAGTGATAATTTTGAAATTTGGCCTTTCGGGAATCTTCAAAAGAACTTCGATACCCTCGGAACGCTCATTTTCCTCGAATAGTTTTATTTTATCGTGAATCTTCTTTCAAACTGCCCTGACAAATTTTATTCTTCCAAACTGTCCTGACAAATTTTATTCTTGTAAACCCTCATTATTTTCAAATTTGTTATTTCCGAAATGGGGTTAGGTCTTATGGAAATTTTATCTCCTGTTAACTCTAGAACCCTGCTTTATTTGATTGATAATAATATTTGTGGAGACTATCAAATTAAAATATATGATAAATGTGTTAAATAAACGTTTTAATAAAAGTTGTATGTTATTCTTTTTAAATATCAAGAAAAATAAATAAAATAGAATAAATTAACAAAATATCTTGAAATACAAAAAAGAGTGTCTGGGCACCCAGGTTAGCAAAAGTCCACTCCAAATACACGGTCGACAAAATTACGTATTTTTCTGTCCAATAACCAAAACAATGTTTTTTTAATGATTCAGATATTCAAAATTTTATTCTCGTCTTTAAATTTTTGTATCACATAAAGTTTTTAAAATATGCCCCAAAAAGGCGAAAAACAACTTAAAAAAAAGGGGTTTTCAAGGTAAATTAAAACTCAAAATATCTCTTAACAACAAATTGTATGAAGATTTTGCAAAGCACAAAAATGTCTCTTATAAATAAAAAACAAATCATTTTAGTATCTTACTTTGTTTTTTTGAAGTGCTCATTAATTATGAGTCTTTATTTGACTCTAGATGAAGTTTTAAGAAAACATTGAATTTGATACTTTTATAGTTTTTAAAAATACGTTTTGGACTTAATTTTAAGTGCTGATTTCAAATCCAAGCTTTAATTTTAACTATTTACTCAAGTTTTAAGAATACCCGGTTTCAAAATTACTTTTAAATATTTCAAAAACTTGATGAATAATATATAGAATTGTTTAGGCAAAAGATTTGTTACAAGAACAAAATTTACTTTTAAACCGTGTTACCTTTTTGTGTTGAAAACCGTGTAAGAATTTTGTAAGATAGGTTAAATATAACTACTTATGAATATTTTCCGAATAATATATAAAAAAAAAGGCTGGGATGCGACCCACAATAATAACTTTCCATCCCGTCTGTCGATTTGTCATGGTTAAAAACTTTGTAGGTTTTCGTGTTTTGTTAAAAAATTCTCAGTTGAATAATTCTTAAAAATTTAAAAATTACCAACAATATTTTGCAAATTATGAAATAGTTTGATTTCGAAATCTATTTTTGTTAACGCGATTTTCAGTCCAAAACCAATTTTTATTTTAGTAGAATTTCTTAAAAGTTTTAATTTCTTATATAAACGAATACAAATTGGATAAATGAAATTAAATTCAAGCCAAGAAACGAACATCAATTTTTACCAAATTTGCGTACTTTTTTTGGTAGATTTTATTTTTTTATGAAAAAAACGGACTGTTAGATTTTTATAAAAAATTTATTGAGTGTCGAAAACAATATTTTCTTCTAGATAAAATTAGTTTGAAGCCAATATTTTTAACTTTTGAAAAGATATTTGAGTCGAAAGTAAATTTTTACGAAGTTTTAGTATTGCTTTTTTTTAGGTTTTTATTTTTTGTAAAAAAAACTGTCAATTCGATTTTTCTCAAAATTTTTGCAAATGTTTAAAACAATATTTCTTAGAAGATAAAATGAGTTGGAAGCCATAATCTCAAAGTTTTGAAAATATATTTGGGTCGAAAATCAATTTTTACGAACTTTTATTAATTTTTTTGTAGGTTTTTATTTTTTGTAAAAAAAATTGTCTATTCGATTTTTCCCAAAATTGGACCACAAATTAAAAATGTTATTTTTCGTTGAAACGTCGAGAAATGTCAAAATTTTCAATTCGACAAATCGGACCGATTACAATATCTTCCTATGGGAAGTTAATAATATAAATATTTTCACTGAATATTCAATAAAAGGATTATAGATTTGGAAAACCATCACAGATTGTATTGAAAAAAAAATACTACTTTATAAATACAGATGGCCTTGAATAAACATTATGTACGCGATTTTTCGAATTTTAAAAAATAATACCTCAAAAACCTGACGTGATACATTAGCTTTGTAGTCGGAGTGAACAAAGGCTAAAAAAAAAACGATTGAAAAAGTATAATTTTATTGCCAGGAAGAAAACCTTGCCGACCAGTGATATGGGTAGGGTTCAGGCCCATCTGCCATAGGCCTATATCGAAATTAAAATATGCCAAGGGCTTCACCCCAATCAACTTACAATGTACTGCAGTGTAAATCTCTGACGTGAGTTTCTGCAAACATAAGTTAACGTTTAGAGCAAAATTTGGTTATTTTTTCGTTCATGGAACTTTTTCAATTTAAAAAAATAAACAATGCAAAACACTCCGTTAAATGCATCATATACGAATAAAAGTTGATAGTGTACTCAAATTCTCAAGAGACAATGATTAACACGTACATGACGTCAAAAACTCCTTTGCCAAAAAAGTTAAGTTATATTTTATGTACTTTACCACATAACTTTTGTTGTGGTCAAGTTTTAAACATTTTCACGCTTTAACTAACTAAATATATAAGTTTACATTCTCTGTTACAACAAAACTTGAAAAGAAAAAAATTTAATTAGCTAGCTTTTTCATCCTTTAAGTTAAGACTATTTCAAACAGTTTTAACCCATAGAAAAAGCACTCACCGCAAATAAAGCTGCAAAACAAATTTTCCAGCGAAACATTTGAAATTCATATAAAACATGCATAAATTAAACAGAAACACAGTTTCGCCTTGAACCCTTTTTTATTTTTATGATGTGACGGTTTTCTGGAAATGGGTGAAAGAGGGTGTGAGTTGGGTGGTGTAGTGATGGTGAGACGAGGTTTTATTTTATTATTGTTTTTTTTTTGTTTTATATGTGTTTTTATGAAAAACGAGGGACAAGGATGTTATGTTTTGTTGTTGTATGTACTTTATACATCATCTCGAAAAGAGAGATATTGTATTGTAGTGTTGAACTTGTGTTATTTCTTTATATATTGTTGTTGTTGTTGTTTATATTCTTTTAATGGTAAACATTTTGATGGCATGTCGAGGGAATTTCCATAAAGATTGTATGAATGAGTGATAACAAAAACCTTTCAATGTTATATAGGCGCTTTAAAAAAACAACATAGAGCATAGCATATAGCGGTGTAGAGGGTGGTGCGGGCGGTAAGGTGGTGGCGGTAGTGTTGGGCGTTTAGAAGAAAGTGAAGGTTTTTATAATGTTTCATTTGAATCTCGAACTCTTGTCTTTGTTGTAAAACGTTGTCCTTGAGTAAAACGGAGGGTATTGTGGGTGCTTTTCGCAAGTGATTCTTATGAAATTTTCTAATTTCTTTTTCGTTTTTGTTTTGTTTTGGTTTTTTTTTACGGTTATGTATTATAATTAAGGCCCAAAAATAATCAGATCTTATTTCTTAACTATTGGTTAGATCTTAACGATTTTCCCCTTTTATCTTTTCATTATAATATTTTAAAGAATTTAATTTACCAACAAAGCTTGAAAATCATTATAATGCAAATTTGAGAACGAACTTGTGTTATTAATCGGAAAAAAACAAACCTTATCCTTAAAGAGGGCCAATTTTGTAATTACTATAGGGTTAAACTACACTTCACTCAAAAACCCAATTACGGGCAAATTATAGAAGCACAAAAAAATGATAAGAAAACGATCACATTTATCCCAAGTAATTGTTAAAAATCCAGACCCAGCGCGGCGTGAAGCCAATACCTCTTCGTGTTATCTCGCATCTGAAGCTGAACATCTCTTAATTATCGGTATGTGTATCACCAACTACTTTTTGTGGAACGATTGCATACACAACTTGCCAAAAATGACACTAGATGTTTAAGTAACTTACTTAAATGAGCTTCTTGGACAATAAACAAGGACGAGCGTCCAAAAAGGTTAGGGACAGTAACAACACTACTTAAACACCGTGCGTCGTCGTAAAGGGTGGTTAAATTTGAAGGGCAGATGTTGTATGTGAACCACATACCTAAGCGTCAAGTTTTTTCCTGCATTTTCCTGCGTCCACCTCAACTCGTCGTCGTTCGTGCCCAAAAATTGTTACTCTGACGCTCGTCGTTGATGAACATTATACATTAACACGCTTACAAGGGGCAATTCACTCAAGAACTTAGGATTCTTGACCATTTCAAGCGTCGTCAATGGTCTAAATGGTGGCAAGAAATGTGCAACAGTGGATGATCGATTTTCGAAGAAAATCATCTTCAGTGATGAGGCACTTTTTCACTTCAGTGTATTCGTCAATAAACAGAATTGTCGCATTTGGGCGAATGATAATCCTAGAATGACTGTCGAAAAACCAATTCACCAACAAAGAGTGACTATACTTGGTGCGGTTTATGAGCTGGCTAGGATTGCTATTGTAGTTATTGTAATCGGTCCGATTTGTCAAATTGAAAATTTTGACATTTCTCGACGTTTCAAGGCCCCTAGAGTCGAAATAAAAGATTTTTAGAAAGATGTCTGTGCGTGTGAAAGAGATATCGACTTCAAATAAATTTTGTTATACAGACAATAAGGCAGAAAGATGCAGAGAGGGCTCTCAAGAAAATTGCGTGGGTGGTTTTTCTACCATAGCAATTTAAAAAAAAAAAGGTGAAGATATTTGGTTAACCCTAAATATCTCACGAACCAATAACGCTAGAGACTTGAATTAAATTGTATATTATATATTGTAACGCGATACCAAACAAATATATTATTAGGAAAAATTCCAATTAACGGTTTTTTTTATAAATAAAAAAAAAACTGACAAAAAATATTTGTCACCTCGAAAATTTTACGAACAAAAAATGATTTTATCTCCAAAATAATTTTGTGCAACGAAGAATAACATCTGGTACAATTTTGAGAAAAATCGAATTGGCAGTTTTTTATAGAAAATAAAAACCTAAACAAAAATTAATAAAAGTTGGTAAAAATTAATTTTCGACTCAAATATTTTTTCAAAACTTTGAGATATTATCATTAAACTAATTTTATCTTTTAAAAAATATTGGCGCAAAATTTTAAACAACCTATTATTAAGGCCTTAGCACAATACTAGTGAACAATTTTCTATATACATAGTAATCTACTAACTTTTCACTAATTTTAAACACTTTTTATTGTTTATGTTTATGCTAAAACCATTTTATTAAAAAAAAACATGAACACATCTAAATAATGACAGATTGTGGAGCAAACAAAACAAACATACCTTAATATCATACTAAAAATGATTTAACATCGTACTAAATCGTGTAAAATTTTGCGCCATTGTTGTCAACATTTAGTAAAATTTTAAGAAAAATGGAACTGACAGTTTTTTAACAAAAATTAAAAACCTAAAAAAGCATTACCAAAATTTTAGATATAGGCTTCAAATTAATTTTATTTTATAAAAAATATTGGCGCAAAATTTTAGACGATTTAGTGCGATGTTAAATCATTTTTAGTATGATACTAGGCTAAAAAAAGGATTTTGATAATTTTAAACGAGTTTAGTATCGTACTATCTTCTTAACATTTTACTAAAGTTAAAATCACCAAATGGCTACTTTATCTTTTTAGTATCGTACTAAATCTGTATGACATATGTCATTTTTCTCAAATGTGACAAAGTGTTTTAAAATTGATAAATTGTGAAATAAAATTTATTTATAGATATCATAAAAAGTAAATTAATTTAAAATGTTTTCGGAGGAAGAAGATTTTGAAATGTTTGAGGATTCAGTGTTGTATAGGAAAGTTAAAAGTTTTAAAACTCGAGCAAATCCTCTTTAAGAACTGGACGATGGTGAATTTTACTGCAGGTATAGATTTGATAAAACAACTGTTCGGTTCTTGGTTGAAAATCTTGACATCCAAGATCCAATTACAAACCGTGGGCTACCAAATATCCAAAATAGTTGCAACGAACTTAAACCTTAACGCAAATAAACCACGGCGAGTTATGAAAACAAAATTAATGAAAAAAGAAAATACAAATTCAATGTTGTCACTTTGACATTTGCAAAAATATTAAGGTATGTTTGTTTTGTTTGCTCCACAATCTGTCATTATTTAGATGTGTTCATGTTTTTTTTTTAATAAAATGGTTTTAGCATGATACTAGTTAGCAAAACAATAAAAAGTGTTTAAAATTAGTGAAAAGTTAGTAGATTACTGTATATACAGTAAATTGTTCACTAGTATTGTGCTAAGGCCTTAATAATAGGTTGTTTAAAATTTTGCGCCATTGTGTTCAACATTCGATAAAATTTTGAGAAAAATCGAATCGGAAGTTTTTTACAAAAAATAAAAACCTAAAAAAGCATGACTACAAGTTGAAAAACATTGATTTTCGACTCAAATATCTTTTCGAAAATAAAAATATTGGCTTCAAATTTATTTTATCAGAAAATATTGTTTTTGACATTCAGTAAATTTTTATAAAAATCCAACGGTCAATTTTTTCATAAAAATTAAAATCTACAAAAAATAGTACGCAAATGCAATTTTAGTAAAATTAGTAAAAAATGGTTAACGACTAAAAAATCTTGTGAACAAAAATAGATGTTGAAATCAAATTATTTCATCATATGCAAAATATTGTTGGTTATTTTTAAATTTTTTAGAATAATTTAACTGATAACTTTTTTAACAAAACACGAAAACCTATTGGGATTGGGAAGTTATTAGTGTGGGTCGCTTCCCAGCTTCTTTTGCAAAATGGCGCCGGTCAGGCAGTTACTGTAAATGGTGTTCGATGTCGTGAGATGATAATGAACTATTAATGACCCGAATTGGAAAATAGGGATGTGGACGATAAGTGGTGGCGATGTTAATTGGCCGGCAAGATCATGTGATTTAACACTTTTGGACTTCTTTTTTATGGTCATTTGAAAGAAAATGTGTGTGTCGATAAGCCAGCAACAATTGAAGAGCTAAAAAAATGAGATAATTCGGCACATTAGTGGCATAGAACCTCAATTACGAGTATGAGATTGCGGCGACCATTTGGCCGATACTTTGTTCCATGAACCATATCAATATTATCATAATAAAAAGAAATTACAATAATTTCCTAAATAATTTGTGTTTTATTCAAAATCGACATCAGTTCTTAAAATTTAACCACCCTTTATTATCTAACAAGCTTTTTTTTCATCATTTTAAAGTATTACGCTATATAATGAAATAGGCATTTTCATTCCTCTCTTTAAGAAATTTAACCTTCAACAATTCTTATTAATCTAACCTACTCGAAATAGAGAGATTTACACTTAAGCCGTACTGCGTGAATGTGAAATGATTATCCACACTCTACTTTACCTTCTCATTGCAATATTTAGGAAATGAAAACCTGTGTTCTGACACCTCCTTTAAAACCTTACTTTTTTGCTAATGTGGCATAAAAAGGAATCTAAAAATCTCTTGAGCGCGAGGTTTAAAAAGAGATTATGGAACACTGATATCTGTCTGATCTTCAACTCTCATTTCAATTAGCAGATATGAAAAACCAATACAAATTAGCATCTGCTTCACATCCTATTCCAATTTCTTAATTGGCATATTTATTACCACTTGATGGCGCAAATATTGTAAAAAAGCTACTGGGGTTTGACATAAAATTGTAGGTCCGCTCCTCCATTCCTACTCGCTCATTATAATATTTAGGAGTTTAAATTTACTATTTAATTGAAACTTTGTTAAATCTGATTTTTTTATCAAATGGCTCGTGATGGTGTCAAGATTCACAGACTTGAATAACCAAGTTATAAAGCACCCATCTAACTTCAGCAAAACAAATATATCTTCTCTTATCTAAACTCCTTGTTCTACTAGGATAATAGTTGTGTCTATGACAGAGGTTAAATGTAGTTTAAAATTAATCCAACAATTAAATTTGATTTACCTTCTTTACATCATGGAATTAATATCAAGCTTAAATTTATCTTTTCATATTTAAATGCCAACCAATACCTAAAATATTACAATTTAAATCTTAAGCATAACATTTTCATAAGAGTTCATACGTACCGTACATACTCGTAGATACTCATCGTGTTCTTTTGTTTCTTTGTTATTTTGTCTTTTTTTTTGTACAATATATAGCCTCTTCATATTTCCCCAAGCTGGTCCGGACATAAAGTACCTTCTGGGATTCATTCGTACACAATTGTCCACAACTGTCACTGTTGTCTTGGTATTCGGACCGAAAATATCTCGTGTTTTTAAAGGACAAGGAGACCAATGGGACAATAAGGCACGAGTTCGTAGTATAACAGCATCATTTTCACTCAATGGTGTTGGTTTAGTGCCTGAGGAATCACCCGACTTATATCAGGAGAACGAGGAGCTAAAGGTACGTGTACAAGTATTACATATTGCATACCAAAATATCCCTAAGTGCTGTATAGAAGTTACATGTTTTTTGAGGGGGCGTCTTTTTTTACCTTTCATCATTCTTATTTGTCTTGTTTTTTTTTTTCTCTTTTTATATTTTCAAATAAAACCAAACAAAAGGAACAAATCCAAAAGCTTGCCCACCAAATAGAATTTATGAAGACTGTCCACATGCAAATGAATAACCGTCACTTGAAACCAAAGCCCGGTGGTTATTTTACAATCACGTCAACATCATTTCAAGCACCATTTACAAAAACACCAGTTCTGACAGCTCAGACACAAACGTCAAAAAGTTCATCAAGCCACCACCAACATCAACAACAGCGCCACCAGCAACATCATCCGTCTCCAGTCCAGCCACCAATTAGTAGCTGCATAAGTGATGATGGCATTAGTGGCACAAATAGCAGTATAGGCGCCAATTCAATTGGGTAAGTAAGTAGAAATAGATTTGTTTGATTTTGGTGTATATACTCGTAAATAATTGTAGAAACTTGAATTACAACCTACTTAATAAAAGTTAAAGTAATTTGCTCGCCTAGAGCCTAGAGAGTATCCTGCCTTCCTGCCTTCCTGCCTTCCTTTTATTGCCTTATGGCGGACGACTCTCCATTTCAGGATCAATAAATAATGAATTAAAGACCAAGCCAAAACTCGAAGTTGGAAACGTAAACAAAATCAATAGTTTCGAACAAGAGTATATCAGGGAAAGGGGCTATTAAACTGATGAGATTAATTTTTTTCCTATTTAGCAAAAGTTCTTGAAGTGAAGGATGTGTACACTGTAACTTGTATAAATAATGTATACGAGTAGGTTAGGTACACAATAGAGCAACAAACTGAGTATTGATTTTCTATCATCATAAAGTTCAAGAACCTTCTTTATACGAGTACAATAGTACATACATATAAAAAGAAATCGGATGTTAGTTTTGTTACTTTTCTTTCGAAAGAGGTTGTTCAAGTTCATGTATCATCAGATGAATGGGATATACTCTTGAATAAAAATGGTAAATTAATTATGCTAGATTGAATAATAGTTGAGCGTTATCGGTTAGGGACCTAACAAATTTAGTTTTGAAACAAATAAGGCTTAAAATATAAGTTACAAATTATAGGGCGGTAAAAGTTGGTAAATAGTTACTTGGTTAAAGAAGATTACATTCTAAATGAGAGGAATTTCAATAAACTAAATTAGTTTAATTGAACGTAAGGCTGACAAACGCGTTTAACACAAAAATGTAAGTCAAAATTTAAGTAAGGAAACACAAACATCTTTAAGATGGGAGAGTGAATATGTCAATTTTTTAGATGTTTTCTGTGCTTTATTTGTTCCTTTTGCTTATTAAAAACAACTTGTCAAAAAAGGAATGGTTTACTGTTTTTTTTTTAATTTACCGTTAGTTAGTCGAAAATTAATTTTAATAAGTTTTTTACTGCTAACTGATATCAACAAAGCGGGCTAATCTTCAAAAAAAAGTGTAAGAAATTTCGAATATTCAATATATTCCATTGCTTAATATTTTGTAAAGGGTTTTTTTTTTTCTTAAAAGTGCGGTTTTCAAGAAAATTTATTTCGGGGAAATGAACTTCGTGGCTGGCTTGCATAAATTCCAGCCAAAAGTCCCAATTTTCGACCACTTTTTGTTGCAATTGTTCCGTAGCTCAGCAATAACGCACAGAACATTGTCTTCCAAGGCGTCAAATGTCTCATACCTGCGAAAAAAAGCGACTTCACATAACCTAACCAAAAATATTCGATCGGTGTTAACTCGCACGATTTAGGAGGCTACGAAGATAGATAATCCGCTTACTAAAAGCGTCCTTCAATAAACTGATAGCTTTGTTGCGTCGCGCGAACCAAAACATTCCTTTGGTTGTTAAGAATAAGTAAGTCTTTTCATTATAAAATCGATTTGAGCAAAAATCATGTGACAGCTGTCAAAAAGACCAACTTCGAAAAAAGTATTGCCTGATTAAAAATTAAACACGTATACAAAAATATAGGTTAGTAAAGTGGTCATATTATGTATGTGTGATGCAGTATTTCTTTTATGAAGAACCCTCTAGGCGAGAAGTGAAACTTAACAGTTTTTCAGTTCCAAAAGGTTTTTTAATAAGAGATTTATTTCTTAGCACGTTATTTGGGCATTTACAAGTTAAAACTACGCCATTATAAAAAATGGAAAACTTTACTATTCAACAACGAATTGAAGTTGTGATTCTTTTTTTTTCAAAAATAGTGAAAAACTTTGCAATCACAGTTCTCAAAACTTAAAAAAAAGTTTTGTTTGGGCCAAGTTAGTCTGATGAAGAATTAAAACCATGTGCTTCGCTTAAGGTCTAATGGAAATTTTGCAGCATAAGCCCGTGGTGTTGACGAAAAATCTAGGTTTTTTTCGATTTCTTCTCGTTCTTTAAAGTTTTAGGATTTTAAAGTTCATTTAACAAAATGTCGTCGACCATGACTATTGCCAACATAAGACACAAAACAATTGAAGCATTTAGATATCTGCCCTACTCCTCAGGTCTCGTTCCGAGAGGATGGAAAACTGCATTTGTCCAGCCCATCCCCAAAAAAGGCGAATCTTCCTCACCTTTTAATTACCGACCGATTGCACTTATGTACGTCCCTTCTTTCCAAGGTCATGGAAACGCTGATTAATTATCAGCTCAAGAAATATCTTGAAGATCGAAAGCACCTTAATAACCGTCATTACGGCTTTCGAAGCAATAGGTCCACTGGTGATCTCATGGTTCATCTCACCGAACAGTGGAGCAAATCTTTAAATCGCTTTGGAGAAAGTAAGATTATTGCACTTGATATTTCAAAAGCATTTGATAGGGTTTGGCATCAGGCTCTCTTATCGAAAATGCGTGCTTTCGGTTTTCATGAATCCTTGCTTCATTGGATTAGTAATTACCTTTCGGATCGTTCAATACAAGTAGTATTGGATGGATTCAAGTCTGAAAACCATAAAATAAATGCTGGTGTGCCCCAGGGCTCTGTTCTATCTCCAACACTCTTTCTCATTTTTATTAATGATCTCCTGTCTGCAACATCTAATCCAATACATTGTTTCGCTGACAATGGTACTCTTAGCTTTTCATATTCGTTTTCAGACTCACATCCCTCTTCTTCGGATGTGGAACTGCAACGACAAAATATGATAAGCTCATTAAATTCCGACCTAAACAGTATTGTACAATGGGGAATAAGAAACCGCGTGGAATTTAATGCTTCGAAAACGCAATGCTGTCTTGTATCGTTAAAGCGAGATATACCCCCATTGCCATTATCCAGCACTTGCATCAATGAGACTGAACACCTCGATATTCTCAGTATGTGTGTCACCAACCACCTCTTGTGGTTGTGGAATGACCACATACGCGATGTCGCCAAAAATGCCGCAAGGTGTTTGGGTTTCCTTAGGCGATGCAAGAAATATTTCACCCCTTCTGATCTGGCTGTTATCTACAAGACTTATATACGTCCAAAGCTTGAGTATAACTCCCATCTCTGGGCTGGTGCTCCTGCAACTTACTTAAGGCTCTTGCATAGTATTGAACATAGAGCATTTAAATTGATAGATGATAATATCATCATAAGTTCATTTACTTCGCTTGAACATCGGCGTAAGGTCTCTTGTCTGACCCTTTTATACCGTTATTTTAACGGCTTATGTTCTAGTAAAATAGCCAGTTGCATTCCTCCCCTTAAACAGTTCAACCGTAATACTCGCGCTTTTAGGAATGCTCATCAGTATACCCTCGAGCCCAACTTCGGCCGTACTGTCAAATACAGAGATTCGTTCTTTAGCCGTACTACGCGAATGTGGAATACCTTACCACACACTGTCTTTCTTAGTCATTGCAATATTCAGGAATTCAAAACCAATGTGCACCGACATCTCCTTTTAAACCCTCTCTCCTCTCCCTAGTGCTCATACTGTGCCTCTGCATAATAAGAGTAGTAGTATCCCCTTGAGTGTGTGCTTATTATAAAAAAAAAGAGGTAAGTGACATTCGCCACATTTCGAGATATAGGGACTGAAAGTGTTTTATTCAGAACTTTGTTCAAATTCCACTTACTTACCCCTTTCTTCGTCCAAAACGCTTCAATTGCAAATTTGCAACAAAAGTTTCTGAACCGTGTTATTTATTTAAAAGGTGGTAAAAATTCGACACCGAGATCTTGTGATTTAAAACCAAAAGGCTTTTTTTTGTGATCACTTGAAAGGTAAAATGTATCCCTATGCTCCACAATCGATTCAAAATCTTTAAATTAATTTCGTAAAGAAGCTATCGGGGATATACAGTCACCAGTGTGAGAATTGGGTCAGGAAAAACTTTATAAGACGATTTGGTACTGCAGCCATTTGGCTGATATTATTTTCCAGTTTTAATCACATACCTTCCCTTTTACAATTAGGTTAAAAAATAATCATTCTTAATATAAAAATGAAACCTCTAATTGGAAAAACTTTGTATTCATAGAAAAATAGGAATTTATTGCTAAGTATTTTGATAGTCATAAGGTTTTATTTACCTTTGATAATTTAATGTTAATGTCATGCTATTTTTTCTATGAAAATGAAAGTTTTATTTGAAACCAAAAATGTATTACTTCAAAATAAAGAAAACTGAGTTTTCAGCTTCAGTAAGGTTATTGAATAAAATGAGGTAGCTCTAACCCAACGTATCAGTCAAAGATATAAGCAATATCTAAAATTTTGTAAAACTGACAGATGATGTAATTTAATTCAAGAATTATATTTGTTCAACTTTAAATTTTTTCATTTACATTATGTCCTTTTTAATTCAAAAAATCATTTCTTTTATGTATGATTTTCACGCAAAGAGCTTGAGGCTTTATATTAGCTAATCCACAACCACGCGTTAGGTCAGTTTTTATTTATGTATATCATAAAGCGCAACCTAAGAATTTGCAAAACTTAATTTAGCTTCAAACTTCGGGCGTTGAGAAGAAAGTTTACTTAAGTTCACTTACATTTTTGTGATGTATTTATTTATATCTTTTATTTTTTTTTATAAATTAAATAACAGAAGGAATGACACTGCTGCTGTACACGATTACAACAAACCAAATTGAAAGGACAATACAGTTGTCAGCTGTCAAAGCTTGACAAAATAGAAAATAAAAATAAGGTAACATTTCAGATTACCTCATAAGAGTCAATTTTTTCATAATCGAACGTGTGATTGTGGTTTAGCTATAAAGACTAAGATTCATTTATGGTTTAAAAAATTTTAATTAATTTGACTTAAACCTGTACAAGATCCAAGCGATTGTTTGGTTATGCCTCGGTCACTTTCGATTTTGTATGCAAAATAAGCACCTATACCTGCATAATTATATATATTTCCATTAAACCTCGCTTTAAAAATTAACATCCACCTTATCTTTGCAAATATTAAATTTGTCTGCATCATTTTATGATATCTTCCATGTCCTTGTTGAATTCTCAAGTATCTATCTCTAAGAAAAAATAAAAAACTTGAACTTCAAACATCCTGTTTTATGTATGTATATATTTGTTTTCTTTTTATTTGTCTCATCCTTGTATAGATTTGCTGCCGCCCCAAGTATACAAACGCCACAAATACACAGTGTCAAGGAGAAAGTTTGACGAGACGACCGAAGTGGAAAAGATTGCTCAATTGAATTTAACCTAGGAATGCAGTATTCAATGTCAACAATACATAATATCACAGAAATGGCATCAACAGCGTCTACAATATCATCATCGGATGTGTACGCCTCGACGCGCACCCCATCACCACCAACTATTAGTGATGCCGCCATAACATTTACCGAAAATTACAACAATCTGACATCACTATCATTATCATCAACCATAACTGACAGTAAGACAATTGATATTAGACCTCCAATTGTCGTTTAACTATAAAGAAAATAATAATAATTAAATAAATTCATCCCACCATCTTATCTTATACCTATCAAAAATTTTGAAAAAAAAATAAACTCTTCCACTCACTTCTTCTCCCACCTAAAACCACCTAACATTTTAATCGAAAATATCCTTTTTCTTTACAAACAAATTAAAAAACATTTAGGTATAAAACAACAATTACCATTCAAATAAATCCTTTTTCTTCTACATAATATTTCCAATTACCGTTAAATTAAACGACATTAAAAACAGCAACATCTTAAACTAAATTAAACAAAAAAAAAAGGTTAAGCGCAAAACAGGAATATAGTTATAAAAGATTTAACAAACAAAAATTAACAATTAAATTGGTATAAGTGTTATCCTAGACAAACAAAAATGATTGTAGTTTTAAGATGTATGTGTGTATAGTTAAGAATATAACAAAATGAATAAAAATAAAGTCAAAAAGAAAATTATATACAAAAATTGTGGAAAACCAATAATAGGATAGGATTTTACAAAAAAGAAAAATATAACAAAACCATAACGTTCTGAAGGGTTTTTATCAACATAAATATATAAATTAACTGCAAGTTTATTAATGCCCAACAAAAATGTTTTAGGAGGTAACCTTGCAAAAGGACGAAATGATCTCATCAATCATTGAAGGTATTTGCTACTTACAAGAAACGTATGTAAAATGACTAAATTATTTGTTCTTAATTTTAACTTAAATATTTAAATCAATGAAAAAATAAGGCCCAATTTTTCAGTAATCCTTAATTGATTAATTAAATATTTAACGTAGGATACAAAAACGACGTTGTCCAATTGACTGATTATGTCAAAAAATATTCAAGAAATCGGAGGCCAAAAAAATATCAGACACATTTGTTGAATTAATCCAGTGATTCAAGAAACTTGGATTTAACCTAAACCTTAAACTTTAGAGCAGATTTAGTCTAAACTTTAGAGCAGAAAACTGATCCTTTTAATCCTTTTCATGAGAATTTTTTAACATTGAGATAATTTAATACAAATCATAAACTTTGTTTTGAAATCAATATTTTAGTTATCCTGAAAGCAACGTTACCTCCTAAATAAAGAAAGACCTTATAAACAAAAATTATTTTACCAAAAACTAAAAATTCCGCATAAGTGTTGCTCAATGTCGTTTTTTAATGTTTGAGTGTGTGTAAAGTGATGCTAGTTATATTCTTTTGTTTGGGATTGCGGTGAATTTTCAAAGATCAATATTTTTGTGGTCATAATTATAAGTGATAAAAAAAAACAAATATTTCATTAATAAATGAAAGCAAATATGAGAAAACCAAAAATGCCAAAATTCTAAGAATTTAGCAGAATTCATATTCTAAGGACTCATCTCGCTTCCCTCCTGTGATCACTTTTTTCTTTTTAAACTAACAAAAATGCCAAAATTCCAAAAATTCAGCAATATTCAGATCCTAAGGACTTATCTTGCTTCCTTTCTGTGATCACTGTTTACTTTTTAAGCTAACTTTGTTTATTCATTCCCAGAGATGTAAAGTACATCATCTAACCTCTATTCGGTGATTGAAATTTTCTTGAAAATTCTTTTTTGATTGGTTTTTAAGTTTCTTAACAAAAACTAATTCTTTTGCCGCAAAAGCTTAACTTCAAACTTTTTCGTATAGAGCTTCATTTTAATTTTCCAAACTATCAGCTGTTATATTTTGTTTCAATTTAAAACAGCTGCACTTTTAAATTGCGATAAACTTAAATTTTGTGTGAATTATGATAGCATTTATTCGATACACGTCTTTTGTAAGAAGTGATTAAAAATAATCACTATGGCTGAAACACAAACACGCTTCAGCTTCGGCTTCCTCTGCGTTACGATGAGCCTGCTTCAAGGTTGCTGTGAATGCCATTTCTATAATAACCAATGGAAATCCCTCCAAAAGCAAATGTATTTTGTTTGTTGTTTTTTTTTTTTACAGTTGTGGAGCTGTCAGACAAAGCAAATGTTCAGCATATTTGAACTAGAGTTTCCGTTTGGAGTCACATTACGTAATTACGTTCTTTTCCTTACGATTGTCAAACGAAACGTGAGGCCAAAGCTTCATTGTGATAGCATGCATTGAATTCCTATGGCTGAACTCGTAAACATCAGGCGAAGCCCAAGTTGAAGCGTGTTTGTGTTTCAGCCATTATAGATTTCGATGAGTAGATGACGTATCGAATCAAATGTCAATTTTGACATTTATACCTTACTAAAAATGTCAAGTAATTACTCCAAATTTATCCGAAACTCAATGAATAATTAGCATGAAAATGTTTACATAAAATAATTTGGAGAATATTTTTTTAAAAATACTATGATTTTGAACCCAAGCTAAGTACAAACGATTGTCAGATGTTAAAAATTCCAGCAGATTAGTTAGTTATTTGTAAAATAGGTGCCAAATGCCTTTCAATGAAAAATTTACTATATAAAGGGTGTCCCAAAATTAACGCAAGATTTGAAATAAATAGAAAACGCCGTTTTTAGTCTTTTGATAGTTATATTTTTATTGACTCGTAAAGTACATAGGATAGGGTTATGTATGGAATAACACATCGGACAAATGGCCTCCACGGCTTTGCATGCACATGCGCACTCTTTTGTTGAAATTTTCCATGACCATTCTGCATAAATGTGGCTGAATTTCGTTGATGCAGCGTTGAATCTCCTCCTTTAATGCACGGGTGGTTGTGGGCTTGTTGACATAGACTTGTAATTTCAAATAACCCCATAAAAAGAAGTCTAATGGTGTTAAATCACACGATCTAGGAGGCCAATTTTGATCACCGAAACGAGAGAGTACACGACCTGGAAATGTCTCATGCAGTAATTGAATTGTTTCACGGGCTGTATGACATGTGGCACCGTCTTGTTGAAACCACATATTGGACACATCAATATCATCCAATTTTGGCAGAAAGAACTGTGTAATCATGTCGCGATATCGAGCACCAGTAACAGTCACTGCTTGACCAGCCCAAAATCCACACCATACAGTCACGCGTTGTGGATGCATTTGTTTTTCGACAATCACATGTGGGTTCTCCGAACCCCAAATGCGGCAATTTTGGAGATTGACAAAGCCATCAAGATGAAAATGTGCTTCATCGCTTAGGATGATTTTGCTCGAAAAATCAGCCGCCAAGCTTTCACTATTTTTGAAATATTCTTTAATAATGAAGACACGTTGTTCTATCGTGTAACGCTCCATTTTTAATAACCCTATACTGTTAGCTGTCAAATTGCTTTTTTTTTCAGGGTTGCCAACACTTCACTGCACAAATGGCGGCAAATTCAAATCTTGCGTTAATTTTGGGACACCCTTTACATACACGGTTGGCAGATTTCTTTCCAAAGCTTTACATCTTCACTATCGGATATATGTATGTACGAGTACATTTCCGACAGGTTGTCACCATTTGCCAGATGCCGAAATCTGACAATATCAAACGTCATTGGCTGCGTTCAATCTCGTGTTGAATAGGGTATCTTGAATAGGTCGATTTTTAGATGTTGAACGAGTTGGATAGCTGTATTGAGATAACTGTCAAAAAATAAAAACAACTTTCAGCTGTTCACAAAAAGCAGAGAAACATTTAAGCTTCGAAGTCAAAATTGTTGTAAGATAAAACATTTAATGGATAATTCAACTGATTCGTCGGACGATGATGAATTGATAAGTGCGTAACAATTTAATACTTAAATAAGAGATAACCTTAATCTGTAATCTATGTTAAATTTCATCTTAGCTCAATTGGAATTCTATACGATTAATAATTTACTTGCGAAATCTCCGGTTTTAAATAATTTACGTTTAACAGAAAACTATCCTAACAGAAACGACTATTATGAAGTGACAATACTTAGATATAGTTTCTATATAGCTATATATACATATGTAGTTTCGATATAAATTCTTCATCGTCTATTATGTACAGAACATCCTCAAATACAACTTCAATTAACTTTTTGTATCTTTTTGTTTACCAACAAATACAAAAAGCTGAAATCAATTTTCAAGTTACCTGAAATTTAACCATGTGTTGAATCAGCTGTTCTGTCAGATACCTATACATACCCCAGAAATTCTTGGATACCTTTGGATTCCTTTTTTGGCATCTCAGCTGTTATTTTACACGTAAAACACTAACAAAAAGGTATCCGGATAGCCTATCTGTCTGAGATTGAACGCAGCCATTGTGTGCATTGTCAAACAATGATGCTAAGTCAGATGAATTAGGGGACTTGAAGGAAAGGCAAATTTCTAGTGTTGGATTGGCCAGCTGCCAAAAAAAGTTGACTGGAAAGTAAGCCAAGAAAAATCTCCATAACTTTCAAGTCAAGTCTTTTTGTGATAAAATGACAGCTGATCATGTAATTTCATTTGACTGTAAGCTGAACTTTATTACTCTGTAATTTATTTATTTTCTGCACAATTCTCTTTAATGTTTTTTGAAAAAGAGTTCCTTGTCAAAAAGTAATATTTCTTTACAAGTGGTGATGGACTTGTAGCTTGAAAAACTAACAACTGGCTGCCTTGGTCAAAACATATACGTTCAAAGAATGTAGTTGACGGCAAATGAAGTCCTTTAAGTTGTCTGAACTAGTATAAGGTATTTCATTTAAAGTCAACTGCATTCTTTTAACGCAAAACAAGATCAAGGTACATAGCTAATTAATTTTTTCAGATGTCATTTATTTCAAACTTAGAACTTTACTTGACTATTTTTTACTTCAAGACAGTACCAACAACATTATTATACTAGCTTACACATTTAACAAGTTGTGTTTTGTATTTTCAATACGACAAAAAAAAACACTTTTACACATATGTACATAACTTTAAATAAAATTGTTAACGAAATAAATAAATTACAGAGTTAAGAAGTTCAGCTTTTAGTTGAACGAAGAAAAATGATAACCTGACATTTTGACATATTTAGACTTGGCTTGATAGTATGGGAGATTCTTGGCTATTTTTTAAGTTAATTTTAAAATGAAGTTTCTTTAATTGGAAGGAAGTTTTTTGTCAACTGGCTAATCACATACTAGAAACTTTCTTTATTTTCAAATCGCTTATATTTGGGCAGGTTCAGACAACATAAGGAACTTAATTTTTGTAGTTAACTGTATTTTTTGAACGTAAATTTTGACCAAGGCAACTAATTAGGTAGTAGCCGTGGCATGATGGTTAGTGCGTTGGACTGTCATGCAAGAGGTCTTGGGTTCGATCCCAGCCTGTGCCACCTAAAGTTTTTTTCACGGGTACTGCCTCTTGCGAGGAATTGACAAATTCTCCAAGAGTAATTCTTGTCATGAAAAAGTGCTTTCTCAAATTAGCCGTTCGGATTCGGCATATAAACTGTAGGTCCCCTCCATCCCTGCAATTACTCGCACACAGGAATGGTTGAGAGTTGTAAGTCACTAGGCCCTGGTCCTCAACGGACTGTTGCGCCACCTAATGTATGTATGTAACTAATTAGGTTTCTAGGTGTCATACATTTCAAACTCGGAACTTAACCGCCAGTTAATCGTGTTAAGAACCACTGTTGTCTACAAAACACTTCTTGGCCAAGCTACAAGTCTATTACAAATTGTGTTTTGTATTGTAAGGAAATATTATTTATTCTTTTTTTAATTTTGACAAGGAACCCTCTTACACAAAACATTTAATGGAATTGTGCAGTAAATAAATATATTATACAGTGATAAAGTTCAGCTTTCAGTTGAATGAAAAACTATGATTAGCTGTCATTTTGACATATGTATGTATGTAAGTGGAGTTGATTTGATAATTAGGAAGATTTTTCTTCTTTCTTTTCTTGTTCTTTTTGGTTTATGGATGAAAGTTCCTCCCAATGAAAAGAATAGAAAATGATTCTAGTATTGATTTTAGAACCTAAGCCAGAAAAAATCATGCAAACATATGTATTTTCCTGGGTGCATTTATTTAGCAATGTTAAACTAAATTGTATTAGATATTTGGTAATATTAGCTAATCGCGTTTTCAGCTCAAATTGGTTTATTAACTAAAAACTAATTTACCATTCCCTCAATATTATTTTTCAACACATCACAGGTAGTATCACAGCTGAAACGCATAAATAAATATGGTATAGAAAAGTTTTAATGGCTTTTGCTGTTAGATTGCAATGTTTGGCGCGCATACCATACCTGCTTAAAACTTCACATAAAATGTCGTTCAAAAATGAATTTCAAGTTAATTAGGTATCAATCGATAAAATTGACACGCTCGTAATATTAATTAACAGTCAGACCATGTTTCACTTTTTAGTGTGGATTTTCATATGTGTATGTATGCAATTTGCATACATACATATCAGCCAAAATAAATAGAATAACTAAAATTAATTTATCTATACCAACATGAAATTCAAAATTAGTTAGAGGTTGCTAATTCTAGCTGTGTATAATGTGTACTTGTATAATTTGTATTTTGGTCGTAAATATATGCAAATATGCATATGCAAAGGATTTGCACCTTAAACCATTCAACGTATGTTTTATGTATGTGTTCATATATAATTCAATAAGGCAATTTCAAATTCATGAATTATTTTGGTTTTGTTAAGTGAACTTTGAAGAATGATTAACTATATTTGCTTGCAAATGCAAATCAAATATTTTGCAGTGCTTATTCTTGAAATCACTTCCTAATAATTCTAAATGCAAAATACTATGCGAATATTGAAAATGAATGCTGAGAGTATATGTATATGTACTGTACATAGGTAGGAATCTGAGTTGGCTCAATTATTTCTGCTATATTATCAAAACGCTTCGGAAAGTGAAGACTTTGCACTAATTCGTTCCATATATGAGTAAAGGAAAGGAACTTTTGGTTTTGCTAAAATATCTGCTTGTGAGTGTTTTAGTTTTTAGGAAAAACTAATTACAGAGATTTTCATCAAAAATCATTTTAAAAAATTGCGTTTTTACCGACGATTATTAAATATTTAAATATTCGCGGAAAAATGTACTTAAAGTTAATTTCTAATGGTATTCACCTCCAATTCCGTGGGATTTCTTAGAAATATGAAATTTTTAAAGAACATTGCATAATTCTTATGGATATACATAGTTTGCTCATAGCTTCTGCAAAAATATATAAAATATATGCCTTTGGATTTTTTAGTAGCTCCAATAAGTATTTTCTTACCTTAAACTGAAAAGGTACATACATACATATATGCTGTTTCTAAAGAAACAGGCAAATCATATTCTTATATATGTATATACATATGTATAGTATATGCATTAATTATATTATTTTAAAGCCTTGGAATGAATGCATGAAGTCTCAAGTAATTGAAATTAAATGATTGGAGGAAAAAAATGAGCTGAATGAATGGTTTTGATGCCAAACACTTGTCTAAAAGATAAATAAATTCAATGAATAGAATGTTTACATTGAAGTGAGTATAGAATGCATTCACAAGGATCGGATTCTTTTTATTCTCGATCATTTGTTAGTCTTTTCCAAAATCATCTGATAAATGAATCGAAGGGTTGATTCGCAATAGATTACTTGCTTGTGTTTCTTCAACGTTAGCAGTTATTATCTGTATCTATGCCTATTTTATAAAGGCATTAGAATTATTCGAGTATGAATCTTACGTTATTATTATAAGTTTGAAATATCATGTTTATAATAATAAACGTAAGAGCAAGATATAAAATCCAAATAAACAATGAAACGTTACAAATATATTTTTACGTACTCTTATTTCATAAAGGGAAGGAGTTGAGAGGGAAATAGTTTGGTAACGAGAACTCTGATGTAACCTATTGATACTCATTTTTTCGCTATATTGAGCCCATTGTAAAAGCTTTCTTTAAAGAATAATATTGTGGAAGGGTGCATAGATTGAATTGCATGAAGAGCGAGCAAATAAAACATTAATATGGAATTAAAAAAAACTGTATTAACTTTAGTAAATGATTCAGAAAAAATCTGATATTTTAAAAGTGTTTTAATTAATGAAAACCTTGAAGGCTGCGATGTCATGGTCATAGCTAAATTAAAAAATATCAAAAACATTTTTGTAATTTCTTTTTTGAAGATTAATCCATGGCCTTACTGATGAAGCATTCTTATATAATATTATGATAAGGCTAGTTTACGTTTGAAGAGATCGATTTATTAGAAAACGGCAAAAAACTTCTCATTCGTATCTCGGAAATTAATGTGTAGGGCGTCTCCTTGAACTTCCTGAAAATTGTAATTGAAACTAGGTGATTTGCGATTGTTATTTGTAGAGTCAATGAGGAGAAAAATGTGTTGAATTAACTGATTAATTGTCAAGAGTACTGTTAGCGCCATAGATAGATCTGCTAAAAATAGTTCTAAGGGATAATTTTTTTATTAAGCTAGCCTGACTCATATTCAAATTCATTAAAAAGATGGACATAAAATCGTTCCATTCAATACAAAAGCTATAAAGTAAAACTTTAAATACTCTTTATGACCCAAAAATGGTGGGAGATTTATCAAGGGAAGCCTTTTTGTTTATGGAGGTAATAAAAATCTATCAGGCCAGGAGTAAAAAACGAAGATACAACCTTAAAAATCTACGTTGAATACTTTTTATTATATCAATATTAAAGAAATAAAATGGCGCCTATACAACGCAAGCGTATTCAAGAATTGGCCTGACAAAAGAAACATACAGAATTTTAATACCGTACGGATCACCAAACTCTCGGGAAAATCTGACAAAACAAAAGGTTTTGAGTCTAGTACAATACCAAGGTCAGAAAAACTGGATTTTTTATTCGAACGTGACTATAGTTCAACATAAAGTCATAACTTACTATATAACGTTTGCGAGTATTTTTTATTGTACTATTCCGAAAATTGATTAATTAATAAACAAAATAAACAGCAATGGACCAAGATGACTGCCTTGATGTACACCAGAATTGACTTTAAATTGAAATAAAGGGTTACTCCTGAACTTCTGTTTCTAAGACATGACCAAATTTACATGACGGAATGGTCGTTAAGTCCAATTTAACTTAATTCATTATGATGAATCCATCCCTGACAACAGTACTCGCACACAGGGATGGTTGAGAGTTGTAAGTCACTAGGCTCAAGTTTTCAAACGGACTGTTGCGCCACCCAATTTTTTATTATGATGAATTTCATGACTTATATTGTCAAATGCCTTGCTAAAGTCTGTAAAGATGCAATCGACTTGAGAGTGTTTTTCAAATGCATCCAAACAAAAAGTAGAAAATTGTAAAAATTTATTAATTACAAGCGATTCAAACAATTTAGAAATAGCAGACAATTTGGTTATATGATGAAAATTCGTAACTACATTTTTATGACTTATTTTATGGTCAATTGTTAGCTCTGAATATTTCCAAAGATCTGTGGGAACTTAGAACATTTCGGTCAAAATAAAAAATAATGGATAGAAAACATAAGACATACATACATACACTTTTTCAACATGTCCAGGACCAAGACTGAAACATTCATTTAGCTTTAAAATGTTGTAAAGTATAGAGGCCTCAGAAATCGAAAAATCAATTGATGTAAGATGACTGTATTCTTATGTGTTTGGAATTAGAATTCGAGAAGAGGTGCTTCCGAAGAAAAATCTTTAAAGGCAGTCTTAAAAAAATTTGCGAACATGTTCGAAATTGACTTTGGAAGATGGCTTAAAGAATTTAAAAGGTCATACTAGCTGGATATACGTCAAATTTAAGTTTACTATTAACGTATCTCCAAAATGGGTAGGGGGGTTCATTTTTAAATCACACTCAATATTAAAGATGTATTGAGAGTACAAAAAGTTTAAATGAGTCACAAAGTCGTATCACAGTTATTGGTAAACTTTTAGCGTCTCAACAATTTTTATAATATACATAATATTGCATAACTCCATAATGCAATATTTAACGAGTTTGACTTTGTGACAATAGAGGATACAAAAGGAAAATATAAAGATAACATCCTTTTCCTCTATTTTTTTTTTAACTTGTCTCATCTTAACCGGTTGATCTGATTTATCTTCCTTAGCTAATTTAGTTAAGTATAGACCAGTCACTACAGGTGTCTTAGTAAAGTTTTGAGATAATCAAAGAATAATATACAACTATTAAATATTTAAACAGATTTAATCTTCTAAACCAAATCAGGATTTAAAAAAAAAAACTAAACCTTCTCTCATACTTATGAACAATATTCAAAAATAACTTTGAATAGGAAATTTTCACAAACCAAAACTACAAAAGCAAACTCTACAAAAGTCCTTAAGGTTTAAATTAAAACTTTATCCACCTCAATGCCCAATCAAATACATACTATACAAAACTCTGTGGTACATAATTACCTATACCTACATAAAGTTGAAGTGGAAAGGAATAAAAGTTAATCAAGAAACACCCTTGATAACATTCATAAGAATGAAACATTTATAAAACATTATGCCAAATGTTTTGAGCTTCTTAACTTTCATTCCCTATCGTTTGGCTTTAGATATTGATCAATCGAATCAATATTTAATATATATATAAATTTAAGCTCTGCAGGGAAAAAAATCATCTTTGTCTACATCACTACATATCTTTTATTGTTATTGGCCTAAAGAATACGAAACATCTAGTAAAGGTACACAACCTAAAGATTCTCAATACCACCTACCTTAAGCTACACCAAGCGACCAAATGGCTTTCTGCTAGATTATTTTTCTTCTTTTCCCAAGCACTTTATTCCATTTTATATTCTTCCTAACCTATACCTACCTAGACCTACCCTCACCACTATGCATTGTGTTTTCTCTACTTTGTTTTTATGGGATTTAAAAAATTTAATTTACAAACTCAATTATTGTGAACCTTTCAGACGATTCTTATTTCATTTGATTTTATTCATTCCCTTTTGAGGCAAACATCATTAACTTCGCAAAAAAATTACAAAAACAAAACAAAATGAAAAACAACCTTCAAAAGTTTTATGTTTTGTTATTTTTCTGTCAATTTTGCAAGGCCATATGATATGACCGGAAATGAACGCTGCCGCCATCCATCGAGAAACACACAAACATCACACATGTTGAATATAATTAGCACACACGTGAAACAGAAATGTACGGTATATGTATGATAGTATAAAAATACCAAAATTAAATAAAAATAAAAAATTAAATAAAAACAAAAACAAAAACAAAATATAATAAATAAAAAATAGTTAACGATTCGTTGAATTTTCTGAGCAATATCTTCCACTTCGTTTGAAGCTTTGAAGTTAACAGAGACCGGATATATATGTAAAAGTCTGTATTACACACAAAAATATCCTTCTCTTAATTTATATCCATAAAATAAAATTTACATATGTCTCGATTATGCATAAACATTTTTATATTTAAACAAAAAAAATTAAATATTTATGGAGCCAGCGTAAAAAAAGAGAGTTTTTATATTACATATATTATAATTTAATTTAAAATATAAAGAAATATATATATATATATTTAGTATAATTTATTTATTAAGTTTCATATTTTTTTATTTATTTTTTCTTAGCGTTGTTATACAAAAGAAAAGACAATTTTATATCTACTCGTAATAACCATTATATAAAGTGCAGCACCTCTCATATTAATTAAATTATATTTTGCAACTTTTATAAAAATCACGATTACATTTAGAGTTTTCATATATATGTATACACCGACATAAAACATTTATAACCAATTTTTTACATTTATTAATTATAAAACTATTAAATTATAGTTAAATCATATATTGGGCTTAGAGAAAATTTTGTAAACATTAAAATAGTTTTTGTTTTATGTTTGTTTGTTAATTTTATGAAAATATTTATTTATGAGTACTGAATTTAAATAGTAGTAAAAACATATTATAAAAGCTAAAAGCATATTAAATAATAACCGGGTTTGTTTAGCGTTTTGTGTAAATTTTATTTTATTTAAAGTAAGCGACAAAATAGTTTTGGTCTTGATTTTGAAACCTGTACTTGGTTGTGTTAAAATTATAATTTATTAAGTCAACCACATTTCTAATTTTCTAAAAATGCAGGCTTTTTGAAGGTATATGGTGGGGTATGTGGATTTCTTAAAATGTTTTTCGAAATTTCTAGTTTATAGAAAAGATAGCAAGTATACATAATTCGTTAATAAAGTCTCAAATATAAAACCAAATAGTCCAAATAAACACAGGTCAACAGGATTACGAGTATTTAGCTGTTAATAAAATCATACTTTTTCTAAGGTTTTTGATGGCTTTTTTTAGTTCGAATCTAACTTCAAAACCAATCTATCAAGTCGGTTTTTTTGGAATACAACCTTTCATAATTCGAAAAAAAAAAAAAAAAAACATTATAAGGCTTTTTTTAACCCTTGTAAATCCATAAAGTAGTTTTTTTTATGAACAAAATTCGTGATGATTTTCCAATCCCACAATCTCTTATTTCAATATTCCGTTTAAATTTTTTTCCGAATCTTTATTTATTTTAAAAAATAATTCCACATTTGTTGTAACTCTTTACCTGCCCTGGATCCACCTAAAAAGAACACTGCTTAAACGGTTCTTCACAAAAAAACACAAAACGGTATAAATGAAAATTGTGTTCTGATTACAAATTCGTAGTCATAACGTTTTAAAATATTTTGAAGAATATATTAAAATAATTTTGAAAATGGATATTTCCGAATTTAAGCACATACGAGTACAACATAAATAAGAGTTTTGAATCAGCACCAAAACTTAGCTCTAAAACAAATTATTCAAAACCATTAGGAAATTGCATTCAAGGTATTTCGAAACTTCAGAGTGAAATGAAGAACCATAAGCCTTTTCATAACTAACAACAATTTCCGAAAACTAAGTTAGATATTAAAAAGATTTAAACAGTATCTAGAAGATAAAGATTTGGATTTTGTAAAATCATCGTACAATATTTTTTTGAAAACAAAGTTGTGTTTTACCCTAGCCTTACAAACAGCGTATTTTGTATTTTGTTTGCATTTTCAGAGAGTTTTATTTTAAAAACTTGACATTATAGAAAAATTATAAGTTCGAATTAAGGACATAAAATTCATTTGAAGTGTTATTTGGTTTGTGCAACAGAAAAAAAAACTTAATTTTGTTGACCAATGTTATTTGGACCATAAACCTTATCTTTACAGATTAGTTTTTGAACTCAGATGAAATTTCAGAAATTCTAAGACCTACAGCTCGCTAAAGGTCTATGGGTAATAGAGATATATGTACATATGTATGTACATATGTATGAAAAAGTAGCACTTTATTACAAGTTTTATATAAAAATTGATTGGAACTGAAGTTGAATTCTTGACTAAAATTTTGTATCTAGTAAGTGGAATACTTTATCAACAATGATAAAAGGATATCATTCAAATGGCTGCCAAAACTCAGCACTATATCCTCTTCGTGCAATCTTACATGACCAATTCAAGCATTTACGGATGTATATCCGTAACGTAACTTAACAACTTTTAGGTCTTAAATCGATTGCTGAGGTTTAACATAGGTACACTTTATCTTTCAGTTGGTCCCAGAGAAAAAAGTTTAAAGTGTTAAATCACAACATCTGTTATCGGACCATACGACGTTTCACGAACGACCAAAAAGTGCTTTAGTCATGCAAGCTGTGACTCATATGGCGGTGTTTTTAATTGTCAACTGTCAAAAGAGGGCAGCTTTAAAAGAGACAACTAAATAGATAACTATTCACTACGAAACCTCTTATTGGAAACCCCTTCAAGATATCAATACTATCTACAATCTTTAGTCGAAACTGTCAATCATCGCTTTTTTTTGACGTTTGGTTTTTAAAACAAAATAACAAGCATATAATTTAATTTAATGGCAAATGGTTTGACAAATGTTATCGGGAAAATGGGCGGATCGAATAAATTCCAAGTGAGGTCTAATTTTCTACCACTTTTTGCAGCAATTGAGGACCGTAGTCAGCAGTACACTCCGAATATTCTCTTCCAAGGTGTCCAAGGTGTCAATCGCTTGAAGCTTATTTTCGTAGACAAGTGAAAAGTGATTTCAAGCGGCGTGAAATCGCATGATTTTGGAGACCACGCCACAAGGCCACGACACGAGATAAAGCGCTCACCAAAAGTTTCCTTCAATAAATTGATTGTTTCGTTGGTTGAACCAAAATTTCGGTAATAAATTTGCACTATTTGCAAAGTGTTGTTAAGAAGTAAGTCCAAACTGAGCAAAGCATAAATCAAGTGACAGCTGTCAAAAAGACCAACTCACCCGCTCAAAGAAAAAACACCTGTATTTAAGAAATTTATTTTAAAAGTCTTTTAATAAAATCGGTATTGCAGCTAAAGAAAAAGAGGGAATGCTTAAGTTAGAATTCCCATATTTGTAATGAAAGTTTAAATGTTAAAAGACACATTTGAGATAACACACGTTTTGTGGGATATACATTAGGCCGGAGCGCTGATGTATGGGGAAAAAATTAAATGGGAATATCAAAAACATACCCCCGCAAAAGTTGTGTCAAGTCTTTTTAATATTTTTAAGATTTTTTTTTTAAATTTTTAAAATGACCGCTAGGGGTCGCGCATCGCAATTTAAAAAAAAATTAAATATATTATATACTTCTTTATAACTTCCTTTGGGTCATTTAATTGTTTTCAAGAGCACGTTTTACTTTTTTAAATGCCCACTAGGGGGCGCGCACTTCAATGAAAGAAAAAACAAAACCATAAGTGGTAGAACACGTTTTTTTTTAAATTCTTAATTTTTGTTAACAATAATAAATAAGAAAACCAAGTACAATTGTTGTATTTTTAATTTGTTTTTTTTTTTTTAAGTTTTATTTAATATAGTTTTTTTTGTTTCTACATTTGGAAGTTCTTTTCGTGAAATTAAAGTATTTTGAATAACTCCATCCCTGTTCTTAACTCCACAAACAGTTTGGGAAGCTTCAGTCACCAGCTTAACCGCTCTTTCAACTGCTTGGCTGTGACAAGGAAACTGTTTTAAAAAGTTAGATTTGGTAGTTTCTTTTTGTCCCACAATATCCCAAAGTTCTTCTTCGGTAAAATCTTTTAGTACTGGAGGTTCAGTTAAACGGTGATTTTCAGTTTTCCACCAATCTATTAACTCGAAATATTCACCTGCTTCGAATTGAAAGTTTGGGAGCTGAAAATTTCTCGAAAATTGAGCCTTCTCGGACACCATCGTTTATGACTTTGCATATTTCGTAAAAATACTTTTGGTCCGAGCTCAGACAGGCCAATAGTATTTCCGGTAAATGTATTCGAACTGCTTGATACTAAACGACGCCTAAATTTTGAAAGTTCTTTAAGTCAAATTTCCAATTTCTCCGGAGTATGCGCTTGGCCCAGTTGTTTTACCATACAGTTTCTCAAACAAGTGTCTTAAAGGTAACTCAACTCGTTGGCATGAAGTAAAACAAATAGACCATTGCAAAGGTCGCTGAATTTTCGTCTCAATTTTCTGAATGATTCCACCTCTTACCCCGGTATTAACATTGGTACCGTCGCGTCGCATCCAATAAGTTTGAGACTATTAACTGATATGCACGATTTTTTCAAGAAGTTTAGTATCTCATTGGTAATTGTCTCTGCTTTCCCGTTGTGTGATGTGATATGACCTAGGTACTGGCTATCAGGTTCTCCAATCAACACAATATGCTCTTCAACCACATTGCCTTTGGCTGTTTTTGTGATGTCCTTGCGACCGTCAAAGTAAATGTCCACGGGATGCCGGTTAGAACTCTGATCCACTTCCATTCTTTGTTTGGATCTCTCCCTCCATATTTTGCTTCTATCAACAATGTTTGACCGATCCATATTATTAATAACTCCATAATCCGTTCAGACAGCTGTAACAATAGTTGCTGTTGCCCTATCAAATATCTTAAATCTGTCTGCGACCTTCGCAACGTTCGGGAGAGATTTACCAATAGCCATTTTTCTTTGAGATCTTTGATCTTCCAGGAAGGAGCGTTCTTTTGCGTTTGAAATAGTTTTGAATTTTCTGAACTGACAAAAATCATATTATTAAATTGAAAATAGCCTTCAAGAAATGTATCTAAAAAATCCCATTAAAATTTTTTGTATGAACTAAAATTTATTGCTTTTTTGATGGTTTTTCAACGTTGAAAACCGAACGATAAAAAGACGAAGAGGTTTTAAACAATGTATAGAACCTTCTTCAATTTGTTCATATGAAAAAAAAAAAAAAAATCAAAATTAAACAAAAATTTTCTCTCGCACTGCGCGACCCCTAGCGGTCAATTTAAAAAAAAATAAAAAAATTTTTAAAATTTATTTTTTAACCATACGCAACTTTTACGGGGGGTATGTTTTTGAATTTCCAAAAATAAAAAAATCACTCCGCCTTAATATACAATTGGCAAATACAATACATAAATAATCGTTAAAAAAATTAAAATTAAAAAAATCTATTTCCACTAACCACTGAGTTCACCATTAAAATAATTTTGTTTTTCTTTGTTTAATTTAAAAAATGTCAAACAATCAAAAATCAACTTAAGTTTGTCCGCACTACGAATGGTTTCATTCATAATGTAGTTTGGAATTTTGAATAATTACGATGGATTTTGTTAAGTGATTATACAAGAAGTCAATACGTTAGTACAACTTATCTATTTTTGAAAAAATAGAAGCATTAAAAAAAATACTAATTATCAAAGTCAATCAATAGATATTTAAAAGAATAAAATAAATTATATAAAAATCATAACCAAATCCAAATGCCCGTAACGCGCCATATTTTAAATAAAATTTTCACAACACTTTAATCATATACCTACCTTACCTACTACCATACTCGTACATACATAATAACATAAATAGATATTTCACAATATAAAAATATCATCGATGTTTTGATAGATGTGAATAAAATAATATTTAAAAAATATTAAAAACAAAAATCAATGTGGTACAAGTAAGAGAATATTATTTAGAAATATAATTATTATGTAGGTATTATTTTATACCAAAAAAAGAAAAAAACAAACAAACAATTAAATTTAAAAAATTAAAGTATTTTGTGTTAAAAGAAATTAAAACCAAACAAACAAATAAAATGTAACAATTAAAAACATTATAAAAGTAAGAGTATTCTATTGATATTATTATTATTATTATTATTTTATGTACCTATACATATATTTACTAAACGTTTAGGTTAAAGGAAACGTAAATTTTTGTTAAAAGAAATTTAAAAAAAAAATAAAAATACAAAATAGTAATAAAAGAATGTTTAATGTATAATGATGAGAGGTAAATTAGACGAGGTAAATAAATGTTAATTATTTATAAAAAATAAATGAAATATTTAAAAATGAATATAAAAAAAATGTTATTTCATTTCACTTTACTTATTAAAGACTATTGTAGAAAGCAAGAATACCAAACTGAATAATTTAAATTTTGTTTAAGCGACGATTTCAAGGTCTTATTTTCATATCATGAATCATAGTCATGAAATATTAATATCAAGGGTATTAATATTTCATGATTTTAAGTTTCAGCATATATGTATGTACACTTAGTGCAAACAAAGGTTCGAAAAGACACCATGAAAATTTTAGTGAACTTATTAAAATTATAAATTAGGTGGCGCAACAGTCCATGAAGAAGGCTCTGGCCTAGTGACTTACAACTCTCAACCATTTCTGTGTGCGAGTAATGTTGTCAGAGATGGAAGGGACCTACAGTTTTTAAGCCGAATCCGAACGGCTAATTTAAGAAAGCACTTTTCATGACAAGAATTACTCTTGGAGGATTTGTCAATTCCTTGCAAGAGGCAGTACCCGTGAAAAAAGTTAGGTGACACAGGCTGGGATTGAACCCAAGACCCCTTGCATGACAGTCCAACGCACTTTTTTTTTTAATTCATTTGTATTCATTATTTCTTAAACCTATCAAAAATTCATAAAACTAGCCTAATTAACCATAAATTACAACTAACTTACTGGTTCATACGGACACTCTAACACTCTAACACTCTAACACTCTATAACACTTAATACTAATGCCTTTCGGCCCTAAGATCTATTTAACTTCAATTAAATTTTATTAACTTCCCATAGGAAGTTATTGTAATGGGTCCGATTTGTCAAATTGAAAATTTTGACATTTCTCGACGTTTCAAGGTCCCTAGAGTCGAAATAAAAGATTTTTAGAAAGATGTCTGTGCGTGCGTGTGTACGTACGTCCGTACGTCCGTACGTCCGTACGTTCGCGACGTTTTTTTCGTTGTCTATAGCTCAAGAACCAGAAGAGATATCGACTTCAAACAAATTTTTTTATACAGATAATAACGCAGAAAGATGCAGAAAGGGCTCTCAAGAATATTGCGTGGGTGGTTTTTTTACCATAGCAGTTTAAAAAAAAGGTGAACATTTTGGTTAACCCTTAATATCTTACAAACCAAAAATGCTAGAGACTTGAATTAAATTTTATATAATATATTGTAACCTGATTCCAAACAAGTATATTTTTTGAAAAAAATCCAGTTAACAGTTTTTTTTATAAATCAAAAAAACTGAAAAAAAAAATTTGTCACCTCGAAAATTTTACGAATACAAAATGATTTTATCTCCAAAACAATTTTGTGCAACGAAGAATAATGTTTTTGACATCTGGTAAAATTTTGAGAAAAATCGAATTGATAGTTTTTTTACAAAAAATAAAAACCTAAACAAAAAAATTAAAAAAAGTTGGTAAAAATTGATTTTCGACTCAAATATCTTTTTAAAAATTTAAGATATTGGGTTTTAACTACTTTTATCTTTTGAAAAATAATGTTGTCAACATGCAGTAAAATTTTGAGAAAAATCGAATTGACAGTTTTTTTTACAAAAAATAAAAACTTAAAAGAAAATTTAACAAAAGTTGGAAAAAATTGATTTTCAAAACTTTGAGATATTGGCTTTTACCTTTTAAAAAAAATTGTTTTCAACATTCAGTAAAATTTTGATAAAAATCTAATTGACAGTTTTTTTACAAAAAATAAAAACCTAACAAAAAAAACAATACTAAAACTTGGTAAAAATTTACTTTCGACTCAAATAGCTTTTCAAAAATTAAAAATATTGTCTTCAAACTTTTTTTATTTCACAGAAAATATTGTTTTCGATATTCAGTGGTTTTTTATAAAAATCCAACAGTCTATTTTTTCATAAAAAAATAAAATCTACAAGAAATAGTACGCAAATTTGGTAAAAATTGATGTTCGGTTCTTGATATCTCTCAAATTAATTTAATTCATCTAATTAGTAAAAATTTAAGAAATGCTACTAAAATTGGTAAAAATTTGTTTTTCACTAAAAATCTATTTAACAAAACTAGATTTTCAAATTAAACTATTTCTTTATATGAAAAATATTGTTGGTAATTTTAAAATTTTTAAGAATAATTCAACTGACAACTTTCTTGACCTAACACGAAAACCTACAAACTTTTAAGCAAGACAAATCGACAGACGGGATGGGAAGTTATCAGTGTGGGTCGCATCCCAGCCTGTTTTTTATTTTTGTATTTAATAGAAAATTTGAAAAAAACTAATATCAATATCCTTTTTTATTTTTACTTAAAACTACTTAAAATAAGGTCCTTAATATAAAACTTAAATCTAACTTAAACTACCTATTCCAACTATAAACTTCTTAAAACTAGAACAACAACTTAGCTTATTTTGTTGTCCTTTTTTTTCTTATTCCATGTTTTTTTTTTAATTTTTTTTTTTTGTATTTTTTTTTTTTTTTTTTTTTTGTTTTTTTTTTTTTTGTTTATTTTTACAGCCGGTACTGCGTCGTAAACACTGCCGCTCGAACACCCGAAACTTCTCCATCTGGGAAGGGGCAACGTTGAACCACGCAGGACAACCATAAACGATCATCGGCCGTATGAGGGCCATGTAGCAAATTACCTTCACTCTTGGGTCAAGCCGACTGCTGTAAACAGCCGTTTCGTCCGAGCGAAGGCCTCTGGCCCTGGTCACAGCAGCATTTATATGTCTGTCGAAATACAAATACTGGTCTTTTTTTGCTCGCTAATCGCTGTCCGTGAAGTCCCAAAAATCCCAAAATGAATCTAAGGCGTCTGATGAAGAAAAAAGGCGAACAAATGAACCTTCTGGAGCTCCGCATTCAATTTTTAGGAAATAATGGTCGACAATATTTTGTTCCTGGCAATCAAATTGCACGTTTTTAATCGGTTTTGATAGCCTTAATTCAAATCCGACTTCAAAATTATTCTATCGCGTAAGGTTTTTGAGATATTACTTTTTCAAATTAAGGCTTTATGAGGCTATCTTAATTCATAAAGTAGCTTTTGAGCTTCCTATAGGAAGTTATGATGAACGGCCTGATTTGCCGAATTGAAAATTTTGACATTTCTCGACATTTTACTGTCCCTATAACCTACATAAATCAAAGATTATTAGAGCGATGTCTGCGTGTGCGTATGAACGTTCGTATACGTCCGTTCGGGAAGCTATTTTCGTCGTCCATGTTCCAAAAACCAGTAAAGATATCGATTTCAAATAAATGTTGTTACTATACAAGCAGAAAGATGCAGAAAGGACTTTCAAAAACATATCTCACGATTCACGAATCATTAATTAATCATTAATAATTGGATGTGATACCAAACTAGTATAATTTTGAAAAAAACTAACTGTTTTTATGAATCAAAAAATTGAAAACAAAATTTGTCGCCTCAAATATTATACGATCAAAAATACGAGTTCATTTTCAAAATAATTTTATGCAACATAGAATAAAATTTTCGACGTCTGGTAAAACTTTGAGATAAATCGAATTGACAGTTTCTTACAAAAAATAAAAACCTAAAAAAAAACGTCTCTAAAAGTCTAAATAGATTTTGGACTCAAATATCTTTTCAAAAATAAATTAATGTCATCTTTTAAAAAATGTTATTTTTATCATCTTGTAAAATTTGTATACAAATCCATAAGTCAGGTTTTTTCATTAAAATTAAAATGTACAAGAAAAAGTACGCGAAATTGGTCAAAATTGATATTTGATTCTCGATATCTCGTGAATAAATAAATGTATTGACTTCAAAATGAGTGCAAAATTTTGTTTTTAACGTATGATAGTGATGTTAGAAAAATCCAATCTGTATTTTTTTATATAAGAAAAAAAAAAAACACTATAAACGAACACTGCTAAAACTGTTTTTCGACTAAAAATCTCGTTATCAAAAACAGATTTTGAAATCGAACTTATTTTATCATATGCAAAGTATAGTTGCCAACTTTTAGTTAATTTTTTAGAAAAATTCAATTGACAACTTTTTTTAAAAAAAAAACATGAAAACCTACAAAAATAACAAAAAAAAACTGATAAAAATTGGTTTTCGACTCAAGTATTATGCGAACAAAGAAAGATATTGACATTAAGTTTTGTCATCTCTCAAAAGATATTGTTATTAATATTTTGATTGATTTTAAACTACATTTCCATTAATAGCTATTAATATTTTGTTAAAATTTTAGACAAATCGACACACGTGCCTCAAATTAATATTAAAAACACACTGAACCATTTGTGCTAAAACGGCTTGCAACAGAAAAAAGCAAAACGTGTTGAAAGTAATTTTTGTTCTTGTAACGAATCTGTCGTCTAAACAATTCATACATATATGTACAAAATAAATATAAAAATAATGTTGAAAAAGGGTATTTTTAAAATTTGAGCAGATAGTTAAAAACAAAGTTCACATTTTGAAAATCAGCAGTAAAAATTAACTCCAAAACGTGTTTTACCAATGTATGAAATCGTACATTTCAAGATTCGCTCAAATGTTCTTATAGAGTCAAATAAAGACTCAGAACTAATGAGAATTTTCAGAAACTAAGTGAGACGCTAAAGTGTTTTAACTGTGTTGAGAAACAAAGATTTATACTTTGCAAAATCGTCATACAATTTATTGTTAAGGGATATGTTGAGTTTTAACTTATCTTTTAAAACAACGTTTTTGGTTGTTTTTAGCATTATGAAGGTTTGTCAAGGGGTATATTTTGAAAAAGTGAAAGAAAAATTTAAAGGCGAGAATCAAATTCAGGACATCTTAATCCTTTAAAAAAGGATTATTTCGTAGATTTATGTTTGGTAATGCAGGCTATTTTGGTCAATTGATTTTAAATGCAAATAAAAAACTTTATTCCATCTTTTACCCAACGTTTCGTCGCTACTCACGACTTCTTCAGGGGTGTTATTATGATATGTTGTTTTTTGTTGTTGTATTTTACATTGTTTTGTTTTTTAAATCTTATTTAAATCTTATGAAAACGAAAAAAAAAATTAACTAATTCAATAAATTAACATTAAAAACAAGAGACTAATAAATTAAAAAAACAAACATAAATTATCACAGTGTAGTTCAGGTACTTATTTTATTGCTAATTAGCATTAGCAATAAAATAAGTACCTGATCTACACTGTGATAATTTATGTTTGTCTTTTTAATTTATTTAATTAGCCTGCATTAATAAACATACATAAATCTACAAATATTCATTAAAAAATTGGTCACATAAAACATATGTACATATGTAATTAAAGGATTATTTCGTTTGTTTTTATTTGTTTAACGTAATTTTGTCGACCATTGAAATTATGCGTTCCCTCGTAAGAACAACTAAACTCCAAACATTTAATTATTGTAAATACATTTTTAGTTTTGCACATACTTCAGCACCCCTCAAAAAATTTCAGCACACGCCTTTGAATTGTTTAAGTAAGCTTTTTTCTCAAATTACTTTTATTCTTGACGCCGCCGTCATAAAGTTAAGCCCTACATATATAATAGAACAACAAAAAAATACAACAAGAAAAGTCTTAACTTCAAGTTAAAAAAAGGAAAATTGAAAATTAGGAGTATCTTCCTGAAACTAACTCCTCCATTTAAACCCAATACCCATTTAAAACCACAAACACGAAACATGATGAACCTAAAACTCGAAAACCCTGTTAAACCAGGGGTGGGATCGGCTAATGTGATTTGTGATAGTTGATAGTCATAAAATAAAAATTCCGTCTGCGTAAGGTGATAATCACATGTGATAGTCACATATTTGTGACTTTTTCTTGTGACAGCTATTTTGTTGTCACATCTAGGTATAATTGACACGATATAAATCGATTTCTTATTGTTTCTTCTATTTTCGTAAAAAATGAACATATTTATGTTGTCCAAAGATTTAATTATTTGGTCAAAGTTTTCCTTTTGCGCCTCAATAAATTTTTCTTGCAATTGAATTTGCTTTTGGGCCAGCATGTTTTCATTGTCTATCTTTTTGTTTTTGTTTGTGGCTTTTGTGACTTTTTCTGTTAGAACCGCTGGCGCTGGTTGTTGTGTATCCACCATCTCCGACTCCACTAAGGTATCACCAATTAATTCATTTAATTCACCTTCGAATTCTAAATTAAAAAGAAATTAATCTTTAAGAAAAAAAAGAAAAACAACAAAATGATCAAAAATACCCACCTTGTTCCTCACAGCCAAAGTCTGACACACCGCTTATACCATTTACAACTGCTTCCATGCCGCATACCCCAACTATTACCTCTTCGTTCGCATCTAATGTATGTTCAGTAAACGGTCCTCCCCCAGTTTTTGTTATTGATTTTTTGTTTTTAATTAATTTTTGTTTGGCGTTGTATTTCCGGACTGTCCAAAACTAATATTATTTGTATAGGGAAGAAACATTAAAAATAAAACTAAAAGCAGATAAACAAATCATACTCTTTTCCACTCCGCACAACTTTTTGACGGTGGTCCATTTGCGTTTAGTTGCTGCTTTAGTTTTTCCCACAAAATTCTATGGGCATTCCGGGAGTTGCTTCCTTTTTGGGAAAAGGATTTAGCCAGATCCGGGTGCGCTTCCATAAAGCTTGTTAGCAAATCTATTTGCGATTTGTTCGCTAGCACTTGTGACCTATAGAAAAGTGCAAATATATTGTGTTTCATTTTATAACATTTTCAATACATAATTTAAGCATTTACTTACATTTTTAACACTTTATTTTCAACCAACTCAATAAATTAGTTTGAAAAATCACTGGAAAATAAACTTCGCGGTAAAAATTGGTAAGAAGGAGAAAGTCAAATGACAAACGTCAAGCTATTCTTCTAAAGTGATGCCAAATTTCAAATAATTTTTGATGATCACATTACCCAGAAAGAAAATTTAATGTGATCACATTTGTTGATCACAAATGTGATAATCACACATCACATTAGCCGATTCCACTCCAGTTTTGTTATAAAACTAGTTTTAAAAATTCTCAAAATGACCGTAAGAATTTCTAAATTTGTATTTCCTAATCCCATTGATATTTTTAATCAAGAAAAACTTCACATCAATTGGTTTTTCTGATTTTTTTATTACACAAATTTAAATTCTGACAACTTTATGTGGTCTTCCTTCTGAGGATACAATGCAGCTTGTTCACACATAACCAAATATTCTTGCAGCACTTTCGGTGTCTGAGTGATTCGCTTTGTCCAACTTGCCTCGTAATCCAACTAATCGCGTCGTACTTTGCTTAAACAATTTTTATAAACAAAATTTTCGATTTTTCATTCTCAATTTTACAGTGCTTTTTCTATCATATTTTTGTGAGTTCTGATTTTATTTAACATTTTCTTTAGGTATAATGTCAAAATCAACAATCACCGAAGATTTTGATGAAGATCTCGATGTAGAGTTCCATTCCGACATAAAAATTGCCAAAACAATTCTGAAAACATTAAAAAGACCAAAAGGTAACCACTAACCATAGACTTCTGCTTTCATCTTCTTGTACAAACTTCTTTTAAAATATGGGTATTTAACTCTTGAATTTCACTTACAGACCGTGAAATTGCTTTAAGTTTGATTGAACGTGTAAAATTACTTGATTCGAATAGTTTAGAAGTTAAATCCAATCGAAATAAATTCACAAAATATTTTCTCAAAGTTCTTCAAAAAAACAGCGATACTCAGCCAAAGGAATATGACAATTGGGTAAGAATACATTGATTCAAACCAAAATATTCTCTCTTTTTATAGGTTCAATCGAAGGAGATTGAAAAGCAAATACAGACCAAGTCGTAACAAAAATATTGAAATTAAATCATTCATGACAAATATTTTTGTTACGAAAGGAGATATGAAACTTTTTCTGCTGAAGCTAACTCAGTTTTGTTTTGTTCTTTAGTTTAAACCACACGAAACCAAAGAACCTACAGAAAAAACTTTATGGTCGCCTGATCGTCGCACGTTTATAGCAACAAAAACTATTCCAGGCTTTGGTATGCTTGTCTACATGGCCGTTACTCATGAACCAGAGTTAGGTTGGCAGGACTATGGTTTTCTATCCTATGACTTTATGAATAAACAAAATGCTTAGCTTTTGATTTCTATATATTTTCTACTTTTGACTCAAAATGAGGCAAATAGTCATTTTTGTATTTTTATTTTGTTAATAAAAAGTAAAAATTAAACCTAATTAAAAAAGTGTTGGACGGCACTTGTGTTACATTGTTTTTTTTTTCTTAATGAATTTGTTGAACTTGTTCTTAGGTTAAATACAAATTTTGGACGGATTAAAAATCTCTGCCAGGTTTCTTCTCATGATTCTATCTCATCAGGAGGTAGCCTATGAAAATTACAAATCCCATCATAGATATTCTTAGAGTTGTGGCTCCATTGCAGCTGTCACCGCCACAATAACACTCTTCCCAGTAGTCACCATTTTCGTGGACACCCCAGTTGCAAACTCCTGTGACTCCTGTGTCCGAAACGGATGCACAACGTCGAATTACTTGACGCCATCTGCCATCCCCTATAATCAAAAAAGACGGACAAACACACACAAAAATCTCTCTTTAATTCTTAGGTTTTTTTCTTTTTAAACTTACATATGAATCCTCTTGGACCTTGTTGAACGACTTTCATACAAAACGATCCAGGCATGTGAGATTCATCGCTATTGCACTCAATTGGAATGTGTTCGGTTTTATTGAATTTCTTGTAAGCTCCACAACTATCATGACCCTTGGCATCTTGATCCGATGAACATTGATAGCATCTTATTGCTAGAGCTGTAAAAATTATAGAAAATAGTAAAGAAAAGTTGGAAAGTTTAAAAAACCAAGAAAAGACAACCACACCCAATTGTTTACTTGGAATTTCATTTTGTTAAATTAAATCAACGAAATTCAACTCACTTGGGATTATTATAATGGAGAGTAGAGTAATAAATAACATTGTGGACTTGTTATTCGTCATTTTCAAAGAGTTTTTTTTTTGCCAATTAATGTAATTAATTAGTAATTTACTTTTAAATTTAAACAAAAATAAAGGCACTTGTTTCGTATTTGTTTTATTTGTTTCGTTTGAGTTGACTGACACACTAAATGACAACTGAGTCAGACAAATGTCAAATGAATGATAGACGCTAGAGTCTCGACCTGTTGCATTTTTAATTAATGTCGATAGGGTAGTCTTGAACTATTTTTAAAGGGTGTAATACATGCAACCGCTTGAATTTAAACCGTTTTTCAGAAGGTTATTTTAAAATAAAGAAATAAAAATGAATGAATCGTTGTTAAACTAAGTATTTATATTCATTATTGATTTAAACAAACCAGATTTTTGTTTTTCAAAATGTCTTATTCGTAGTTACTTATCTCCTGAGGAGTTTTTGATTTTATTACAGCAACAAAAAGTAAAAACAAAACAACAAAAATTTAAAATAGGAAATTAGAACGCTGTGAAAAAAAGTTTGATTTTATACCTATTTTTTGATGGTTCTTAGGTCAAAAATGACAATTTTGGAACTGTTTTTGGTTTTAAATTCATTCAGAAGCCAAAACCTTATATAAGACGTGAGCTAAATATAATAGGAATCAGTTAAGAAGTTTTTGAGTTATCAGTCCCACCAATTTAGAAAAGTAATTTTGAAAAAAAGTAGAGCATTTAAACGGGATTTTTATTGATAAATAATGCAAATTTCATATTAAAAACGTACAGAAATTTTTTTAATTGTTATTTCAACTATTTGTTTTTGCATGCATCGCCCCCTTAAGCTGATTCGGTTTGATTTTTTTTAACTTCAAAATAATAATCCACAAATATCAGAATCGAAAAATATTGACACTCCATTACTTGATGAGTGTTTAAATAGACAAACAGCGAAATTTCGAACCACTTTTGACAATTTTGCAAATTACTCTAATAATTGCTTAAGTTCTTTTTTTCAAGAATAAATTTCAATTATTGTTAAGAAATGCCTCATTTACACTTATAATTCCTATGTTTGTCAATTAATTTATCAAGCTAACAATCAATTAAAATTAAAAACAAACAAATCTGAAAAGAATCGAACCCGCTGTACGGTGTTAAAGAGTCGTTAATGCAGTTTCTTTAGAAAAAAAAAAAACATTTACAACGAGTCTCGATTTTCAAATGTCAAAAAATTCATCATAGCTTAGCTTGGTAGTTTCTGTTCTGTTTTGGGCGGAGGCTTTTTTAATTTATATTTTAATTTTAGTTTATGTTTTCCTTTTCGTTGTATTCATTCAAACATTATAAATAAAAACCATTTCCGCTACAATGAACGCACAAAATATAACCGTTTGTGTTGTATTATCCATATTATGTTTAATTCAAACAGGTAAGTCTTCCTCTCAACATTGTTTGTGCGTTTTATAAAACTTCTGGTCTACGCCCAGGTTTGGCCATAAAATGCTGGGATTGTCGCTCTGACAACGATCCCAAGTGTGGAGATCCCTTCGATAACAAGACCCTGGCTATAACAGATTGTTCACAAGAAAAGGAATTGCCACATTTGCCAGGTGTGCAAGCTACCATGTGCCGTAAAATTCGTCAAAAAGGTAAGTTCCAATAATTGGATTCGCCACAGAGCAAGATAATAAATTAATTATTGTTTTATTAGTTGGTGGCGAATGGAGATACTTCCGAAGCTGTGCCTGGATGGGAGAACCCGGCATTGGTGGCGACGAACGATTCTGTCTGATGCGCACTGGAACGTACAACATATTCATGGAATATTGCACCTGCAACAGCAAAGACGGTTGCAATTCATCGGGCTTCTTTGGACCCAATTCCCTGGCTGTGGCGATCACATCCGGCTTTGTGTGTCTCGTGGCGTGGTTGTTGCATGTTTAATTAGAACAGATGACTCCTTGGCATTTGGCATTTTCGCCTTTGCTGATTAGCAAATTAGATGATAAGAGAATCTCCGTTTATATTTTTAAAACATTTCGTCGTACATAGTTTTGTATTTATAAAGTGCCTGTGTTCTTGTGTTTTGTACAAAAATGAAAACCTACAAGAATCAATTCCGTCCAAATATTAAATCTTTCCAGATTTGCATTCTTAATTTTTTTTATATACTAAATAAAACTGACAATTTTAAACAAATTAAAATAACTAGTGCTCAAGTGCTCTTTTGACTTTAGTCTTAATTATATTTTAATGTTAAATGAATATACATACATACATTAATTATTATAAACAAACAAAAAAACACGTCCATATATATTTTTTGTACACAATAAAGTCATTGAACTTTTTTTAAGTTGAAAAATAAGTATAGTTTTGATATTGACAAAAATTGTTGCAGGTGCAGAAGGTCGAAGATGTAAACAGAAATGTGGATTTTCCTTGGCGGGATTTAATGAGGTTATTAATCTACAGTTAAACTTTCCTTAGGTTTGTTTCAAATCTTCGCATATTGGGGAATAAGAGTTTATAAAATAGGAAAAGAATTTCTAAAGCAGTTCAGGTGTAATTAGACAGACATTCACCAGGAGAAATTAATGGGAACAACTAAAAGGATAATGGACACATTTGTATGAAACATGGATGTTAAATTACAATAGATTTAAAAGTTATTGAGTAGAGTTCATTGTTGGTATTTTAATTTCATCTTGATTTCTTGGCGGTTTGAATACCACATAACACAATAAATATAGCTCCAGCATCTAACTTTACACAAGATTTCCCGTTTCCTTTTTTGGCTTTGACGCTGAATTAAATTTTGCCAGATTATTTAGTCAATTCAAATTAATTTAATTTGTTTATATTAATGATTGTTAAAAGTGATTCTTTGGCTATACTTAAATAAACGAATACTTATATGAAAACTGTAAACCTGAAAAATGTGCACAATTTCTAGATGGACAAAATTCATTTAAAGTTATTATTCATTTAAAATTATCTTAAGTTGATTAAAATACACAGTTTAATAATTTTAAAATTACATATGTACATACATACATATGTTTATGCTGTCTAATGAAACAAATAATAGAAATAGAAGTTATAAGGGGTGCTTCCGTTGTTGACCTGATGATTGATCGTTAAATCAAAATGGTGTCAAATCTTAATGTGATGTAGAATCAGGAAACACACAATTCAAATTTTAAATAAAAAATAGTTAATATTTGTGGCAGGACATATAACATATTCATTAATCGGTGTTTTCACTATTAAAATATGTATATAAATGTAGGTATATTTATTTTTGATCTAGACCTGTCAAAACAAAAATTTCCTCTGTTTTTGCATTCCACGGGGCAAAATGAATTGATTTATTTTTAAGATTTAAAGTCAAATCTGCGGATCTAGATTTGTTGATAGACACTCTTTACACTAATACTAATAGAATTTAAAAAAAAATGTTTAACTATAAATTTGAAAACTACACTCGTTAACACGTTACACTTATACAGTGGCAACAAAAATCAATACCAATCGTGTTCCATGCGCCACGAAAAAAATCAATTTTTGACGGAAATCTGAATTTACACATGAAAAAGATTTTAAGACTACGTTCAATGTCTGACTTCTAAATTTTCTCTACTCAACTTTTATAACTGGTTTTATTAAATACCTACTAGTTAATACATTTTTTTTCTTGTCAACTAAATACAAATTATAACGGGTGTTTTTTTTTAAACAACCTAGCATTTCTTATTTCGAAGTTAGTCTTTTTGACAGCACTGTTACTTGATTTATACTCAGTTTGGGCTGCCAAATGAATAGACTTACTTCTGCAAATCGTGCTAATATATTTAAAAAAAATTGGTTCGGCTCGAGCACCGCATCGAAATAATACAATTTTTGTAGCAAACGTCATGGGATTCGTGCAAGCCACTGCTTGCACACGGAGTAATCAGCAATATAGTCGGCGGCGGTCGAAGTTGAAGAAAGGAAGAATTATAGTCTGGCGGTTGGAGTTACAGAAGAGGTAAATATTGGATTTTTTTTCGAAAACTACCAGTTGTAAACTTTGATTTTACTAGGCTAAACCTATGATGTACCAGTTGTAAACTGTGATATACCAGACTAATAATCTGTGATGTACCAGATTTACTAAGATCTGAGATTTCACCAGTTAAACAATAAATTGAGATTTAACCAGGTTAAGCCTGTGATTACCGGGTGATTGCGATCTACCGGGCATGAGCTCGAGATTTAAAATAAAAACCATAAAAGGAAGCAAACCAGGACCGTACCAGACCTCCGAAGATAAAATTACTGCGGCGACCATACAGCACGCCCAGCCAGCAGACAACCATCTATACACAACCAATTAAAGAAAAAACACAAAATTATATTTAAATTGAAATAATAAAGCTAAATTAATAAAACTAAAGTTTATAGTACTTTTCTTTAGTTCCGAACCCTGGAAAACACCGCTGAGTACTTACCCCAGCTGGAAACCCAAAGTACCATTACAAATTGGCTACTTCCGAAAACATTTTTAAAACATAATGACAAACCCTTCATTGTATACTAACGCTTAGTAATCGGTAATAGCATTAAATTATTTGTGTTTTATTTGTTCTTAAAAACCACATGTTGAGAAAAAAACATCTTTTACTTTTCCGAAAGTCGATAGCTTTAGTTTCCGTCAAGTTTTTGAGCTTTATTTATTTTTTAATTCGATAAGAAAATATTGTTTCTCTTGCCAATTCGCGAAGAAGTTTTTCATTTTTGTTTATTAAAAGTTTGATAACTTTGCACCTGTTTATAATTATTTTCTTCAAAATTAAACTAAAAATGAAAAATCCTCACATATACAAAAATATAAGAAAAATGCTGTATTGAAAAACGAAACAAGAAAAAACGTTTCAAAGCGTTTATATTTTTGTATGGTTTTAGCATTACTTCTAAAAATATAATTGCTAAGAATACTCTAAACGGGAGAACAAGTTGTAAAAAATTTTTAACCTCCACAATTTACATTCCTAAGCGATTCGATATTTTAATTTTTACGACACATAAGAACTATATGGCAAGTTTTGCATTCGTAAAAACTTTCGAGCTCGATATTTTAATCAAACATGACATTACGATGATAGAGAAGTCGAAGTCTGTCCTGGCCCCTACAGTGCAAATCATTGGGGCGATTGGTTTCAAATTTGGAAATAAAGGTTTGAGCAAATTCGCGTAAAGCGTTTTTTTAATTTTTTTAAGTCTGCAAATAAATTTTTGTTGTCAATAGATTTTTTTCGAAATTTTCGATACATTGGTCGCATTTAGAAAGCTAGTGGCTACGTAATCAAGGGATTCTGATTGGCTAAATCCAACTACAAAAGTAGTTGAAATTTCCCCCCCGACGTAGTGTAAAATTTTCGGCTACAAAGTTAGTGCACACTGGTTTTGGCGTTTCACAATCAGCTGCTCGGTAAGGACACAAGAATTCAAAATGAAATGAATCTTTCGGTATTTAAATACAAATATCTATAAATCAATAATATTATGTCTTCTATTTGGTTTTATTGAATTTAAAAAGAAAAAAAAAAAACAATTTTAAGTTCTGAAAACACAAATGTTTCTTATTTTATATATTTGTATTTGTCATTAATATGACAGTTCCGGATTGACTAGCTTTGTAGTGCAATTTTGCATTCACAAAGCTAGTTGAATTTTGACTATGTAGCCACTAGCTTTTTGAATGCGACCTTTGTTTTCTTAATATGGCTTCTTTAAATATAACAAAAATTGATTGGTCCAGAAGGGTACCATCATAGAACCTTTATTTTGTTTTTAAGTTTTTTTTTCAAGAACTAATCAAACGGTTTCAATTTTTTTTTCTGTACAAGCTCTTATACTGTCTCAATATTATTTAATAATCGTAAATGTCATTGTTTTTATTTTTGATTAAAAAAAACATATTTTTCGTAATTCGATGTCTTGAAAAAGGGATCATTACTCAAATGTAAAACATATATTAATATGTTCTAACTAACTGCATACTTAAAATATTTTTAAACTTAAATTAAAAAATTGAATATATACCTACAAAATTAATTTAAAAACAACCGCTCTAACGATTTTCAAATAAAATTTTTAAAAAATTAAAAAAAATGGAGTTTAAATTTTTGAAAACAAACTATTTTTGAAGGTACATTTTTAAATCTTAAATTACAGGAAATATTTTTAAACAGAATTTGGATACATGATCAAGTTCGTACGACCCAGTCGTGCATTTTATTTCTAAAACAAAACAGATCTCAGTACAAATTTAAAATCAATGTACTTGAATGTGTTAACTCTGCAAATTTAAAGAAAACTATAATTTGTATAGTTATTTCGCAATAGAATTAAACAAAATAAAACAATGGAAGGAAGTCAATAGCCTTAAAGTCCCACCGTTCAATAAATCGCTTTACTTACATTTTTGATTTGAAGCACAAGTATAAAAACTTCAATTAAAATAATTATTTTAAATATTATAAAAGAATTGAAAATAAAAAAAGAAAACTGATATATTAAGTTATAATTTTTATTTATTTTCTCGGTTTAATAATTTAAAATGGACAAATATTAAGAACTTGTGTGTCATACTTAAATTATGTACAAAGCTTTTTTAAATTAGCAGTGTTTTTCCACGCATCATTATAGCAACAAATTTACTTTAACTATTCAGCTCGAACATTGTGACAATAATTGTAAATAACAATTAAAATTAACACATAACACCATTAAGAAAAAAGACAATTAACACTTCTGTTCTTAATTTACAAAAAAAAACAAAATAAATGCTTTTATACTTCATAACATATTATTTTAAAACTGTAAAAGATAGATAGGTATTTAAAAATTTTACGATGCACCTTTTTGCTGCGCATATTAAATCAAAACAAAACTATCAGGTAACTCCAAGTACTGTAAATCTATTACATTATCAGGGTCATGAAATAGAAACTCAATAATGCCATAACGCCCATTGCAGTGTAACCAGTTGCAGAGTTACACAAGTCTCCCTTACAAATTTGACAACTTTCGACTTGTAAACTGTGGCTTACTGAGCATTTGTTTGGATCTTCACCGTATTCCTCGAATTGACAGTCTCGAGAAACAATCACTCCAGCACGATCTGAGAATAAAATATTTTTTTAATATTATTTTTAAATTATCAAAATTATTAGTGAGAAAATATAAAAATAATAATTCAAAAAAGAAAACAAACATGAGAGCTTTTTAAAAACTGGTTTTCTAATGCGTCGTTACATTAAACAACACAAAAAATTAATTTGTTTACAAATAAAAAGCTCGCTGCGGTTTAGCTGCCACAGCCCTGGTTATATAAATTAACATATTATTTACACCAACACGATATTGTTTTTTTGAAAAGCTACACAAGTTCAATTTGAAGAAAGTGACATCATCCATCTTTTGGACGCAAGATCGATTAATAAGATCATGGAAACGTTAATTTGATAGAGCTCACCTTTTGTGATGACCTTGTTGCACTTGGTCACTGGTAATGGGGTGGAAAGGCTGACAGGCCTGGGGGCGGTGTCACAGTCGACTTGCCTCAATTGCTTCAGCAGAGCCTCATCGGGTTTTTCTTCAGCACATCTTGGATCGGTGGTCGATCGACATGAATAGCACTTAATGGCAGAGCCTATAATACCAAAATTTTATTTTTAAATTAGGAATGTTCAAATAAATTCAAAATGCGTGTTTTTTGTATACTCACAGGTGTTCACCAAACAAAAGGCCACAATTAGGGCAACGATCAATTGCTTCATCATTGTGATGCGATAGAGAGAAAATATACTTCAGTTGTTCTCGAAGGAAAGTTAGATACTGAATCTAGAAAGCAAATTTCGTAACAAAAACAAGATACAGTCATCAGTAAATTTAGTTTTTTGAAAATATCAATAATTATATGCAGGTTTGTATTATTTAAATTTATTTTTGTGACATAAATTAAAACAAGCACTAACTTTTATTTTTGTTTTTGTATTTTTTTTTTCTTAGGAACCTCCGTGTCTGCTCGGCGATGATATAAAGTAATAACTGAAAAATAAAATGTAAAAATAAAATTGCTTTGGGTAGGTAGATATTCAGTTTTTTCGGGAGCCTATACAACGCTACATCACAGTCCCACAAAAAGTAGTATGAGATCATATTTACTTGTTTGTTTTACTTGGAGATTGATATTGTGCACTTGCACCACGTAAAGTTTGCCAATTCGAATGGGAATTTCCTTGAGTTGCCTTTTATGGGTCTCTTCATTTGCATATTAGCTTTAATAAGAGTGAAGAAAGACAACTAATTTGTTTACAATGTTTTGCACTTGAAACTTCGAAATATCGAGTCATTTTTATTTAAATAAACTTAAATGAACTTTTTCCAAAGTTATTAATTCACGAATATTGGTTGAAACGGGTGTTTTTTTAGACGTGTGTTTTTTAATCTGGCAATACATTTGTTTAAGTTGGCCCTTTTGACAGCTTTCAATTGATTTAAGTTCAGTTCTTGCGTCATGTGGCCTAGCCTCCAAGATCACGCGATTTGACAGCGATTAATTTATTTTCAGCCAGCCGCTACGGTCACTTGCAAAATTTTTAAAACATAATGGCATAATCATAATAATAAGTTCTTAGTTCTTTGTCATTACATTAAATTATGCATATGCCCACGTCTAAAATATTTTATGTTTTGACCAATTTCAATAACATTTAGCATAATATTAGGTTTAAGTTCTTAGATAAACTAAGTAAATGAAATAAAATTAAACAACAATTTAAAATTTTTGTCACCTCGAAAATTTTACGAATAAAAAATGGTTTTATCTCCAAAACAATTTTGTGCAACGAAGAATAACGTTTTTGATATCAGGTAAAATTCGAATTGACAGTTTTTTTTTATAAAAAATAAAAACCTAAAAAAAAAATGACTCTAACTTTTCAAAACTTTAAGAAATTGGCTTTAAACTATTTTTATTTTTTTTAAATAGTGTTGTAAATATTCAGTTAAATTTTGAGAAAAATCGAATTGACTGTTTTTTTTATATAAAAATATTGTTTTCAACATTCAGTAATTTTTTTTATAAAAATCTATAAAAATAGTACACAAAATTGGTAAGAATTGATGTTCGGTTGTCGATATCTCGTGAATAATAGAAAACATTTGCTTCAAATTAATTTCATTCATCCAATTTGTATTTGTTTTTATAAGAGATAAAAACTTTTAAAAAATGCTACTAAAATTGGTAAAAATTGGTTTTCGAATAAAAATCTCGTTAACTAAAATAGATTTTAAAATCAAACGATTTTATTATATGCAAAATATTGTTGGTAATTTTTAAATTTTTTAGAATAATTTAACTGATAACTTTTTTAACAAAACACGAAAGCCTACAAACCTTTTAAGCAAATCGACAGACATGATGGGGAATTATCAGTGTGGGTCGCATCCCAGCCTTTTTTTTAAATTAAAATCAGTCTGTTTATTATTAATTAATTAATGCTTGCCAAGTCCTTGTTATTACCAATTTTTTATTTATGGTTGTGAACTATATTGCAATTGTTGTTATGAAAGTAAACGTAAACTTAATGTCACTTTTAACAATATTGTTCGCTATGTCTTTGGCTTACGAAGATATGATCGTGTATCCAATTTTGCTACCCTGCTGCTTGATATGACCTTTGATAACTACCTTAAATTTCGTAGTTTGTTGCTATTCGCTGATGTACTGCTTACACACCAACCACAATACTGTTTTGACAAGATAAATTTCCCTACCTCTAGTAGATCTCGTCAATTGATTCATCCTCGCTTCACATGTTTAACATCCGAACGTCAATTCTTTATAAACTCAGTCCGACTCTGGAACTCTCTTTCTCGCGCCATTACGGTAATCCAAAACGCAACAAGAATTAAAAAGGCTCTTAAAGATCAATTTTCACATAGCATTTAAATAATCGAATTATTTTTTTTTCTTTACAAATGTATATTTCTGATACTCTAACTTGTTCTTTTTTCTTTTTTCGCATTACTTAGTTTCAATCGTGTATTATAATATTAGATACTGAATTATTAGCTTACTCTACCAATTTGTATTATTAGCTTGTAACTATTTTATAAGACATTGTATCTTACAGTTATTAAGTATTCACGAATAAATTAAATGAAATGAAAATGAAATGAAAAATGAAATGATGACGAATATCTATGCAAAATAATCTGTAACAAAAATGTTTGTACCTATATTCCTTAAAGAAGGCTTTAAATCACGAAATAAAGGGAATTTGAAGCTTAGAAAAGTTTCTCGTATCAAATTTGCCCGCTGCCAAAAAATGTTCTGCCAATTAAGAAAACTTTATTGGAAAGTAAACTGGAAAGTATGTAAGTAAAAAAATCTCCCTTAATTGTGTCAAAATATCAGCTAGTCACATTTTTTCATTTAACTAAGAGGTACACTTTATTAATCGGCAATTAATTAGTTTTTTGTATTATATTATTCTTTGTCAAATTTAAAAATGAATACGTTTTATTTCATTACCATACAAAATAATGGATCTGAAGCTCGTGTCAGGAGGTCTTTCTGTGTATACAACTGAAGGTAAAGTTTAGTTAAGTAAAGTTCCAACCTCAAAATTAATGACACCTGAAAAACTAAAGCGACAAATAGATTGACAATACAACTCCAACACCAACTTTGAAAAACACTTCAAACTTTTTAGAGCCACTGGTCTTATATGTCTTTGAATACACGAAAACAGCAACATCGACATTGATATCAACGTTAGACCTTAACTCTAAATTCGATGTCCCTGTGAAAATGTTATCAACTTTTAAGGCCAAATTTTGCAGGTTTATCAACACTCAAGTCAAAATCTTTTTGTTCCGTATATTTATTTTGGTATTTTATGCTGTCAAAAGCACTGTTGACGTTCACATGACTTTTAAAGTCTGAGTTTTGGTCGCTATGTCAATCAAGTTTCACACCTTTCAATCTCAGCTGTTATTTAAAGTTCGCTATTTACGATAATGAATTGCTTAGTAATCGAACAAAGTGTTATAATTATTAAAATTTACTACAAAAGTGGTTATTCAAAAGTATCCACTTTTTTCGCGCAAAACATTATGATTATGGCCGTCATAATCAACAGATTACGTAGGCAAACTTTAAAGAATTTTTTAGATCATGGAAATGTTACTAATGTCATACGGCCTTGTAATGTTCATCATCGTATTTACACGGTCTGTCCGAATTTTCTGCTTCACATGCTGCTGATGATACACATTTATAGGTCGTCCGTCAATTCTTATTACGCAACCAAGCCTTCCTGACCATTTACAATGCTTCGTTTTGTATTGCATCCACTGATTAGGTACATTTGCCAATCAGAGGGTTACAAAAACAAAATTTCTGAATTAGTGTCTCAGAAATGTTTGTAATCGTCTCGCTCTATTTTTATTAGATGTACATTAGAAACCAAAAATGAATTACCCTTTAGTTCACCGTTCTATTTAACTTTTAAATATAAAAATGTTTAACTAAATTTTGAAGGAAAGCAGCATAAAAGCTCAATGTTTTCACAAACCTCGTTTTAAGAAATTTGATATGTTGTATCTCAAAAACCTGACGTATTTGGGTGATTTTGAAGTCATATTCGAATTTAAGTCATTAAAAACTTTCCGAAAAATAATATTAAATTTTAACTAGAAAACCTTGTTGATAAAAGGGAGTGCTTCTGTAAAAAAAAGATTCAATTTACCGACTTTAAGAACCACTAATATTTCTAAAATAAAGATAAAGTTGAGTTGTTATATGAATATGTATTTGAATCTCACGCCGTGTCGCTGATCTAACGATCTTAACGTACATACGTTGAATTTAAAATCTTTATGAAAAGCTTACTTTTAAATTGATTTTCATCTAACTCTTTACTTTAAACAAAAACCAGTTTAGAAAAGTCTATATAGACACCTTTACATCATGACAAAAATAATGATGTAAGAAAACTCTGAGAGAAGCGAAAAGCTTCTTCGTAATATTTGTTTGTGAATGCGTTGGAAGTTTGTTTAATGTTTGTTTTGTTGTTTTGATGTCTACACGCTTATTGAACAATTTAGCTTCAATGTTTGTATTTTTATTGTAAGTCAATTACTTATAATAATTGTAATTTTATTGTCCAGTGAACATGGGAGGATTTCAAGTTGTGGGAGGAATTGAATTTTGAAGGTGAGAAAAATACGTGAACAATGAAAAGAAACAATTTTTATAGGTAAACACATTTTTAGTTTGATAGCATTGGACGATACTTAATTAATATGTTAAACTGTAAGGTAAGATTATAATAAACCATGAGTCTCTTATAGTTTTTCAGTTCCAAGGGATAAAATTCAAGACTTTACTTATATCTACCTAATTGAAAAATGCCTCCCAGGCCTTGCACCAGAGCCACCCCGATAATCAAATTTCTCTAAAGCCAAGATCATTGCAATTAATTTATAGCTATTGATCAGCAACAATATATTAATGGATTAAGTCAAATTAACATCATATCTCTGATGTCATGCACTAAGATCAAAATTAACATATTAGTCGTTTAATTGATGTGTGAACTGCACTAAGTATAATATATGAATATGAAGCTCATTTAATAAAAAATTATTTAAAAGTTTAATAATGAATGTATTCAGGTACATAATATTTGAGTATGTATGCATGTTATCAATATAGTTAGTTATTTCTCATAGGTATAGGAACTGAGTAGGGGCAAGAGTGATAGTTGCAGCTACATATAGTGGAATCGGACATTGAAATTTTAAGATTGAATTAAAAAGCAGACATTTGGTTTGCTTTGGTTAAAATATTATAGGCGCATAAAAGGAGGGGGTGGTAGTATTTATCATATACAGTGTTGTTCAAAACTAAAGCAACTTAATTGTTTGATTTTAGTTTTGGTGAATAATTTCTTAGGTGGAAATGTATTTTAATATGTTTTTATTTACAAATGCCCCTACTATATTCAAAATAAAAAAAAATATGTCTCACAAATTAACAATAACATAAATTTTTTTTAGAAAAAAAGCATATTGCAAAAATAAGTAGTGGTTAAATTATTTCTACAAATGTTTTTTTTATTGGAATGGCGCCCAAGGCAAGTTAAAAGTACCATATCTAATAATTAACAACAAAATGCACCCTATCTAAAAGGCGTTTTTTACAGACACGTGGTTTTCAAGAAGAAATTATTAACTTCCCATAGGAAGTTATTGTAATGGGTCCGATTTGTCAAATTGAAAATTTTGACATTTCTCGACGTTTCAAGGTCCCTAGAGTCGAAATAAAAGATTTTTAGAAAGATGTTTGTGCGTGCGTGTGTACGTACGTTCGTACGTCCGTACCTCCGTACGTCCGTATGTCCGTACGTCCGTATGTCCGTACGTCCAGATAATAAGGCAAAAAGATGCAGAAAGGGCTCTCAAGAAAATTGCGTTTAAACAAAAGGTGAAAAGTTTGGTTAACCCTAAATATCTTACGAACCAAAAATGCTAGAGACTTAAATTAAATTTTATATAATATATTGTAAGGTAATACAGAACAATTATATTTTTTGAAAAAATCCAATTAAAAAAAAATTAATAAAAGTTGGTAAAAATTGATTTTCGACTCAAATCTCTTTTCAAAACTTTGAGATTGTAAATATGTATTTATACCACCCTAAGTTGTATACATACATATATCTCACATTCATACATTTCTTATCTACTTGTTTAAATTTCACTTGCTGTTTATTATTTTTATTAAATCAATGTCAGAGTAAAAAAAAAGAATATGAAAATCATTAAACAAAATATTAATAATAAAATATCTTTGAGACGAAACAGTCTTGTTTAAATAAATACAAATCTTTTAAACCAAGTCCTCGTCCACAAGATATTGGCTTTAAACTACTTATGTATATCTTTTAAAAAATTTTGTTATCAACATTCAGTAAAATTTTGAGAAAAATCGAATTGACAGATTTTTTTATAAAAAATAAAAACTTAAAAGAAAATTTAACAAAAGTTGGTAAAAATTGAATTTCGACTCAAATATCTTTTCAAAAATTTGAGATTATAGCTTCCAACTAATTTTAACTTATAAGAAATATTGTTTTCAACATTCGGAAAAAATTTGAGAAAAATCGAATTGACAGTTTTCTTACAAAAAATAAAAACCTAAACAAAAAAATTAATAAAAGTTGGAAAATTTGATTTTCGACTCAAATATCTTTTCAAAACTTTGAGATATTGGCTTTAAACTACTTTTATCTTTTAAAAAATATTGTTGTCAACATTCAGTAAAATTTTGAGAAAAATCTAATTAACAGGTTTCTTACAAAAAATAAAAAACAATACTAAAACTTGGTAAAAATTTACTTACGACTCAAATAACTTTTCAAAAATTGTTATATTGTCTTCAAACTCTTTTTATTTCACAGAAAATATTGTTTTAGATATTAAGTAGTTTTTTTATAAAAATTCAACAGTCCGTTTTTTCATAAAAAAATAAATCTACAAAAAATAGTACGCAAATTTGGTAAAAATTGATGTTCGGTTCTTGATAGATATATCTCATATTAATTTCATCATCCAATTTGTAAAAATTAAAGAAATACTACTTAAATTGGTAAAAATTTGTTTTCGACTAAAAATCTATTTAATAAAACTAGATTTTCAAACTAAACTAATTATTATTTATATGAAAAATATTGTTGGTAATATTCAATTTTTTAAGAATAATTCAACTTACAACTTTTTTAACCCAACACGAAAACCTACAAACTTTTAAGCAAGATAAATCGACAGACGGGATGGGAAGTTATCAGTGTGGGTCGCATCCCAGCCTCTTTTTTATTATTAATGTAAGGGTTTGCTATTATATCTTAGAAATAATTTCGGGAAAGTAGCTGCCGCGGCTGGCTCTATTAAATTTCAGAAGAGAGGCCTAATTTTTGACCACTATTTGCAGCAATTGGGGCCGTATGTCCCCACAAAACTATCTTGAAGGCTCTCTCACCAAAAGTTTACTTCAATAAATTGATTGTTTCGTCGCGTCTCGGGCGGACCGAATTATTATTAACTTTCCAAAGAAAGTTATTGTAATCGGTCGGATTTTTCGAATTGGTTGTGGTTTTGGGTTTAATCCCCGCCTGTGCCACCTTCAAGGGTACTGCTTCTTGCGAGGAATGGATAAATCCTCCAAGAGTTATTCTTTTCATGAAAAGTGCTTTCTCAAATTAGCCGTTCGAATTCGCATTAAAGTGTGATCCCATCACTGATAAGACTCGCACACAGGAATTTTTGAGAGTTCTAAGTCACTAGGCCCTAGTTCTCAAAGGACTGTTGCGCCACCTAATATATTATTTTTAATGTGACGTGATACCAAACTAGTATAATTTAGAAAAAAATCAATTAATAATTCTTTTTATAAATCAAAAAACCTGAACAAAAAATATTTGTCAACTCGAATATTTTACGAACAGAAAATTTCCAAAATTATTTTATGTAACGAAGAATAACTTTTTTTTTAATTAAATATCTTTAAAAACATTACAAAAAGTTGGTAAAAATTGTTTTTTGACTAAAATATCTTGGCAAAAATTAAAGATGTTTGCTTAAAACTATTTTCATCTTATAAATAATATTATTTTCAACATTCTGTAAAATTTTTACAAAAATCCAACAGACAAATTGAACAAAAATGAAGTGACAGCTGTCAAAAAAATAACTAACATTGCCAGATTGAAAACAAAAAGTATAAAAAAAACACCCGTTACATAAAATTTAGTTTATTAATGAATTGAAAAACAACTAAAATAAAATGTATGTATTCAAAAATACAATAATAATAATAATCACAGTATTTTTACCTATGTATATTATTAAATTATAGACTTCAGTTTTCTAACATTAGCAAAAAAGTTCAAAAAATATGTGAAGACAAAAATAAAACAAAAATAACTTTTGGAATCAAATAAAATCTAATCTGATTTCTACACCAAAGTTTTTTTTCGTAGATTTATCAATGTACAAAACAAAAGGCCCTTCTAGCCTTTCAATATCAAAACAATTTTTGTTTAAATATGATTAATAAGATACAATGATTTATACAATTTTGTTGACATATCTTATGCCAAAAATTATTTACATACAAATTTCATTAATCATTTCCTCGCAAATAAATTAAATTTAAAGATATCCAAAACAACCAATTAAGAAATTACAAATTTTTTTAATCGTTTTCTAAAAAAAATAATTCTTTTAAGACATTTTTGAAAAGTTAGTAAATTTGTTCGTGATATTAAAACATGCAGAATAAAATAAAAGGTTAAAACAAAACAGATTTTTCCCTTAAACGTTCTCAAAAAAGGAACAAACAACCTTATGCACTTGGAGACGTTTAAATTAATTAACATTCATGAAATTTGTATTTTTTTCTTGAAGATTCAAACTTAAATAGTGAATGCTGCCTAATGCCTGTCTATCAGCATTTACTAACGCTATCTAAATTAACATTGCCAACTAATTAAAATTCACATTTCTTTATGTTAAAATTGTCACGCGTATATTAGCTACAGACAGACATGGTGCGTGAGTGCAGCCGAACTTTTGCTTACATATTTACATAGTTTGTGTCACAGATGTTAAAATGCATTTACTTTCTTTTTTATTTTTACTGAAGCAGCTCTGATGAAGATAATAATTAAAAACCTTAAGCTAAGAATTTAAATAAATTAAGCTCTTGAATATTAATAAGTTTTTCTTTTTAAAAATGAATGGAATTCAAGATAAATACAAATTACCATAATTTCTATATAGGTACTAATATAGTTTGTTTTTCATCTTACTTTTGTTATTTTATTTAACTTGCATGAGGTTAAAACATTTTAGGTAACTTCTTATGAAAATAGTAAGTATCAAAGTAATTTTTCTTTCACTTTCTAATTTGTCAAAATTGTTTAAAATGGTTTCGATAAAAGAAATGTATATTCAAAGTTTCCAATGAGTAAGTTGTAAGTTATTAAAATAGTGATATTTGGAAGAGGTAGCATCCTTAAAACAAATTACCAACACAATTTGTCTTACTTTTACTTTTGTACTTCTTCTAAATGGTCTTCTAAAAGGAACTTCCAAACTTTGACAGCTGTTAGCGACCATAATGATAAAAATACTTCTGTCAAATTGGCTGTCAGTCTGCATTGAAAATCAAGATGGACGTATAAATCATTAAGAAAAGGAAAATGGTTGTTCTGTGTATTCAGTGCGCTTCGCATATTTAACGAACGCCATATGATTATCTCATCGACACTTTGTCGTCAGCACAAGGCAGTTGATTTCGCGTGAATCTCAAGCACTTGGCATTTTACTTTCGTGGATAAAAACTTAGCGAATTTTGCGTCATGACTTGGGATTGTTGCTGTACAAATTTCAACTGACTCAAGAGCTACAAGTAAATGACCATAGACAGTGACCCTTATTTAGAATGGGCTCACGCCCCATTGGAAATTCTCTCCGATCAATTCGAGAGCATGGACATCTTCTATATTTAGGTGATGCATGAAATATGGCCACGAAGATCGTGCTATTGAATTTGATAGACTTTGTTAGGGCTTTCGGAACAAATAAAATCTTTCGGTGATATTTCACACACACTTGTAACTTCTTTTACCACTCTTTTGCGAACCGGAAACATTATTTGTATATGGCTGTAACTGGATCCACAGCCTAGAACACTGATTAAATCATGGAAGTACATAATATTTACAAATGTGCTTGGAGCACGCGAAAGCATCATAATTATGTTATATTATTTTTTTCTTCATCAAACCTTCCTTCATAATCTAATTGATCAAAATTCTTACATTATCGTGACCATATTTCTATTTTCCCCTTACATCAATTACATCTGATACATTACATCAAAAAACAAACACATTACTTAACTTCATCACGTTCAAAAAATATTGCTCACAAACTTCTCCGTCGATCGTCAACGTCTTCATCCTCATCGTCATCGTCAGCTTTAAAAAAAAAAAACTATTTGGGTCAAAAAAGTTAAATGAGCAACTCCAACTCCAACATCATGATGATGATCATGACAAAAGAATTTCAATCAAGAGTGTGCTGACTTTTGCATTGCACCTTGGACTTGGTCGACCAAAAAATGGCTTCAGTTTCAATTTAGATAGAGACTATTGAGCTTTAGTTTTGTGTTAAACGAAGAGAAAGACACACTTCCAATTTCAATTCTTTGAATCCAACTCAAAAGCAAGCAGTCTATAATACCTATAGGTACCTACCGCTAACATACACACTGATGATGATGTCTAAAAGGAAAAGAAAGAAAAAACCATTTCCCTTTCTTTATACCATTTATAATCTTCTCCCCGTAGGTATCATAATGTTTGTTTCAAGAAAGAATTTCGGTAGGGGATATTGGGGTAAGGAATAATTGGGCAAACAAATTCAATGTTAAGTGAAACAGTGTAAAATGCTTGACATAACAGCGAAACCCTTCTTATGTTTTCAAAATCAGTTCTATTGACCTTCAACGGTGCACCTTTGTTTGAAAACTTATCTTGAACTCAATACAATTTTAAAAATTAAGTCTTAGCCCATTGTTTCAATGTTATTTCACTTAATTATCATCAAGAGAGCAAACCAGACAAAAAATACATAGAAAACAATGAATTGCGAAATAAAACTTGTGAATTCTGGTAAATGCTATTTTTTTATCAACGAAAAATTTAGTAGGATTTCAGGAAAGAATATGCAAACATAGAAAACATTGCATGACAAATAAATTAATCAAAACTAACGCCACAAACAATAAGTGGCGAATTGGGTAATTAAAAAACATTTAATAAAACAATTTTCAAACATTTTTCAAAATAGTTTTTCACTAGATTGATTTGAAGTTATCACACACAAAAAACATAGAAAATATTGCATGAAAGCTTCGAAGCTGTCACAAGTAATAAACAAGTATCTTTTTACAAAAAAAAATGTCTTTAACAGAAGACTTAAAGTTTGTTTGAAGCTGATTCGCTTTATTGACAACAATTTAGAAAAAACAACTGTTTCACTTAATTAATTATCAAAAAAACATAGAAAACAATGATCACCAAATTCTAAACTGTCACATAACAACTTTTCCATCGAACAAACGGACTTTTCTCTATTAATTAACTTCTTTTGACATTTAATCTCTTTTTATTGAAACTAAATCAGAAATTGAAAGGCAGCTGCTTCTTCTTCCAACCCAAAGTTTGCACTATTACACCATCGTAAACATCCAAACGGAAGATCAAGGTACTATTAAATAGATTCAAAACGGGACCCTTTGCCACCCACCTTGTTGTTTCTTCATCTAATCCGGTTCGAAGCTTAGAAAAACAATTAATTTTGAATTAATAACAATCAATTACATTTGTGCGTTTTGACCCGACTTTCTCCTATATTCTTTAAAGGGGCAAAACACAGTCCCATGATGGTCAGTTTTATGATAGCAACGACTTGGTGCTGAAGACAATTGCAAAGCAGGTGTCTGCGCAGATAGATAGTATTACTTATTGTTATACGAGACCGGAAGAACACTCTACCACCGACCAACGACCACGACGAGAACGCAGACGCATACTTCATACTAACGGTGATCGTGGTGCAAACAAAAATAATATTATTTTTTTCCTTTACAATTTTAATCTAAATCTCAAAAATGGTATCAAAGTATCTTTTTATCGTTGCAATTGCATTCGGTTTATTGGCCTTCGTCGTTTGTATTCCAAAAGCTACCACTCCGAAAAGTCCTGTAGCTACCGATGAATACGATCCTAAGCAGCTTTTCCTGGGAGCTCAAGGAAAGGAGACCTCAACACCAAATTTTGTTCGATTGGTAGTGATGCGGATAATTTACGGAATTGCATCGACAATGGGTATGGAGGAACGACTTGCGGACGTATTCAATGGAGCCTTTGTACCTCCAGGTGAGGATGATGGTGATTTTGGACTTGACTTTGGAGGAATCGATGGAATTTTCGATGACAGATAAATCTTCACTTTATCCGTAAATAAGTTGGTGCAAAAGTAAGATTGTATATTTTTTTACAAGAATCTGGTGCAAATAGCTTTAAATTTAAGGAACAAAAATTTAGAAATGTAAATTATTTATTTTTAGAAATTAAGAAATCTTTTTTAATAAAAACAAAAAACAATAATGTAAATTATACATAAGATCATCGTTATATCTTACATGTTTCACATACATATGTATGTATGTATATGCAGATATTTTTATTTGTTTATTTAATTTTGTTTATCAGTCGCCACAGGGCAGAGAAATTGGTTGATATTTGTTCACAATGGCTTGGATATACATAGATAAAAAGTATTGAGTATAAAGATGCCTTCAAAACTTTCTTTTATTTTTTGGTGTGGTTTTGTCAAAAATTATGCTTAATCATAATTATCGACAAAACTGTATGTGTGATATTTTAGTTTTTGTTTTCACTTTTACTTTTTCTTTGAACTACATATTGGTATAGGTATAAACAAATATGTGAAAAAAAGAAAGATTTTTTAACCGGTGAAATTTAAATTCCGTTAAGTGATTCATTATTAGAATATGGTGGGCTGAACAAACAATATAAAAATATACAAAAAAAAAATTATAATCATATGGGCATAGATCCAATTAAGTGAAAACGGTTACAATTAAGGTGAGTTAAGCTATTTAAAATCGTTGACTTGAAAGTGTGTATTAATTTATAATTTCAAAATTTGGCAAAAGTGGTAGTAAGAATACTTATTCGATTCAAAATATAGTAAACAAATTTGAGAGAAATATTCATTAAAATTAGTTAGACAATACTTATCTTTTCCTATATTAAATCAATCGATTGATGATTCGAATTTCGATGTACGCTGGTTTTTACATGAGTTTCCGGTTTGCAACTAAAACAGAATTTGTTTAGCTTTTTCTCTGCCTTATTGAAGTTTTTTTTTAACTATCAAGTCATTTGTATAATGATCATTTTTTGAGGAATACAATTTGTAAACATTTTTAACTTCCCATAGGAAGTTATTGTAATCGGTCCGATTTGTCGAATTGAAAATGTTTACATTTCTCGACGTCCCTAGAGTCGAAATAAAAGATTTTTAGAGAGATGTCTGTGCGTGCGTGTGTACGTACGTACGCGACGTCCATAGCTCAAGAACCTGTAGAGATATCGACTTCAAATAAATTTTGTTATACAGATAATAATGCAGAAAGGACTCTCAAAAAAATTGAGTGGGTGGTTTTTTTAACGTTTTTTTTTATAAATTAAAAAAAAACTGAACAAAAATAATTGTCACCTCGAATATGTTGTGGACAAAAAAGGATTTTATCTCCAAAATAAATGTACGCCACGAAGAATAACGTTTTTAACATCTGGTAAAATTTTGAGAAAAATCGAATTGACAGATTTTTTATAAAAAATAAAAACCTAAAAAAATATTACTCAAAGTTGGTAAACATTTATTTTCGATTGAAATATCTTTTTAAAAATTAAAAATATTGGCTTCAAACTTATTTATCTCAAAGAAAATATTGTTTTCGAAATTTAGTAAATTTTTTATAAAAATCCAACAGTCCGTTTTTCATAAAAAAATAAAATCTACAAAAATAGTACACAAATTTGGTAAAAATTTATGTTCGGTTCTCGATATCTGATGAACAATAGAAGATATTGACTTGAAATAATTTCATACATACATTAAATTTGTAGGTATTTGTTTTTATTAAAAAAATAAAAACTTTCAAGAAATGCTACTAAAATTGGTAAAAATTGGTTTTCGACTAAAAATCTCGTTAACAAAAATAGATTTTGAAATCAAACTATTTCATCATATGCAAAATATTTTTGGTTATCTTTAAATTTTTTAGAATAATTTAACTGATAACTTTTTTAACAAAACACGAAAACCTACAAACTTTTAAGCAAGACAAACCGACAGACGGGTTGGGAAGTTATCAGTGTGGGTTGCATCCCAGCCTCTTTTTAACTTCCCATAGGAAGTTATTGTAATGGGTCCGATTTGTCAAATTGAAAATTTTGACATTTCTCGACGTTTCAAGGTCCCTAGAGTCGAAATAAAAGATTTTTAGAAAAATGTCTGTGCGTGCGTGTGTCCGTACGTCCGTATGTCCGTACGTCCGTAAGTCCAGATAATAAGGCAAAAAGATGCAGAAAGTGCTCTCAAGAAAATTGCGTGGGTGGTTTTTTTAACATAGCAGTTTAAACAAAAGGTGAAAAATTTGGTTAACCCTAAATATCTTACGAACCAAAAATGCTAGAGACTTGAATTAAATTTTATATAATATATTGTAAGGTGATACAGAACAATTATATTTTTGGGAAAAATTCCAATTAACGTTTTTTTTTTATAAATCAAAAAAAAAACTGAAAAAAAAAAATTGTGACCTTGAAAATTTTACGACTTAAATATGATTTCATCTCCAAAACAAATTTGTGCAACGAAGAATAATGTTTTTGTCATCTGATAAAATTTTGAGAAAAATCTAATTGAAAGTTTTTTATAAAAAATAAAAACCTAAAAAAACATTACTCAAAGTTGGTAAAAATTGCATTTCGACTCAAATATCTTTTCAAAAACTTGATATTATGGCTTCATACTTATTTTATCTTATAAGAAATATTATTTTCAACATTCGGAAAAATTTTGAGAAAAATCGAATTGACAGTTTTTTTACAAAAAAAAATAAAAACCTAAAAATAAAATTAATAAAAGTTGGTAAAAATTGATTTTCGACAGGACAAATTTTGAGAAAAATCGAATTGACAGTTTTTTTTACAAAAAATAAAAACCTAAAAAAAATTTATAAGAGGTGGTAAAAATTGATTTTCGACTCAAATCTCTTTTCAAAACTTTGCGATATTGGCCTTAAACTACTTTTATCTTTTGAAAAACATTGTTGTCAACATTCAGTAAAATTTTGAGAAAAATCGAATTGACAGTTTTTGTACAAACAATTAAAAACGTACAAAAAAAATTAACAAAAGTTTGTAAAAATTGATTTTGGACTCAAATATCTTTTCAAAAATTTGATATAATGGCTTCTTACTAATTTTAACTTATAATAAATGTTGTTTTTAACATTCGAACAAATTTTGAGAAAAATCGAATCAACATTCAGTAAAATTTTGAGAAAAATCTAATTGACAGTTTTTGTACAAAAAATTAAAAACCGAAAAAAAAAATTAACAAAAGTTTGTAAAAATTGATTTTGGACTCAAATATCTTTTCAAAAATTTGATATAATGGCTTCTTACTAATTTTAACTTATAAGAAATATTGTTTTTAACATTCGAACAAATTTTGAGAAAAATCGAATTGACAGTTTTTTTTACAAAAAATAAAAACCTAAAAAAAATGTATAAAAGGTGGTAAAAATTGATTTTCGACTCAAATCTCTTTTCAAAACTTTGCGATATTGGCCTTAAACTACTTTTATCTTTTAAAAAATATTATTGTCAACATTCAGTAAAATTTTGAAAAAAATCGAATTGACAGTTTTTTTTACAAAAAATTAAAAACCTAAAAAAAACAATACTAAAACTTGGTAAAAATTTACTTTCGACTCAAATAGCTTTTCAAAACTTAAAAATATTGGCTTCAAACTTATTTTATTTTACAGAAAATATTATTTTCGATATTCAATGAAATAAAGTCTACAAAAAATAGTACGCAAATTTGGTAAAAATTGATACATATACACAAACTTTTAAGCAAGATAAATCGACAGACGGGATGGGAAGTTATCAGTGCGGGTCGCATCCCAGCCTCTTTTTCTCTAAGTAGTTGCTGAACTTAAGTTTTGAGTCCCTGTTTTTGTTTAAGGAAAAATGAAATCTTAATTTAATTGGTTAAAAATAAGTTTATATGAATTTTAATTTGTATCCAAAGGTTTTTATAACTACAAATTCATAAACAGAAATAATATCCTTTCAAAAAGACATATTCAACATAACACAACATATAACAATTTATTTCGAATTCTTTAAAATGTTAAGTACATTTATTTGTTGTGATACCTATAGGTAATATTTAAAAAAAAAAAAAATAAAAACTTCTTAAAAAACTGTCTGTTTCCAACAAAATCGTGTATAATGAATAATTCAAAAAAGAAACGTTCATGTTTTAGTTGAAATTTTTACAAAATATCGAAAAAAACTATACATAAACAAAATTATGCACAAAATCCATTTAAAAATTAGTTAAACGTTCGGAAAGATATTAAATTATGGTAAATATACTTAAATTGAGTTTTAAACGTCAAAGTGAGTTGTCTTAAGGAAATCTACGTTGTACAATAATAGAAATTTTTATGAAAATAACAAATTCAACATCCTGCTGAGTGCTGATAAATGGTAAAGTGAAATCCTGCTACGGATAGAGATTCGAATTTTATTTGAGTATCGAAATCAATTTACGTTGAAACGTTTGATACCTCCTTGAAGCTTGATGGGTGTGTTCGCAAAGAAGTGTCCAACATAATAAACACTTGGATGTCATTTTAAAACTCAATATGAACCCTGTCTTTTTTTATAATTAATTGTAAAAAGTTATTTAAGTATGCGGCAATACATATGCATAAACTAGGTACCTAATATTTGTTCGTTATTTTGCAAAAGGTTAGTGTAGCAAACATATCGCCATCTGTTCCATATTTTCCTTCGGTTTTACTTTAGCTTCAATTTACAAAATGGAAAACATGTTAAATGTAAATTATTCCTGATATTTTCTGACCATGTTCTCTTTCAAATTGTCCATTTTATTATGTTAAAATTATTTCTGGTCTTATTAACTTCCCATAGGAAGTTATTGTAATGGGTCCGATTTGACAAATTGAAAATTTTGACATTTCTCGACGTTTAAAGGTCCCTAGAGTCGAAATAAAAGATTTTTAGAAAGATGTCTGTGCGTGCGTGTGTACGTACGTCCGTACGTCTGTACGTCCGTACGTCCGTACGTTCGCGACGTTTTTTTCGTCGTCCATAGCTCAAGAACCAGAAGAGATATCGACTTCAAATAAATTTTGTTATACAGATAATAAGGCAGAAAGATGCAGAAAGGACTCTCAAGAAAATTGCGTGGGTGGTTTTTTTACCATAGCAGTTTAAAAAAAGGTGAAAATTTTGGTTAACCCTAAATATCTCATGAACCAATGACGCTAGAGACTTGAATTAAATTTTATGTTATATATTGTAACGTGATACAAAACAGTTATATTTTTGGAAAAAAATTCAATTAACGGTTTTTTTTATAAATCAAAAAAACTGAAAAAAAAATTTGTCACTTCGAAAATTTTACGACTAAAATATGATTTCATCTCCAAAACAATTTTGTGCAACGAAGAATAATGTTTTTGACATCTGATAAAATTTTGAGAAAAATCGAATTGACAGTTTTTTTTACAAAAAATAATAACCTAAAAAAAAATAAAAAAAAAGTTGGTAAAAATTGAGTTTTGACTCAAATATCTTTTCAAGACTTTGAGATATTGGCTTTAAACTACTTTTATCTTTCAAAAAATATTGTTTTCAACATTCAGTCAAATTTTGAAAAAAATAGAATTACAGTTTTTTTACAAAAAAATAAAAACCGAAAAAAAAATTTAACAAAAGTTGGTAAAAATTGATTTTCGACTTAAATATCTTTTCAAAAATTTGAGATTATGGCTTCTAACTAATTTTAACTTATAAGAAATATTGTTTTCAACATTAGGAAAAATTTTGAGAAAAATCGAATTGACAGTTTTTTTACAAAAAATAAAAACCTAAACAAAAAAATTAATAAAAGTTGGTAAAAATTGATTTTCGGCTCAAATAGCTTTTCAAAAATTAAAAATATTGGCTTCAAACTTATTTTATTTCACAGAAAATATTGTTTTTTATATTCCGTAATTTTTTTATAAAAATCCAACAGTCCGTTTTTTCATAAAAAAATAAAATCTACAAAAAATAGAACGCAAATTTGGCAAGAATTGATTTATTTAGACAAACTTTTAAGCAAGACAAATCGATAGACGGGATGGGAAGTTATCAGTGTGGGTCGCATCCCAGCCCCTTTTTTTTACTTAGTTTTTTACAATTTTGTTATAAATTATTTTGAAAAAATGTTCCATTGTATCAACTTTCAAATATAGAAACCAGACTACTGTAGATAGTTTTTTTTTGCTAAATCTCATTGCACTATGCATATATGGAATCTCAAGAAAGTACGGCTAATATAGTAAAATTGTTTTCAAAAACTCCAAAGGTGATTAAAATTCTCGACTGGAATTTATTCGAGCCAGGCGTGGCGGCCACTTCCCCAAGATCATTTTTGAACATAATGGAAAAACCTTATCATAATGTTATGGCCAAATTTTTGGCATTTAATTCCTTGAAAATCACACGACTGAAAAACACCCTTTAATTTTTAACTTCCCATAGGAAGTTATTGTAATGGGTCCGATTTGTCAAATTGAAAATTTTGACATTTCTCGACGTTTCAAGGTCCCTAGAGTCGAAATAAAAGATTTTTAGAAAGATGTCTGTGCGTGCGTGTGTACGTACGTCCGTACGTCCGTACGTTCGCGACGTTTTTTTCGTCGTCCATAGCTCAAGAACCAGAAGAGATATCGACTTTAAATAAATTTTGTTATACAGATAATAAGGCAGAAAGATGCAGAAAGGGCTCTCAAGAAAATTGCGTGGGTGGTTTTTTTACCATAGCAGTTTAAAAAAAAGGTGAAAATTTTGGTTAACCCTAAATATCTCATGAACCAATGACGCTAGAGACTTGAATTAAATTTTATGTTATATATTGTAACGTGATACAAAACAGTTATATTTTTGGAAAAAAAATTCAATTAACGGTTTTTTTTATAAATCAAAAAAACTGAAAAAAAAAATTTGTCACTTCGAAAATTTTACGACTAAAATATGATTTCATCTCCAAAACAATTTTGTGCGACGAAGAATAATGTTTTTGACATCTGATAAAATTTTGAGAAAAATCGAATTGACAGTTTTTTTTACAAAAAATAATAACCTAAAAAAAAATAAAAAAAAAGTTGGTAAAAATTGAGTTTTGACTCAAATATCTTTTCAAGACTTTGAGATATTGGCTTTAAACTACTTTTATCTTTCAAAAAATATTGTTTTCAACATTCAGTCAAATTTTGAAAAAAATAGAATTACAGTTTTTTTACAAAAAAATAAAAACCGAAAAAAAAAATTTAACAAAAGTTGGTAAAAATTGATTTTCGACTTAAATATCTTTTCAAAAATTTGAGATTATGGCTTCTAACTAATTTTAACTTATAAGAAATATTGTTTTCAACATTAGGAAAAATTTTGAGAAAAATCGAATTGACAGTTTTTTTACAAAAAATAAAAACCTAAACAAACAAATTAATAAAAGTTGGTAAAAATTGATTTTCGGCTCAAATAGCTTTTCAAAAATTAAAAATATTGGCTTCAAACTTATTTTATTTCACAGAAAATATTGTTTTTTATATTCAGTAATTTTTTTATAAAAATCCAACAGTCCGTTTTTTCATAAAAAAAATAAAATCTACAAAAAATAGAACGCAAATTCGGTAAGAATTGATACATTTAGACAAACTTTTAAGCAAGACAAATCGATAGACGGGATGGGAAGTTATCAGTGTGGGTCGCATCCCAGCCTCTTTTTTTTATTTTTAAAGGCAAAGTCCAAAATTTATAATTTGTATAACATAGCCAACCCTTTTCTTTATAATAAACTAAATTCTTAGCCATAACATCAAATTATATGTATTTTATTTCTTAAAAATCACACGATTTAAAATACCCTTTATAATATTATTTTTCACATTTAATGGCAAAATGGTAATTAATAAAAATTGTTCATACAAAATTTATATGTAGCTGTGTGTGTTTCATAAATTTTTACTTTCGAAATTAAAACCTAATGACTTTGTACATTCATGTGACTCATTCAGTTCTGATAATATTCTTTTGGAAATTTAAATTATTAATACAGTATACTTTGTAATCAAATAATGTTTCAAAATTGCCATCAATTTATATCATAAACTGCTACAGGTATAATTTTAAATGCTATTCTCCATCTTACACGAATTATGAAGTCAACTCCCAATCACACAAGAAATAATTAAAACAAAAAACAATTGTTATTGTACATGCACACCTTGAAAATTAACTCTAATCGGAAGTACAAAAATAATATGGAACTCGAATTCAAAGGAAATTAACCTTCAATTTAGCAATTCAAACAACTATTTAATTTTAAGTCGGGTAAATCCAATTTACTAAAAACGTCATTTAATAGAGTACCACCTTCCTACTTACCTATACTTAACTTAAGAGTACAACATGAATTGCTTGTTAATTTTTTTTAAACAAAAACCAAAATATGAATCATTTTTCTTTAACAAGTTTCAATCAAAAGACTATCAATTAAGTTAACCTTATTCTTGGCACGTTTTAAAATAATTTACCATTAACCGGCTTCTCAGAATTGGGTTTTATATACATACATACGTCATCAATATACTTCCAAAAACTTGTAGATCATCAATATGAACCTACATATACCGTGAAATTACGCATATTTTTCGAGTATGTAGGTACAATAAATACGCAGCTCTGAGACTTTTAAGAGTTTAAAAGTTCAATGGATGAGATTTCTTACCTTCGTTATTTTTACTGTACTACTCGTATATCAGGATCTGGATCAGCTGGTTTAAAAATTCAATACAAACTTGTTATGTGATTCATGTATCAAATTATCAGACTTAAGTGTTACCAATTATCCAAAATTTGTTCTTACCAAAAAAGGTATTGTAACGATATTATTTCCTTTAGAAATCAGTTACTAAAACAGCACTTCACTTCACACCTAGCTTACGTATCAATACTCTTTTAAGTTTGTGTTCGCGTATGAAGGGAAGTTTTATTAATATGAAATTTTACAATAAAACAAGTCTTATCCTAATTGTGGTATTATTTGAAAACTAGTATTTTTTTTAAAGAATGTTTTCAAATTTCTTTTGAAAGATGTTCCATCAATTTGTACAAATGTAGGGGGTTGCAGAAACTTTGTCTTGAATTTGATTTAAGAAGATATGTATGTACATATTTTTAGAAAATAATTTTGATTGGTTTCCATAATTTCTGAAATCAATAATTCTTATGCGATATTTAAAGATAGCACGCACCAATCGATCGAGCAAACCTAACTTTATTGATTTACATTGGCAACACCAAAACTTTTTTGGACACGGTGTTTTAAATTAATTATGAAAATAATTAATGAATTCAAAGAAATTAATTCGCAATCTTGCTTCGTTTTAAGCTGATACTTAAAAAACTTGGGTAGAATATTTATCTTTATGGATGTATGAATATTTTAAATGCCAGATTGAAGGTTGGGCTTGTATTTTTGTTTATGTTTATAGTGGTTTTATTGAAAACTTGTGTATGAATTTTAAAATATATGACATTGTAATAAAGGTACCAAAAATAATTCGGAAACTTTTAATTAATTGTTTGTTTTTGGTTTGGATTATGAAAATTGTAGTTCTGTGTAGGTTATTCAACAAAGAAATTTAGCACATTTCAATTTATTGCAGTAAAAGGTTTAAAAATCATACTTTGCTCATCCATGATATTTAAAGTTTTTGTCATGAGTGGATAAATCAAGTCGATACAAACAAACAGATCAGTTGATCAGTTATTAAACATCAGCCTCCCAACAGATAACTACGTAAATGCACAATAATTTAAAAAAATGCTTATTTGCTTATAATCAATTTTTTCTCAAAAAATAAGCAAGAAAAGTTGCCATTATAAAATTACAAGGTCATTCTTTTAAAATTTTCGAAAATATTTCTTTTATTTTAAATTAATTTTATGAATTTGAATCGTTGAGGGTTGTAAGTCACTACGCCCTAGTTCTCAACGGACTGTTGCGCCCCATAATTAATTTTTTTTTATGGACTTTGTTACCTTTATTTTGGAAATTAGTACGATTATGATTTCAAATCAAAAATGACATAAAGTCCAAAAAGAGAAACGTCATACAAAATATCACTAAGAAAACGTCACAAAGTCCAAATAAAATGTCATATCACACAAACCAAATTTCAGTGTCGTAACGCTCAAATTTAGAGATGTCATAATGCCCAAAAGATTTTTTGTGGTTTGGCTTTGAGACGCGTACAAACAGTTAGGCAGTTTGACCACCCCCCCCCTACATATTTCACTGTTCATACGCCATAATACTGGGTGCTAGCACTGTGAGCAAGCAAACCATTTCGTTTTATTTCTTTTTGAAAATTGGCCTTATTTCGCTTTCTGATAGTGAAATAAAAACAAACATATTTGCTACACTCTTTTGACGATCCGAGTTTTTGGGTGATCTGACGTTTTTGAGTTGAATGTTACCGTTTGGGTTATAAAATTTAAAACTCAAAATGCCAACAAAATATTTGTCCGAATGTCCAAATTTTGACATCTTTTGGAATTACTAATTCGGGCTTAATAATATTATTTCAAAACTGATTTTGGCAATATGACATTGATTTTGGGATTTGTAGCGATTTGACATTTTTGCGTTATTATTTATTGGAATTTTATAAAACCAAAAAAAGTTTTAACACCCAAAGGTTCGGTAATATTGCCCCAATTGTACAACAAAAAAAGAGGCTGAGTTGCGACCCACACTGATAACTTCCCATCCCGTCTGTCGATTTGCCTTGCTTAAAAGTTTGTCTATATGTATCAATTTTTACCAAATTTGCGAATATCGAAAACAATATTTTCTGTGAAATAAAATAAGTTTGAAGCCAATATTTTAACCTTTTGAAAAGCTATTTAAGTCGAAAGTAAATTTTTACCAAGTTTTAGTATTGTTTTTTTTAAGGTTTTTATTTTTTGTAAAAAAACTGTCAATTCGATTTTTCTCAAAATTTTTCCTAATGTTGAAAACAATATTTCTTATAAGTTAAAATTAGTAAGAAGCCATTATCTCAAATTTTTGAAAAGATATTTGACTCGAAAATCAATTTTTACCTACTTTTGTTAATTTTTTTTTCGGTTTTTAATTTTTTGTAAAAAAAACTTTCAATTCGATTTTTTTCAAAATTTTACTGCATATTTACAACAATATTTTTTGAAAGATAAAAGTAGTTTTATGTGCCAATTTCTCAAAGTTTTAAAAAGATATTTGAGTCGAAAATAAATTTTTACCAACTTTTATTAATTTTTTTTAGGTTTTTATTTTTTGTAAAGAAAACTTTCAATTCGATTTTTATCAAAATTTTACTGAATGTTGACAACAATATTTCTTATAAGATAAAATAAGTTTAAAGCCTAAGTCTCAAGTTTTTGAAAAGATATTTGAGTCGAAATTCAATTTTCCCAACTTTGAGTAATGTTTTTTTTAGGTTTCTATTTTTTATAAAAAAAACTGTCAATTCGATTTTTCTCAAAATTTTATCAGATGTCAAAAACATTATTCTTCGTTGCACAAAATTGTTTTGGAGATGAAATCATATTTTGGTCGTAAAATTTTCGAGGTGACACATTTTTTTTTGCAGTTTTTTTGATTTATAAAAAAAACCGTTAATTGTTTTTTTTTCCAAAAATATGCTTGTTTTGTATTACATTACAATATATAATATAAAAATTAATTCAAGTTTCTAGCGTCATTGGTTCATGAGATATTTAGGGTTAACCAAAATGTTCACCTTTTTTTAAACTGCTATGGTAAAAAAAACCACCCACGCAATTTTCTTGAGAGCCCTTTCTGCATCTTTCTGCCTTATTATCTGTATAACAAAATTTATTTGAAGTCGATATCTCTTTCACACGCACAGACATCTTTCTAAAAATCTTTTATTTCGACTCTAGGGGCCTTGAAACGTCGAGAAATGTCAAAATTTTCAATTTGACAAATCGGACCCATTACAATAACTTCCTATGGGAAGTTAAAAATGGGCACTATTACATTTTTAATTTGGGTGATGTGATGATGATGGGCAGTACATCATCACAATTGTCAATCATTCAACTAATATTATAACATTTCACATAACAGCTGAGTTTGACAGGTGTCAATCTATTTCAAGCTACGAAATGAATAACCATATGTATAGTAATGTTTGGAAAATTCACTAAAAACCCAATCCATTATGTATGAAATATACTACATAAATCTATTTAAATTTTGCATCTCACGCAAAGAACATAATAAAAACAACATATTGTTAAAAAAACGCAAACTGCTTACACATGTTCTAAGTGATTTTTCACATATGTACATACATGTGAATGTGAAAAAAAACCCATCCCTAATCTGAACTTCATTGTTCAAAAGTACACCATAGACACGAGTAGATAGATACTCCCTCCAACATAAGAAAAGATGAATTTTATTTTAAGTCAATGTTTTTTTGAACAAAAAACCCCCGGCAAAATAGCCGGACAGAGACAAGAAATGATCGAAGGCGTCTTCAATATGCGGTGTAGCTGCATAACTAAATGGCAACAGTTTTAATATGAACGTTAAACCGGTCAGTACGCATTGAACATTTTTAAATCTATTCTAATTCTCCTTCAGCAGCTTTCATATATAGAAGGTAACTTGAACTTGATTTCTTGATAGTTCGTTTAGTTTTAAGTGAGAATCTGAAAGAAACCAACCCTAGCTCTATATAGTGGTAACGTTTGTTTAAAATCTTTATTTGTTAAAAATTTTTGATGAAAAAATAATTTAATAATCATTTTTAAAACCTGATAATTTGTGAATTACGTAATTTTTTAAATTATCATTGCATTTATTGTTCTTGAAAAAAAGCAAATTATATTAACAAAGAAAAAAAACAATAGTTTTGTTAAAGTGAATTATATGTTGTGAAGTATTTGATACAAAATTAAATAACTTTATTCAAAAAATCAGTGTTTTGTGATCAAAACCCGATAGTAAATTTACACTTATAATTTGAAAATAAAAATGCTGTTCATAAATAACCTTATGAACTTTTAAATATTATTGATTTGAATATAAGGAATCAGAACAGCTTATCTATCGAAAAGTAGCTCAGCAAATAAAACAATTATTTAATTTCAAAATACACTCCGCATTGCTTAATTGATATCAATTTTTGTTTAGGAAAAAATATCGCAAATATTCTTTGTCTTTGTCGGTTAAATTGATAATATCAAAAATCTTTTGAAAAATGGAATCTACATATTTCCAGGAAATATTTAAAAAAAATAAACAAAAAAGTGTATTTTCCAGCTAAAATTTAAAAAATAAAATGTCAAAATTTCTGTTGACAGAAAGTTATTTTTTTAATATACTTAAACGTGTTTTTTTGGGATTTTCGTGGCTTTTCCTGGTCATACAAAATTCGTGGTTTTTCAAGGACGATTGCTCGTTGAGTCTGTTAGTTTTTGTATCATGAGTGTCATTTAAGTTTAAAATTATTTATAAAAAAACTTGTTTTTTAATAATTCTTTAAAATGATCGAACTCTTAATTCTGTTAACTGATGTTCAAAAAAATGATGCGGAGTGTGACTATTTATAGCGTCAGCCAGCGTGTACTTTATTTTGTGACCGGTTTTTCTGTACCTAAAAGTATTATCAAGAAAAAATCAATCATTTAATTTTTTTTATTTATTAAATAATTTGGTCTAATAACTTTTGTGTATTTAAAGTTAAAGGCGTATTAAAACCACAAAAAAATAACATCTTCAATCGGGTTTTTATTTTTATTGATATAATCTAACTTGACATGCTTGTATGGGATAGAGTAGTTTTTTATTTTTAGACAACAAGTTTTAACAACAAAAGAACAATCTAAGCTTAGGAACACAAGGATTAAATTGACTTATTAAATTTCAATGCTCCTAATCTACAGGGTTTAACAAATAAGAGGTTTTATTTTAATTACTTAAAAAAAAAAGAATTTATTGGCATCAATAATTAAAAATTTACACATTTGCGGCTGTATATCTTTAATACCCTTAGAACATCCACCTTTAAGGTCTTAATTAAAATTGTGGAGCGTGGCCTAAAAGAAAAAAGTCTAAAAGTGTTAAATCACAAGATCTTTGTGATCAACTGGGATCACCTCCAGCTCTAGAACCACACCAAACAGTGAGACTGTGAAGATGAAGAGGTTTTTTTCAAAGATCATTCTAATAGCCTTTTCACACCCAACCCAAATCGAGTTTTCGGCAAAAAGTTTTCGAAAACCCGAAAATCGTTCACATTAAACATTTACACATTTTCGTTTGACATTTCAATTTTTCGAAAGATGAACAAGCATCTTTTATCAGAAAAAAACAACGTTTTCTTTTGCAAATCCTGGAACTTCGAGTCTGGAAAAGTGAAATATTTCTTTTGACAGCAGCCGTCAATTGTTTTTTTACATTGGGCAGGTTCAGGCAACATAAGGGACTTCTTTTTCAGTCAAATTCATGTTTTGAACGTAAATTTTGACTTAGGCAACTAGTTAGTTTTTCAAGTGTCATGAATTTCAAATTTAGAACTTTACTTCACAAACCTCTACTTCAAGTTCATAGTATAAAAACTACCAAAAACATTATTGTCTACAAAACACTTCTCGGGCAAGCTGCATGTCCAATGTCCATCACGATTTGTATTTTGTATTGTAATGAAATATTACTTATTTCTTTTCCAAATTGACAAGGAACCCTTTTACAGAAATCATTAAATGAAGTTGTGCAGAAAATAAATAAATCATAGAGTAATAAAGTTCAGCTTTCAATTGAATGAAAAAACATGATCAACTGTCATTTTGGCGGAAGCAGACTTAACTTGATAGTCAGGGAGATTTTTCTTGACTAACTTTCCAGTCAACTTTCCATTAAAGATGCCTTAATTGAAAGGTAATAAGCAGGTTCAGACAACATAAGAGACTTTATTTGCAGTCAACTGCCTTCTTTGAACGTAAATTTAGACCAAGGCAAGTGTCATAAACTTCAAGCTCGGAACTCTACTTCACCAATCTCTACCTTCAGTTACCGTGCAAAAACTACCAAAAACTTAATTTTCTACAAAACACCTCTCAGGCAAGCTAAAATTCCATCTCGACTTAAATAAAGTTCAGCTCCCAGTTAAATTAAAAAATAAAATTAGCTGTCATTTCATTTTGACATAAGTGGAATTGACTTTAAAGTTAGGGAGATTTTTCTTGACTAGCTTTCCAGTCAACTTTCCAATAAAGAAAGAAACTTGCCTTACTTTCAAGTCCCTTATGTGTGGTCTGAAACTGCCCATTTAATTGAGCGCTGAATGTTTCGAAAAGTTTGTTTGTTTAGTTCATCTTAAAATTGCTAATAGTTTTATAAATGTTTTGTATGATACATTTTGTTCACGAAAACTTGTAGCATACGAATAATGTATGGGAAAACTTGAGTTTTCGATGTAGGTTTTCGGCCAAAATCGATAATTTCGTGAAAACCGTTTCTGGGGTTTATTGTAAAAAGCCTATTAGTAATTTTTCGGGTCCTAATGCAAAAAAAAATTTGCATTAGCCTCTCAGGTGAAAATTGGACTAATCAAACGATTTTCCGATGAAAATCCGGTTAATTTTGATATTGATACAGTTCAATCAATCAGCTTAAATCCTTGTATTTACTGAACTTTGAAAGCTATAATTAGATCTTAAGGTTTCCTGCTTTTTTATATAAAATACGGTGTAATTAGAAAGATCGACGAGAAATCGATAAACCTGATGTTTTTTTTATATCTATATTCATTCTTAAGCCGAAAGTAATTAGCACATTGGATATATGTACATAACATATACAATATACATGCCTACAAAGTGTTAATCAATACAATTATTGAATGTTATAAACATGATCTTATATGAGCGGTCTTTTAAAATGTCTGTATTATGTTTTTTTAATTCTTATTGTCTAATGGATTTATTCAGCTTGAAAGCATTCAACTCGTAAGAAATACCTACGAATACAAAAAATATGCAAACGATTTTAAAAACACAACAATACAATGGATATAAATCTTACAAAAGTTCCATTAATTTTTGCTTCGTGAAGAATAATGGCTGAAATAAACAATTAAAAAATTAATAAATTCTTTCATTCATTCTATTTGAATATTTATAAAAAATATTAATACAAAAAATCATATAATTTATAATGCATACAATATATATAAAAACATTCAAAGTTGATAATTAATTAGCAAGAAAATTCAATATTTGAAATTTTTGTAAACTCTGGGAGTATCTCTACAAAATGTCTACTTTATTTTACAATAACATTTGCGGTTGATTACATTTAATTACAATTTTTAATAATAAAAACCGGATATGAGTTTTCCTTATAATTTTTGTAGCTTTTAGTGAAAGGAAGAAGTTAGAGTCGCAATAAAACTAATAAAAACAGAATTTTGAACTGAATTATTTATGAACAATTAGCGAAATTTTCTCAATTGATCTTCAACATTCTCATGCTATTTCAAATAACGTTATAATAACTATAAAAAGATAATCTATGTAAATACTAAGAGTTGCTAGTAAAGCTTCAACTAAACACCAACGGTATATTAATAAAGCATAAATTAAAAAATTAAAGGTCGAATTCAACTTTCAAGATTATCTAGGATTCTTTAGTAGTTAGAGGAAGAAAAAATTAGAGGAAGTAAAATTCGTTTGTAATTTCGTTATTTTAAGCGATTTGAGAATTTTATTTAAAATTTAATTTTTTACCCAATTATCAATGTTTCAGATTGTGATGAATGCTAAATTGATTCTCATCCCGATCCTCCTGATTGGATCATGTGCGGCCCAAACAGATTTGAACGATCTCATTTCTTCAATTTTTAACACAAGTGCAGGCACACCCGACACCAGGGACAAGCTGCCACCCTTAGTAATCAGTCCTACACCAAATCCAGCTACACCAAGCCCAGTTACGCTTGCTCCGATTCCACTGACACCTGTCGGTGGCCATTCGTACAAACCATGTGGACCCGGCATGGAATGTGTTCGTGAATATCTTTGTTCGAATGGAAAAGTCAACAAAGATGGTGCAACTTTAATTGATATTCGTATTGATGATCAATCTTGTCCTTTCCTGGAAACCTGCTGTGCTACTGGTGATAAGGTACGTACAGTTTTCTTTAACTAAATCGGATATCAATTTCTAATGTTGTTATTCTATTCAAGGTTGAAAATCCAATTATCAGACCAGCCGAACCACCATCTGGTTGCGGTTATAGAAATATTGAGGGAATTGGTTTCAAAATCGAGGGAGCTGCCGATAGTGAGGCTGAATTTGGTGAATTCCCATGGATGGTGGCAGTTTTACGTGAAGAAGCTGCTCTTGATAAAATTCTAAACGTCTATCAGTGTGGAGGTTCTTTGATTACCCCTCAGGTTGTTTTGACAGGAGCTCACTGTGTGCAAGCCCGTCAAGCCAGTAACTTCAAAGTGCGCGCTGGAGAATGGGAAACTAACACAAAAACCGAAGTCTATCCCGATCAGGACAGACAAGTCGTTGAAATGATTGTTCACGAACATTACAATAAGGGAAGTTTGTTCAACGATGTAGCACTACTCTTCCTCGACAAACCTTTCGATGCAGCACCAAATGTTGGTAACGTGTGCCTGCCACCAGCTACCCAAAACTTCGATATGTCACGTTGTTTCGCCACAGGCTGGGGCAAGGATCAATTCCAAAACGGACAATACCAGAACATTTTGAAGAAAATCGAATTGCCAGTTGTGCCAAATGCCAAGTGTCAAGAAAACCTAAGAAATACCCGTTTAGGAAAATTCTTTGAACTTCATTCGAGCTTTATGTGCGCTGGTGGTGAAAAGGGCAAGGATACTTGTAAGGGAGATGGTGGTTCACCATTGGTTTGTCCAATGCCCAACGAACCCAATCGTTATTTCCAGGCTGGTATTGTAGCTTGGGGTATTGGATGTGGTGATGAAAATGTTCCTGGTGTTTATGCTAGTGTTCCGAAATTGCGTTCATGGATTGATGAACAATTGGCTTATAAGAGAATTGATCCAGCTACTTTTACACCATAAAAGCGGATATTTTTTAGTCATTATACTCAATCAAATACATGTGATTTTATGAACAAAATAAAAATAAACTTTGTCCCTAAATATCTTTTTACATAATTTATGCAACCTTATTTCCAATTTTTGAGTTTCTCAGATCAGGTTATTAAAATACTAAATAAAGTTTTCGGCCTGGATCGAGTTTGAATAGCAAAATAAACTTCATAGCGTGATAAGGGTTTGTGATAGTAGTCGTGTTGTGTGGCCTGTGATCCCGTCATGTTGGAACCGCCGAGAAATCGATAAATTCGAAACATCAGCAATACTTTTTGGAATATACATAGAAAACAATAAGCAAAAGAAGAAGAAGAATGGTCACAGCGTTGACTTCTGTGTGACATAAAAATGCGGTTACAATCTGTCCCAAGGGAAACTTCGAATAAAAGCTTAGTTTGACAGTTGTATTATGGCACTTCGAGTTCGAATGAGAGCTGAGTTTAACAGGTGTCATATACAACGCTACCTACTTGAAACTACGAAATGAATGACCCTATATAACCGTTATCATAACTTATTGATTTGTTGTATTTTTTTTGTTTGTATAGATAAAGCGGCAGAACCCGTGGCTTATCTTCAAATCTCCAGAGCTTGCTTCAAAAAACTTTACAACAGAGTAGTTACTTTTTATATGGTTAGGAATGTGGCATATTACACATGGTTCTTTATGATATAAGGAATTTCCAAATCGATTCTCAATTGGAAATACATATGTACTTTGCGTGTGCTGAGTCTAAGGGTATATTTATCCACAAAAACGAGCGCCGGCATCAAGAAAATTTTGCTTATAATGTTGGCAAAGTTTATTACCTACGACGAGCCATACTTACTTGCAAAATTTAATTAGTACTTATTATTATATTTTTTAATATAATAATATAGTTTAATATAATTATATTAATACACATCAAATAATATCCATATCTAGGCATACAGCATGCAAATTGCTATTCCACATTTATTTCTATTTAATAAGAAAAAATAGCTACGAAAACGAGAAAATCGAGATGTTTGTAAAACAAACTTTTTCATGGTAACACTTTAACTTGCTTACAGGGTGTTTCTTAATTTTTCAAAAATATTTTATTATATTATTCTAATATTAGGTACAAAACATATAATTTTGAAGTAAAACCTAATATCGACAAAGATTTCATATCATTAAACTTACTTCATCTGACATTATCTTACGTCCTGCCTGAACAATTTCCTGTGAAACGGGTTCAATGAAATGGCTTTTTAGTATATAAATAACTTTTAGAAAAACAGAAGAACATTAATAAATTAAATTTACTAATGTTGCTGTTAAAACTAAATGCATTTTATAAATGAAAAACATGAAAATGTCGAAAGCATTTGGCGAAATTTATTGATGTCGTAAATTAATCAAATTTGTCTCGATTGGAAAAGTTCCGAAAAAATTAACTTAATTTAAATACACAGATGGATCGTACATTTTTTAGTGTCGTATTTACCTACAAAAATACAAAAAAATCATCTAATGAAAAACATCACGTCTTTCTGTCATACAAAATTGTTTGTCATGTATTTTGGAAATAAGGAGTGATGAAGCTTGGCAAGAACACCGGGTGGAACTTTTAAATAGGTGAAAAAATTGTTGAACGTTAATTAGGTGTCGGAATTTATTTTAATTTTTTTTTTTATTCAATGTATACAAAATCTCAGAACCATTTCCTCACGATCTTTGCAGAAATTAATTTTATAAGGAAGGTTTTGCTTCTAAATTTGATTTGAACTTATGTTTAAACAGCCCCAAGAAAATTGTAAAATCCACCTGGGATGTTATTAGAAAATAAGACAATTATATACCCGAATCAAAGAAGTTTGTAAATTAATAAGTCACGGTTCTTTGTGCAATTAAATGAGTCGAATAATAAAATTAACAACAACCAATTGTAAAAAATAAATAAAAGTACATGTAAAAATGTAAGTTTAATACAGCTTTTGTTAATCTGAGCTTTAGGTAATGAGTTTAAAAATATCTTACATCGTATTGTATTGGAAAAATCTTGTCATGTAAATTCCAACAATATTATTTACATACAAGGATAACATGTTTTTCATTTTATAGCAACTTCGTAGAGTTATATTAACAGTTAATATGACTAATAAGTTTGTTCCATGTCCGGACTGATAGCGTAGGTGTACTCAAATGCACATCTGTACATTGTGATATTTTGTGTTTATTTGGAAATAAATCAAGCCTATTAAAATATTTTTGTTTATTTTTTTTAAATGATTAGAAAGAAGATACCGATGTACATTGATTTTGAATGTCTGCACATTTCAATGAGTCGGAAATATTAAGGCAGGTAAAACATTCCACATTCGTGTAGTGCAGCTAAAAAAGGAATCTCTTTACTTTACAGTACGTTCAAAATATTGGTGAAGGGTAAACTAAAAAGCATGTCAAAAAGTGATCCTAGGTTTGTTAAATAGACCGAGAAAATAATAATAATAAAACTATAGGAAAGTAAAAACCAACATAAAGATAAAATTATTTAAGAGGAATATATTATTATTAAATTGAACATCTATTTGCCAATTAGATGAAACTCAAGAATATATCAATTCATTGAGCTATTAATTTCGCGTAAGAAATCAAAAAATTAGAAATGTTTTGACAAAAACTCGATTGGTTCCACAAAATTCACATATCTTGAGACATCAGTCTTTCGGTCGATTATGACAACCAGAATCGTAATACGCAAAAATTGTCTACTGTTCTTGTATTTCATGGCATACAAATTGGAAATTTTATCACTCATATTATTATTTTTATAAAATTATTAAAAAACTTCTATACTTAAGTATTTACTTTAAATAACCCCAAAAATTCAAAAATAGACAGTTGGTAAAAATCATTTTATCTTAAAATTTAAATTTCGAAAAATTAAACGTACCTTCAATGTACTATGTTTAATAAAAACCCAAGTACAAAGTAGTTTGCTTTTGATTTCTTGTTGTAGATATAGGAAATTCCCGAGATTTATGTACACATTAAAAATTAATATTTTAAATAGATATATAGGTACTTTCCTCATCAGCATCAGCACTTAGTTGTATTATTCTCTTGACTCCGATCATATCACAGTTCTGAAGTTCGGAAATAAAAAAGGCGGTTTCAGTTTGAAATTAATCTTAGCAACGATCGGATCATAGATAATCTTCTCACAGGTAAATTATTTGTTTTTCATCTAAACAACAAATTGTACCAAGTTACTGGATTAAATTAATTCACCGCAGTCCGAGCTTCAAGGTAAATAGTTGGCATTTTGAATGTAAATAACATCATCATATTACAAAGCAACAACTGTTAAATGTTAAAGATTTTTAAACCATACGAAAAAAAATGTAAAAAACAAATCTCGATTTAAATATGCATTATTTCCATGTGTTGTTTAATAGTTTACATTGTAGTGTTGCTTTTTTGATTAACAAGAAAAGTGTGTCTATTTGAATTTATCAAATTAACGAACAATTTCTGTTATTTTTGTAAAGAACTTTATAACCAGATTTCCGTACTTATCAGTCTCCCGATAACCATCAGTTTTATTTCTTATATGTTTTTCCCAGTAATCCAGATCTATATTTTACCTACATTTTGACATCAGCTTCATTTATTTTCCTAATTAAAATGATAACTAATTATAACTTGTTAATCCAATAATAGCATTTCCATTTAGACTATTCAAAATGTGAGTAAGTCGTTTTTATTCTTGCTTTAAACAAAATAGAAACTAGCCATTCATATAATTACCTTGTTTGTTTATTTATGTACAGTTAAGAACAATTAATTAATAAAAGCTCATTTTGTTCTTACAACACAAATCGAATAAATTGAAACTAAATTAAATGTGTATATTACAAATATTTAGACTCGTCTTTTATTGACCTTAAGTGTATAAAAAAGTGACCTGTGCAATGAGTCATCCTATAATTTATATCCATTTCAATAATAACACTTTAAGTTTTCAATTAGTGCAATATTGATAACAAGTCAAATTACAAATTGATTTATTTTGTATTCAAAAGTCAAATTTTTTATTGTAATTTCCTGACAAGTTATAGTTGGAGACTTTTCTTCTTTGATACGATTTCGAAAAAAAAAATTGTTTTAATAATGCAAGTGAATAAAGCAGAAACAAGTCTGAGGACAGTAGTAGTACCTGTGGAGTGATGGTTAGTGTGTTGGACTATCACGCTTTCTCAAATAAGCCAGTTGGAACCGGCTTAAAACTATAGGTCCCCTCATCCCTAACAACATTAGTCACACACAGGAATGGTTGAGAGTTGTAAGTCACTAGCCCTAGTTTTCAACGGACTGCTGTGCCACCGGATTTATTTAATTGTATAAGTCTGACGACAATTTTTACAGCAAGGCCAACTTTTTCCACCAACAAAATGACAACAAAATCAGTTTTCAATCGAAAAGATAAAAAAAACATAAACTTGTGTTTTGAGGCGGGCCATTATTGTCATCAAGTCTTAGACATCCAAGTTAATTTCAAAATCATCAATAATAAAACTGACTACATATGAAATTTATTCATTTAATTCTATACCTTATATAATTTATAATTTTTTCAGGACACATGCCGAGCCATGAATGCACAATTTATTCTTGTATTATCAGTTCTTCTGGTTGGAACCTGTATTTGTATGGAAGAAAATGATTATTTGACAATAGTTCTTAAAGACGTCTTTGGTGATCTTGAAGCTGAAGCAGAAAAAGACCCCGCAGAATTTGTAGTACCAACTTCTCCAACACTAAATGCAAATGCAACTAAACCACAAACATTAAATAATGCAAATGCAACTAAGCCACAAACTACTTCTACATCTTGTAAAAAGGGTGAAAAGTGCGTAAAGGAATTTCTCTGTAAAGAAGGCACAGTAGACGAAGATGGAGATGTTTCTATTTTCAATCCTCGTTTTTTGAACGAAAATAATGAACCTGTATGTCCATTTCTTGAAAAGTGCTGTTCCATCGGGAGCATTGTAAGTTTTCATTAATTTACTCATTTTAATAAACCAACAATAAACGAAATTTATTAACATTTTAGACTGAAGATCCAATCGTTCGACCAAGAACAGTTTCACTTGGATGTGGTAATCGAAATATAGATGGAGTTGGTTATAGAATTGAATCACCACAAAGTAACGAATCTCAATTTGGAGAATTTCCATGGATGTTGGCGATATTACGAGCAAGAGACGATACGGACACAACACGTGAGATCTATCAATGTGGTGGATCGCTTATTCATCCTGAAGTGGCCTTAACCGCGGCTCATTGTGTCTTCGGTAGAAAAGCAACAGATTTTGCTGTACGAGCTGGCGAATGGGAAACAAACACACAAAATGAGTTAGAACCTCATCAAAACAGAGGTGTCATAGATATGGTTATTCATCCAAAGTACAACAAGAACAACTTATTCAATGATGTAGCCCTGCTGTTTCTCAAATCCCCCTTTGATTTGGCTCAACACATCAATACCGTTTGTCTTCCACCAACTGGTTTTGTTTTTGATTTTTCAAAGTGTTTTGCCACTGGATGGGGCAAAGATCAATTTGAAAATGGGAAATATCAGAATATTTTGAAAAAAATTGAACTTCCAATTGTTCCGAGCTATGTGTGCCAAGATAATTTGAGAAAAACCCGTTTGGGTGATTATTTCAAGCTTAACCCGAGCTTTATATGTGCCGGTGGTGAACGTGGTAAGGACACATGCGAAGGCGATGGTGGTTCACCTTTGGTTTGTCCAATAGAAAATGCCGAAAATCGATTTTATCAATCTGGTATTGTGGCATGGGGAATCGAATGTGGAAAAGAAAATGTTCCGGGGGTATATGTTAATGTTGCGCTATTCCGTGAATGGATAGATGAGGAACTTAAAAAGAAAAATTTAGGAATTTCTGATTATGTGCCACGCCCACGATAGAGAATTTTTGATCTTGTTTTTTTTTAGATTATTAAATGTATAATGAGATTATGCCCTGTACAAAAAAAGTACATTAAACATGATTTACAATAAATAATTAAAATAAAGCTGATATAAAATGTGTATCTATTTCTGTTGCAAAGTTAAAAATGGTACATTTAGTTTACCAAAGTAGATATCAAACCAAAATAATTGACCGCAAAAATGGTTGAAACAAAAGAGTAAAGGATAAGACAATGCTCTTTGGCGGAAGAAAATTTTAACAGCCAACGAAAAGTTGCAAGCAACAGTCAAAACCAAAGATCCATCGAAATAAAAGTCAGTTTATTCGGCTTAAGTGATTTCACAACTGTCGTTCTTATTTTATTCTTTCTCAATTAAATGCGCTCGCGAGTAAAAAGTTAACGAAAATTGCATTCAATTAAAAAACATGAATAGTTTTCAAGTATTCACTTATTTCCAAGTCCCTACGGCTCGAACCGTTGTTTATTTTCCTTCATCGTATTCTAAGGTGATTTATACCAACAAACGAAGTACGCATTTTGACAGATTACACGTGAGTAAGATTTCAGATTCATAAACACGAATTATTTGAAGTTTCTCCTGTCAAAATTCTAGGACAAACAAAATTAGATTAGTATGAATCTTGTTAATGAATCTAAGATCTTATTTTGACGTTTCTACACACTTCCTGTCTACCCTAAAAAAACATATACTGCCTTACCTATACAGAATAAAGTTAAACAGTTCTTACATTTGTCAAACCTTACATCTCGAATCCTTTTAGCTTAAAATACCAAAAATAAAACATCGGCAATTTGCAAAAACAAAAAATAACTATCAAATAGTAAAGTTTATTTATCAAGTCTAACAATAATAGTTTCCATGCCACCAATTTGAAACTCCCCAAAGTAGATTTTATCACTTTGCGTATTTCCGAGCATCACATGCCCACTGTAATACATCGATGTCATATCCATTTGAACCATTTTTTCACCGAAATTCGAAATCGAAACAAATGAATTTCGTCGCGGATAGATTCGTTCGATTATAATAATATCATCTCGACTATTTCGAACTTGAGTATTGGGTATGTTTTGTGAAGCTTTGCATATGACATTCTTATAGATGGATGGAGATCTATCACGCAGATGGATCATTCGAGATACCTGCTCGAAATTTTCTAAATTAAATGATGAGCTCTTTGGTAGCCAGGGTAGGGTTTCCCTGCTGGTGAATTTCAGAGCATCTGACCATTCCATGGTTGAAAGATGATGCAGGTGTTTGGTTTCTGAGTGTTCATTATGAGGATCATGTACGTTTTCCAACGCGATTTCGTCACCGTAGAATATATTTGGTGATCCTGGTAGCATTAACTGCATTATTGTAGCAGTGAGAGAAGCATTTCCATTTAGGTGGCGTGAAACACGTTGCTCTCCAACTCCTCCGATTGACCATTGAATCCAAGGCCCGTCTTCTCTGGGAGCCAGAATTCCCTTTAAAGCTGACTGAATCTGTTGCATTACTTGCTGAGTACCATTTGCTACATCCAGATGGACATCGACCAGATCGACGTGTGTCAGGATATGAGTCGCTTTGGCGGTGCTGAGTTTTTGAATAACTTCATTATCAATAATCAGGGCTCTTTGAGGACCCATAATGTGCTTCCATTCGGCAATATTGTTGAGGAGGTTATCATCGTTCGTATACATTTCCAATCCCTTAATGTAGAATCCATCAACACCAAGGCCAATCCACTTCTGAATCGCTACCGAAATTAAGTTATCGGTTTCAATTGGTGCTGATTCGGTAACATTGCTATTAGCAGTGTAATTAGCTTCATTGGCCTCTTCCAAATGCTTGAGATATGGAAATATAGGCAAATCGAGGATAAGAGATATATTCCGAGCATGCAATGCTCGCGATAACTGCAGCAAATCAGTTGTGCTTCCAATGACTGTTGCAATGCTAACCAATGATGTGACATTATTAAAATCATCAGGATAGTGTTCAGTTGGAAAAATAGAATTTAAACGAACAGCTCCAATTCCAAGGGCTGCCAAATAATCAACACGCTTTGTTATGCCTCTAAGATCACCAAGTCCATCGTTGTTAGAGTCTTGATAGCTTGCTGGAAAGATTTCGTAGAAAACGCTGCCTCGGAACCATGCAGTCCTAGAATTGAATTGAAGGGTGTATAGTTAGTTTTGGAAGGATTAAAATTACAATGATAGAACTTACTTTGGATTACAAGTTTTTGGCAGAGTAATAATCATTGCAACAACAACAGCACACATTGCCAGTAAACTGGACATGAATATGAAAAATGTACATTTTCGTATGAGTGGCCAATTCCAAGAAACGAATGATGGTGTATCGTTTGGTGATTTCATGACCAAGTGTCCTTTAACGCCTAATCCATTAGAGTCCTATGGAAAAAAACATTTGAAATAAAGCAATCATCAACTGATATGGGTTATAAAGCTGAAAAAAATAATTAACATTTTGAGAAATTAAAAATCGATTTAATTCATTTAGAGGGGATAAAAATCAAAGTTTGGTTTATATTTTTTTTTTAGGAATTATATGGCTTGGTTTCGACTTTGAAATACACAAGAAAATTTTTGAAAATCATGTGCTATGAATGAATGTCCCCAAATGAAACTGAAGTTTACGATTGGCGCTTCTATTACTCGGAAAACCCACACGTTGTTGTCAAAAAACCATTGCATCCAAAGAGAGAGAGAGACAATTTTATGATAATTATGGATTACCGACTTTTTTCAATTTAATTGGGATTTGAACGATCTTTGGTTCCTGCAGGATGGCACAATGAGATACAATTTAAACTAAAAATGTATTTGGTATTTCATTTTATTCATGATAAGCTTACATTGAAGATGAAAGCTTTTAAATGCAAAACAGGTGCAATAATAACTTACAAAATTGTTTATTTCTTAGAAGTAAAATAAAAATAATACAATTATTTTAATTTTGTGTTCAAATAAATTACAAGTTACTAAAACATTTCTTCAGTTCCTTTCCTATCTTTCACGTGCAATTTAAACCTTTAGTTTGAAGAAGCAGAAAATTCCAAATTCGTTCAGCGGTTAAAAGAAACTGACGTTTGGATGTCATACAATTGATACGCGGAATCAGGCCATTTAACGAACTAAAAGATTGATTTCATTATAAAGAACCACATGCTGGCGGGTTATGAGTAAATCGGAGAAAAAAATTAAATAACGATTTTTCAAAAAGTTTACAAAGGTCATACCCAAAAATTGCGAAATATATTGTGAGATTATTTCAAAATGCCTCTGAAGCCCCTAAACATAACGCAAGGTACAACTGTGAAACACTACAGTAAGTTTTTGCTCTCATAACGTAAATCACAAAAAATTTCTTAACCATGGGTAAGAAAAGGAAGAAACAACGTTTAAAAGACTCCCAAACTTTCATTGAAATAATGTGTCGGAAAGGCCATAGCATTCGAACGACACAGTAATCTTTTGTATTTTTAACATGAAGATCCCAAGTTAAAGTTTTCTTAAAGATTACAACTATATTATTAAATGACTTCATATACGCAATAGGAATAGGAAGGAGCAGTATGATGCATCGGCTTTATATTTAGAAATCACGAGACACTTATATTTTTTGGGATTGAACTGAAAATGGTTTTCAATAGAACACCGTTTAATCATTTCCAAGTCTCATTCAAGCATGCTACCGAATATTCGATTAGTCTTTAAGGAGAGCTAAGTGTCTTTGGCATATGTACATGCGAAAGGAACAATGTGTCACTAACTCATTCAATTCGTCAACGTACATTAAAAATAACCAAGGACCAAGAATAGACCCTTCTGGTACAGCATTATCTAATGGCAAAAATTCTGACCTTTTTTTGTTGAATTCAACAGTTTGTTTTCGACTTGTTAGATATGAGGACAATAGTTTGACGGCAAAGAACGCACAATTAGATTGATGTAATTCCATTTGAAAAAGATTGTCCTGGTTGACTATTCAAAAAAGAACGCATGAAAATCAACAAAAAAAAGAGGCTGGGATGCGACTCACACTGATAACTTCCCATCCCGTCTGTCGAGTTGTCTTGCTTAAAAGTTTGTCTATATGTATCAATTTTTACCAAATTTGCGTACTATTTTTTGTAGATTTTATTTTTTTATGAAAAAACGGACTGTTGAATTTTTATAAAAAAAATTACTGAATATCGAAAACAATATTTCCTGTGAAATAAAATAAGTTTGAAGCCAATATTTGTAATTTTTGAAAAGCTATTTGAGTCGAAAGTAAATTTTAACAAGTTTTATTATTTTTTTTTTAGGTTTTTATTTTTTGTAAAAAAAACTGTCAATTCGATTTTTCTCAAAATTCTTTTTATTGTTGAAAACAATATTTCTTATAAGTTAAAATTAGTTAGAAGCCATTTATGAAAAGATATTTGAGTCAAAAAACAATTTTTAACAATTTTTGTTACATTTTTTTTTTTCGGTTTTTAATTTTTTGTAAAAAAAACTTTCAATTCGAATTTTTTCAAAATTTTACTGAATGTTAAAAACAACATTTTTGAAAGATTAAAGTAGTTAAAAGCCAATATCTCAAAGTTTTGAAAAAATATTTGAGTTGAAAATCAATTTGTACCAACTTTTCAAAATTTTTGTTTGGGTTTTTATTTTTTGTAAAAAAAACTGTGAATTCGATTTTTCTAAACAATTTTTAGAATGTTGAAAACAATATTTCTTATAAGATAAAATAAGCCTTAATCTTTTTTGAAAAGATATTTCAGTCGAAATTCAATTTTTACCAACTTTGAGTAATGTTTTTTTTAGGTTTTTATTTTTTATAAAAAAAAAAAAAACTGTCCATTATTATTATTTTGAGAAAAATTTTTATCAGATGTCAAAAACATTATTTTTCGTTGCACAAAATTGTTTTGGAGATGAAATCATATTTTAGTCGTAAAATGTTCGAGGTGACAAATTTTTTTTTTCAGTTTTTTTGATTTATAAAAAAAACCGTTAATTGGATTTTTTTTCCAAAAATATACTTCTTTTGTATCACGTTACAATATATAATATAAAATTTGATTCAAGTCTCCAGCGTCATTGGTTCATGAGATATTTAGGGTTAACCAAAATTTTCAGCTTTTTTGTAAACTGCTATGGTAAAAAAACCACCCACGCAATTTTCTTGACACCCTTTCCGCATCTTTCTGCCTTATTATCTGTATAACAAAATTTATTTGAAGTCGATATCTCTTCTGGTTCTTGAGCTATGGACGACGACAAACACGTCGCGAACGTACGGACGTACGAACGTACGTACACACGCACGCACAGACATCTTTCTAAAAATCTTTTATTTCTACTCTAGGGACCTTGAAACGTCGAGAAATGTCAAAATTTTCAATTTAACAAATCGGACCCATTACAATAACTTCCTATGGGAAGTTAAAAAGAAATTAAGAAACAAACATTAGTGCGTAGTAGAAAGAGTTCTTGGGCTCAATCCCTGCATGTGGCACCTAAAAGTTTGTTTTACGAGTATAATGCCTCTTGTGTGAAAAGTGCTTTCTCAAATTTGCCGTTCGGATTCGGCATGTAAACTGTAGGTTCCCTACATTCTTGAAATGACTCGCACACAGGAATGATTCCGAGTTGTAAGTCATTGGACTCTGGTTCTCTACGAACTGTTGCGCCACCAAATTTTTTTTGTGGTTATTAATTACATGACAGCAGTGCTTAGATCATATGTACATATGTAATGTATATCCTTCATGAAAGTGAATGTCAAGCTAGTGCCAAAGGAGATTACTGAAGATAAATGTTGCAACGCTTTTTTATTTACATTCAAAAATGAAATGTAGTTTCACATGAATTTAGAAATCTAGGCACTCAATTCGATCAACGTTTCATAGTAGAAATATATTGTATTCAAAGTTTGAATTTTAAACAATTCGACGTAAGGGATGAATGATACCATTTCCGTCGAAATGTGTAGTCTAGTCGAGTTTTACCAAAACCCTATTCAATCTTTTATTTTGTTTCTATTTTAAAAATATGCATATTATTTCGCAAAGACTCTTCTTAAATTAAAACAAACTATTTTCAAATTTAAGGCACCAAGTTTTGTTTTTATTCTTATGTACAAAACCTCTAAGTTTCAAACTACATAACTCAATTAAACAAAAACATGTTTTGGCTACATTGACATACATACATATATTGCTACATAGACATATGTATGTATGTATATTTTTGACATATTAACATATACAATGTATCTTCTTAAAACACAATATCTTCTTTAACAGATCTGTTAAATTCAAACAATCGATATATGGGCAAGTCCCCAGGACTCACATAACAATCATTTTTCCTTCTTTAAACTTAAAATGTTTTTAGGACTACAACCAACTAAGTTCCTATGTATATCAAAAGGAAAAACAACAAAAGAACATCACAAAACGTTTAAAGCATGACGTGTTTTTTTAGATTTTTTTTTAACAGAGCAATAAAATTGAAATTCCCATGCATAGCTTTTTTCAAATTTGTCATATAAACACGCGTGGGGAAAATAAAATGTTTTAACACTGAAACTGAAACCAAACTATAATTTTACTGTTTGTTTTGATTCGATTAGATATATAAATTTTATAGTAACACCAAAACCACTAAACATGATGATTCTTTAATAAAAAAAAAGTTCACAACAAAAATTTATTAAAAATGATTGCGTCGTTGTCATTATATCATGTTTCAACTGTTATTGCAATTATTATATTATAAAATATATAAAACGACGTAAAATGCATATTTATGAAAAATCATTTATATACATCACTCTCTTAACCAAAACAAAAGTGGTTGAATTATAATTAATTTCACAATTGACCTTCATTTGCCATTTTTATACACATCGAACGTAAAATCTCAAAAATTGTCAAAAACACTTAAAAATATTTAGTCGAAAAATTATGATAATTATTTATGTATTTATTTGACTGACTGACCTGCATCACTTCATTGTTGTTCTTCCGAAGATGATGATAGGAGTTATGATTGAAGAGACTGGCTGCTGCAGTATCTGTGACATCCATTCCGATGCCTGAACTACTGCCTGACGACGAACTTGTTTCGGCCTTAGTATCTTCACAAATTCCCGAATTGGAATTATTACTGTCATTGTCGGCGCTTGGGGTTAGGGGATGCGAGAAGGCTAGTGGGGTGGAGGAATTTGTCGACAGGAGGGGACACATTGAAGCCTCCTCTTCGGGTAGAAATGTTGACACAGAAGGCGATTCGAGGAGGGCAGATGGCAATTCCACATCTAACAAAGGGGGATCCGTTGATATACCCATATTTCAATTTTATTGTTGTTCAATCAATCAATCAATTATCTATTGGATAACTTTTTTTTCTCAATTTTTTCACTTCGATACAAAATACACTCTTTAAAGATCTCACTCAAATGATGAAAAAGAAAAAAGTTTATTGCGATGAAAATGAAACAGAAAGTCCAAAAAGTTTATTTATAGTTTATTTTATCAAAGTATAAAAAGAATGGAACTGAGTTGCGTACGTTTTTTTATTCTTCTTCACTTTTTCGTTTTCGAATTGAATTGAAACGCGTTTGCTGATGAAAGAATTTAAATATGATTTTTACCCATAAGCGAGTATATTGATATGTGTTTTCATTCAATTAAAATTGATTAATTTTAATTGTTAAATGGGATTTTTGTTTTAAAGAGTCATTTAATCGAAACCGTATATTCACCGTATGATTTTCAATAAAGGAACACACAAAAAATGTCTATGAAAAATGTATGAACTTTCGAAAATGAGAAGCATGACAAACTGACGTTTACAACAATATAAAATGAAAATGAATGAATACAAAAATAAGTCTCCCTTTTAACAATTTTTTTTCGTACAAATGCATGGTTCAGCTAAAAGTTGAACTTTGTGCGCCGAATCAAGAAAAAATGTATCTTTTATAGCCAAAAGAATGTTTACTGAATAAGCTACATTTTTTTTTGTTAGAATTGTTAGAAGTTTGGGTAAGCAAAAAATTTGTGGCTAAGCGAAAAAACATTGCCAGGTAGAGATGACAAACTAGTGTCAATAAGAAACAATCAATATTTGCTGAGATTTATAAAAGTCAAAAGTGTTAAAATGAAAATGCTTTGGATTTTCTTTGACTCCGGGTTACGGAGGTTTTGTGCAGGGTTTTATTTCAAAAAATATTTTAATAAGAAATATAACACCATGAAAACATAGTAAAACAAGACAAAAATCAAAACAAAATGACAAATGAACATGATATTGATTTTAATGCTATTTAATTAATATATCAGCTTTATATAGGGAAAGAAAATATTAAAGAATTTAAGACTTATGAGTCATTAATATAAGATAGAGCCGTTCGTTTGTTTTTAAATGCTTTTACAATGTATGGAGAAAATACCCCCTTGCACTCAAAAATTGATTTTAACTTGGTGTTCATAGATAGACTCACGGTTGTAGTTTCAACTGACATACATATGTACATATATGTGAGTACGTAATTTACTCACTGCATTTATTTTTACAATATTCTTAAAAAAGTTTTTAAACTTGTTTGTTTATTTTTTTCTAATAATACACATTTTTCTAGTATCTAATGAAACTTTATGAAATTGATACTACTTTTTAGTTGGTATTCAAATTTTAAGAAATATTAACACTTCAAACCATTACATAGGAATAACACTGTAAAGTAAATTTATTTTCTAAAATAACATCTAGAGTAACATCTTTGATTTACTCCATTTTACCCTATAAAACCAGAGTTGATGTGTGCATCGGCTTAATACAGGGTGTCCCTTAATACTTAGGGCATGATTCGATGGGTATATTTTAAGGAAAATAAGGCGCCTGTAATAGCTATCATTGGTTTTCATTATTGAAAACAACTATTGGAATTTTTTTGGCAGGTCGTTTATAGCTATCATTAAAAATTTCTGTCATTGAAAAAATTTTCCTGATTGAAATCCACCGACAAATTTTTACTGACAGAAATCTGTCATTCGAATTGTGTGAAATTGGAACACAAATCAGTGGAACGATTCGTTTCACTTTTGAACATAAAAGTATCAGCTGTTCAGGAAAATGAATTTCCGTCCGGGAAATAGAAAAATACATTTTTAGAGAAAAATAAATGCGTAATTACACTTTTTTCTCAAAAAAAAAAAGTCTTTGTGTGATTTCCGATCGATCAGTATATAATTTTCATTTCTAATCGACGGAAAACATCGTCAAATACCGATTCAAACATTTTTCCGGATCGATTTCAATGAAAGCTATAACTGGCGCCTAAAACAATTATTATAAGGGACTTAAGACACATGACCCGGACCCATGTTAATGGTATATTCATTATTGCGATGTTGGTACTCTTATGAAAGAAACTTAGTTTAGGCTTTAAAATGTGTGTTTTAAATACCAGCCTTTCTAATTACGTTTGAGTAGATTTGATATGTGGAGTCAGTCTTAAGATATCTAGCTTCTTCAATTTTTACTTCCCATGCTTTTTTTACTTTGGAAACAATATCCTCCAAGAAAAACACTTGATACACCTAAAGTTTTACATTTTAAGTAGAATAAATATTTAACAATGTTAAAAATCTAATTTATGATGCTGTAAAATTATCCTGTATCAAAAACGTCTGTTTAAAAATAGTACCTATAATTTTAGATTTTAAAATATACCTGCAAAATAAGTTTGTCTTCAAAAATTTAAATGCCATTTGATTTCTCAAAAAAAAAACTTAGTTTTTCAAGTTTTTTTTTTTTGGAAAATAGTTAGAGCGTTTTTTTAAAAACATTTCCAATATTTAAAATTTTTCAATTTTAATTAAAAAATATTTTTAGTACGCAGTTATTTGGAACATATTAATATACATTTAATATTTGATTTTTGTTAAGCAAACATTGACCGGTTTTCGAGACATCGAATTTTGAAAAAAAAAATATTATTGAAATAATATAAGAACTTGTGCAGAAAAAAATGATTAAAATCAGTTCATTAGTTCTTGAAAAAAAAACTTAAAAACAAAATAACGGTTCTAAGGGAAGTTCCCTTTTGGACCAATACATTTTTTTAAATTTAAAGAAGAAAGTTTAGAAAAAAAATTTGGAGAACATTTTATGAAAATCTAGTGGTTCGTTTTTGAGAAAATTCCAATTTTCGATTTTTTACCAAAAAATGTATATGGGAACTACTGTTGTTTTTCCTGAAAAACACCTAATGTGAATCTGCTTAAAACCTTAATTTCCAAGTTTGAACTTAATCGACGAAATGGTTTAGGCTGTATGTACGAGGACAGACAGACAAACACACAGACGGACGGAATCGGGGGAACCATTTTTTTTTAAATTTTCCCTAAGTTAATGCATAAAAATAATTTTGTATGGTTTTTTGTTCGAGGGATATTTGGGGTCAAACAAATTTGTTATTTTTTTAAAAATTAGTATAGGACAAAAACAACTCACTTAATTTTTTTAAAGTCCTTTTTTTAATTATACACCAAGTTGTTTCACACAAGATGGTTTTTACTTGACAATTAAAACATATTTAATTTGCTAAAGAACCTTACAATTTAAAAATCACTTTAAAATCACATAACATTAATTGAGCTTTTACCTCCATATCATCCTATAAGTATGCTTTGGTTGTGAAAACGATGCAATTTATCCAACGCCACAGATCGATTGAATTGTTTTCAAAAAATATGATCGATGTTTTATGATTGTAAAATATTCTTACAAATAATGGTACCTAGCTTAAACAAAACTACCCAAGGGTTGCCTCAAATTCATATTGATTTTAAGCTAATTTTCCAATAGTTTGTTTAACATCAGTTAGTTTTTAGGAATTGTTTAAATAAATCAATATTTGTTTGTGTATATTATTTTGATAAATATTTTATTGTAAAATAAATTAAAACTTTAAAATTCACAGTTCGGCTTCAAATGCATTAAGGCTGGTTCAAAAATGAACATATACCCTGCTTTGCGTTTTAAGTTTCTTATTTTTATATATGTATATAAATATAATAATATTAAGATATGTAAGTCCTGAGATATGTTACCTTGAAGATTCGATTAAAACTGTATTTTATTTTAACTTAAATACTTACTTTTTATTTCATATTTCTCAATCCAATAACCCATACATAGAAAAATTTAAATGCGCAAACACAACTTTTATTCACAAGTTCACATCCATAATTTTTTTCAATCGACCTTTTCCATAAATAATAATCTCTGCCTTTGGATTATTTCCTTTTAATTGTTCTAAATTTATTTTCAAATTTTCATGAGATTCAATTGTAAGAGATTTTAAATTTCTTAGATAAATCAACGATACACCCCAAAATGTATAATTTCCAATTAATATAATCTCCTTCAATGAATTACATTTCCATTTAAAAAATTCCATCATAAGTTCATCGGTGAGTTGGCAAAAACTTAAATCAATTTTTTCTAAATTATTCGAAATATTACCAATTAGTTTAAGATATTTTTCACGCATAACAACATAATGTAAACGAAATTTTCTTAATTTCTTACAATTTGATATTAATTCGAGGGCAGATGAAACTATTTCAGAACTTATAGAATAACCCACAGAGAGTTCGATGGTAGTGAGATATGGACTAACAACTTTTAGTAATTTTTTATCATCAGAATTAAAATGTCTAAAATTAAAACTAAGATCTTTGCATTTTCTTAAATTAATGTGAATTATTTCGTCCAATTTGCGGCAGGTTCCGAGTAAGTCGCAAAGTTCATAATTGTTTAAATAGCTGAAGATCTTTATAAGGCAATCGTCATTTAACTGCAGGAAGTTTAAGGCATCAGGATTTGGCTGTAGGACTTTGAGGGAATTGTTATCTGTGCTAGACATCTGTAACGAAAAACAGATATTAATATAAATACTTTTTAAAATTAAGCATTAATATTTTAAAATACTCTCCGATATTATATTAAATCAATAGGTATATTAATTAAATTAAACAATAAAACTAATTCAGGAACTATGTATATGTAGCTTATTTTATTTCGACTTTTGACTGCTACCTACCTCAGGCAAATGTAAATATTTTTCTCTTTTAACTTCCCATTAGAAGTTAGAATGTAATCGGCCCGATTTGTCAAATTGAAAATTTTGACATTTTTCGACTTTTAAAGGTTAAGATTCAAACAATTTTTTTAGAAAGACGTCTATATATATGCGCGTGTATGTTCCGGATACGTTTTTTAAAAAATAGTTACAAAAAATAGAAATTACAAATAAACAAATAAAAACTTCAAATTTATTTTGTCTTATGCAAAATAATGTTTTTATCTTTCAGAAAAATATTTAAAAAAAAATATCACTTCAAAGTTTTTTTACCCTTAGTTAAGCTTAAACTTAAATATCTTGAAAACAAACAAAGACATTGAATTTAATCTAATTTAATTTTAAAAATTCATGTTTGTTTTCGGAAAGGTAACATTTAAAAACAAAATTCAATTTACAGTCCAAATCCATCAATCCAAATTTTTCATGTTACGTGTTCAAAAATACAGCCTGCATCAAACTTTCCTGCTATTTTACTGCCTTGCATATTCTATTTGTAGAGTTTTAATATTATTACACGATAAATAATCAGGGTTTCACACAATAAAGGTGTGCATACAACACACCAAGTAAACATTTCAGGGAACATTGTTTAAAAAACGTTTCTGAAATATTTTTTACACAAATAGGAAACATTTCAGAAATGTTTTTGATGGTTTTTTTGGTGTGGACGCTTTAAAAAAAAAAAAACATTTATGAAATGTTTGTTTTCCATTTTTACTTGCTACATATATAGGAACTATTAATGTACAATATGCTAAGTTTTGCATTCGTAAAAAATTCGAACTCGAAATTTTTATTAAAAATGACATTACGATGGTTCACCGATTCTGTCCATCTGTCTGTCTGTACTCGCCCCTACAACCCAAATAATTGGTGCGATTGTCTTCAAATTTGTAAATGAAAGTTTTAAGCCGATTCGCGACCGTTATTTTGTTTATTTTTTTAGTCTAAAAATAACAGTAGTCCCTATACAAATTTTGTGGTCAAAAATCAAAAATTAAAATTTTCTCCAAAAAGGAACCCATAGATTTTTTAAATTCCTTTAAAATCTGTTTTCTAAATTTAGCTTTTTTCAATATAACAAAAATATTTATGTATTTCTCCATAAGTGTACCCCCCACCGTACCGTTATTTTATTTTGAAGTTTTTTCAAGGACTTATCAACCGATTTCAATATTTTTGTCTGCACAAGCTTTTATACTGTATCAATAATATTTGATAATCAAAAATGTCATTGTTTTAATTTTTATTTAAAAAAAAAATTAAACAATATTTTTTTAATTTAAAACGTATATTAATAAGCTCTAAATAACATTTAAATGTACATATGTATGGCATTTAAATTTTTAAAAACAAACTTTCTTGTGGTAAATTTTTTAATCTTAAAATGCAGTTAATATTTTTAAACAGATTATTTGGTTTCATGAGCAAGTTCGTTTCAACCATTCGGCTATTTTATTGTATCTATTTTACTTTTTTTTTCTATCTCATCTTCTTCATATTTTGTATTTTTGGAGATTTGAGGCAAAGTATCAATATTTTTGATTTAATTTCTTGAAATTTTTTTCAAGTGATCCTTCAAGACTTTTTGTATTTCATACATTTTGATCAATTGGTCAAAATTCTCATTTCTCGATACTTTTTGTGAAATTTTATATTCATATTTAAACCTCTAACAAACTTTCAACCTACATTGGTAAATGCTAGGGAACCAAATAAAGTTTCCCATTCGCAACCGGAAACATTTCAGAAATGATTCTCTTTTTTTGAAAAGTTTTTAAATGTTTCTGAAATTTTTCTAAAATGTTTTTTGGTCCGGACGCACCTTTACAAAACTGAACTCACTTACTTTTGAAAACTGTCATACTTTAACAGGGTCACACTTTTCTACATAACATACATTCACACTCTCATAAATAACGATGGAAATTAACTTAAAACTTTAGAATTTGTCTGTATTTTCGTTTTTTCTTAAAATTTCAAATTTTTTTAAATATCACAATTATTCAAATTGCCGCATCAACTATAATACCGTTACCCTTGGATCAGCCTTGTTCTCAAATAAACCGGAAACTGTGAAACTTTATTTATTCTCTCACTGCGGTGTTACCTGGCACACTTTTAAAGTGTCATATTTTTAAACTGTCACTTTCAAGTCTTTGTCACTTTTTCTTTATCACATAAACAAAACATCCAAAATCTTATATCATCTTCACTTCAATGTAATGTCGCAACTTAAATTCCAACTTTAGAAATGTATAACACTGTTACCCTCCATTTTAAATTTGATGCAATCTGACACTGTTAAGCTTTCACTTGAGGAACTACTGTAACTTACAGTGTCAGAATGTTATAATGAATTTCTCACTTTATTCAATTTAAATTTTGACCATTACTAGCATTATACATCCATTACCTCTTCATAAATTTCTACTATCATTTATATGCACTGTCGCATATGATACTGGTCGTAAATATAATTTGAAAATTGTCATTTCCTTATCACTTTATCACTTTAGCATTGATATGCTTTTAAATTGAATCACAATCCAAATGTCGTTCCTCATGCCTCTCTTTTATCTGACCGAGCTGCAACACTCTGAGACTATCGTACTTTAAACACATAATAATAACCTAGTCAACATTTTCAAACCTAGCCAGACATCTGAAAACCTACCAGAAAATCAGATTTTACTCTACACACTACACCCCCTTTTTCATATCCCTAGTACCTATCTACTGTTGAAAATTTGCATGCCATAAGTTTGAAAAATCGATGAATTCTCTAAGAAATCAAATCTTTTAAAACTACGACGTATGATGTCACTATGTAATGTAATCAGACCAAAACAGTCTGTCATTAGACATTTTCAAGTTCACTTTTCAACTTGCTAAACAAATTAAAAAGCAAATCCCAAGCAGGAAGTATTCAAATAGAATTTCATAACAATTTTTCAACTACTTTAACCCAATATGATGTAATGAAAAATCTATGTGAATCAAAAACAGCAATAAAAAATAAATAAAACTAAATCCCATACGACTCATTGATATGGCACACAGGTTGGGTGTAATTAAGGGTTTCTTTGCCGGTGGTGGGTCGTTTTTTTATTAAACACCTGTTGATTGTTTACAAACAAAGTTGAGTGGGTAGAATATAGTGGCAGCTGTTTTCAATGTTAGTGCAATATGATTCAAAATAGTTTAAAACTTTTAAAATCATATACATACCTTTACTAAGATTGAATTAAATGAAGTATTTAATTAAATTAGTCAGACAATAACTTAGTGACACCTTCTTCGTGTTTTAATCTTTTAATTTGTATTCCAAAGTAAGACAGAAAATAAAGATTAAGATTATCTAAAGATATAGCTTATGACTATTTTAGTCTTTTTTTGTTGCACGCTTGCTTACGCACCATTTTCAATAAAATTTTTATACACCAACAAACTGTGTAAAACCCACCCAAGGTTACTATATAATATATGTATGTATGTATATACAATTTTCCCACGAACACACCAAAAAATATATTTCCTTTTTTGTAACTAGAAAATATATCAATAAATTTTATATACCTCCTATGTAATACCTTTTACAAAATTTCTCTAATGATTACATATGTATATATAAAATTCTAAAACTTTAATAACAATAAACACAGATATAGATTAATAATAATCTCAAAGTTGAACATTTCAACTTGCAGTCACATCAAAACAAAACAAAAACAAATATTCTTACAACAGCAAAAAATAAACGTATTTTCTACAAAGTAATATTCAAAATTTAATTTAACCTGGATGAATAGATTTTTTTAGTTAAACGACGGACGACGATAAGCGATAAACAAATTAACGTCCAACAACAAACAAAGAAAATGAGTACTGACTAAAGTGAATAGTGACTATTTTATGAGAGCAAAAATGAAAAGTTGAAAATTATAACAAAAAGTCAAAAACAGAACAACTACGACATTACGAGTATACAGCCGGTCTTGTGGATGCAAAAGTTTTATATTGGATCTGTGGAACAAAAGCTTGCAGAATGGGGTGTGGGTTCTACTTTATATTTATGTGTATTTAGACAGCAAAAGTGTTACCAGTTGTTAAACTTTACATTCAACTTGAATGAATATTTTTTATTAAAATCAAATCACTTTAAGCCAATACGAAGAGCATTGGTTTTAATAAAATTAATTATTTCTAACTTAACATAGGCAGTTACTGTAGTCGACCCGATTTGTCGAAATGGCAAATTTTGACATTTATCGACGTTTCCAGTGGCCCTACTATGTAACTCGATTCTACTTTTGATTCTATTCGAAACTCATTTTCGATTCTACTTTGAAATCGTACTACGTATGATATTAGAATCGTATGTCGGTTATACCAACTTGTTTTCAAAAAATTTTGTACTTTCGAAGGAGTATCGAGTTGTATGACAAGAATAAAAAATGACAAGAAAAAAAAAATAATTAAATTAAACACAGATCTTTTAAGTTCGGATATGATTCAGATTTCTCTCACTATCAACTCTGTTAAACTAGTTTTCGTGTGTTTTTATAGATTTCATCATGTTAGTGAAGAGGTTTTTATTACGGAGCTTGCCTCTATTTTAAATGCTAACAATTCTAAAAATTTGTTTATTGTGGGTGATATCAACATCGATATCTTAAATGAATCTTTGTCTGTAGATAACTATCTTTCGTTGATGTCATCAAATGGCCTAGAATCTTGCATTAATGAACCAACCCGAATAACTCCCATATCAAAAACTTGCATTGATCATATTTTTTCTAGAATTGATCTTAAAGCTAATTTCCATCTTATACGCTCTTTATCTGATTTGAAGATTACGGATCATTGTATGTCCTGTCTTTTTATTAATTTTAAAGATAAACTACAATTTGACGTTCTCAATCAATTTTCTGTCAATAATTCTATAAAGGTTAACTTTGAGCGCCTAAACTCTTATTTAATTTTTGAAAGTTGGCACGGAATCTTTTCTGTGTCTGATCCTTCTGTTGCCTTTGAACTTTTTATTTCTATTTTGCATGGCTATGTTAATCAAAGCTCAGAAGTGATTTGGAATAGAAAAGGTAAGCACAAAAAACTAAAACCTTGGATGTCCAGTTACTTACTAAATAAAATGGATATGAAGAACAAATTAAGACTCAAGTGTTAGAAGCACCCTAATAATGCTCTCCTTCGCAATAATTATGAATTGTTATGTAAAGAGATCAGTTTTGAAGTTCCCGTCTGTAAGGAAAACTATTATATCAATAAGTTCAATACAGCCCAAGGTAATTCGAGAAAAGAATGGGGACTAGTTAATGAAATGTTTAATCGTAGTTCAACTTTTAATGTTCCTCAAAGTTTATCGTGCGGAAATTTGATCATAGCCACTCACTCAGAAATGTCAAAACTTTTTAATGATTATTTTGCGGAGATACCGACAAAAACGCTTAGTGATGCTGGGTTTAATCACTCTTCATATAACTGTACGGAAAATTGTTTCAATGATTTCTATCATTTTAATAGTTTCTATTTTGAGCCTATATCTTCTTTTGAAGTATTTAAAGTCATAAATGCTCTAGACAACTCTGATTCCTTTACACTCAATAGCTTTTCGAATAATTTTACCAAAAACGTTCCCTTTAATATTGTAGATATCTTAACTCACTTATTTAATAAAAGTGTTTTTCAAGGTAAATTTCCAGATTGTTTGAAAACAGCTGAGGTTATTCCTATTTTTAAAAAAGTTGACAAAAAGTATATTAAAAATTATAGGCCTATTTCTCTTCTATCGGTTTTCTCTAAAATTTTTGAAAAAGTTATAAAAACTAAAATCCTTACTTACCTCGATTCTCTTCCTTTTTTTAGCTCAAACCAATATGGTTTTAGAGCAAAAAATTCAACCGAGGATGCATTATTAAATTTCTGTTCTGCTGGCTGCTCTATTCATTGATATAACAAAGGCTTTCGATACGGTCGACCATGACATTTTGCTAAGAAAATTAGATAGAGCAGGTTTTAGGGGCTTTATTCTCGATTGGTTTTGTTCCTTTCTTAAAAATAGAAAACAAAAGGTAAGAATAGGTAAATATTTTAGTGAAAGTCGTAGTATTGATATAGGTGTTCCTCAAGGATCAGTCCTTGGCCCGATTTTATTCCTTGTTTATATTAATTCGATTTTTAGTTTAAATTTAAAAGGAACTAAAACGGGGTTTGCTGATGATATAGCTTGTGTTTATTCGAGTTCATCCTTGTTAGACCTGATTTCAGACATTAACCATGATTTGGAATTATTAAGACATTGGTTTGCGACGCACAAACTTATTTTGAGTGGAAAAACTAAAATAATGTTTTTTAATCCACCTTTTCCTGATGGCAATTCTCCTGCTCTCGTTCTACATAGCATTGATTGTAAAAACTATTCTTTAAACAGTTCTACTTGTAATAGCTTCAATATATCCAGCTGCATTGATTTAGTTTGTTCTTCCCAGTGTTTCCGTATTGAAAATGTAACTGAATTTAAATATCTTGGTTTAACAACAGTAAAATGAATTGGAAACCTCATACACAAGCAATCAAGAAATACTTACTTTCAACTACATACATATTTTTTCACTTAAGAAAACTTTGCTGCCGATGACTTCTTGAAACTCTCTATTATGGTCTCGTTCAATCTAAACTTCAATATGGTATTGTATGTTGGGGTGGTACGTATAAAAGCTACCTTCAACCCCTGTTAATATCACAAAAGCACATTTTAAGAAACATTTGGAAGAAAAGAAGACTTGATCATAGTTTTTCGTTGTTTGTTAGCTCGAGCATACTCCCCCTAAAACATCTTTACTTCTATAAAGTTTTAAAAATATTCTATGTAAGAAGTGGTTTTCGTTTTACTTCTGTTTATTCATTGCGCAGTAGTGAAAGAAATCTTGCGTTCATACCTGCACATCATTCTCAACACTTTTTTAATTTTTTTACATCGGTAGCACCAAGACTATATAATATGTTACCTTCTAATATTCGGTCTATTGGCTCTATATACTCTTTTAACAAGAAGATTAAAGAATGGCTTTTTAACTATGATTTTAATGAAATTTATGGCTTAATTAAAATCTTAATTTGAATTTTTCATATACATACTTATTATTCCTATTATGTAATCTTTTAAATATATTACTTTATTTTGCTGTTATTTTTATATTATTATTTTCTATTTTTTTTTTATACTATATTTATAATATTATTTCTTTTTAAATTTTGTATATTTTTGAAGTTGCTCTATACTTTCGACACTTGTCGAAGACTACAGATTGTATGTAAATTTATTTCTTTTTTTTCTTATTTAAATAGTAAACTTATTTATATATTATTTTTTTGCTGGGAATTATTCTTGCTTTACTATTATCTTTAAGTTGAAAATTGTATCTATTTTATAAAAGAGAAGAAATAAAACTAAAAACTAATAATTATTACAAAAATGGACACCGTTGGAATGTGGTTTAATTTGCAAGGAAATGAAGAACGGTACGAGCAAATTAAACGCAGAAGAATAAAAGATAATTCCAACATACATAATAGAGCTGAGTGAGTAAAAGTTTGTATATTTAAGAACTATAGTCTTTCTAAAGACGACATGACTACTCGCAGAAGACAAAATGCTGTTCCGATTTATCATTAAGTTTTCGTGGAGCATTGAAGTTTTTGGCAACAGGAGGTTACCAAAACCAAATCGGTGGTGACAAGAACGCTGGACTTGCACAGCAAACCATGTCAAAAATACTTGCCAAAGTTTTGACTTCAATCGAAAGAGTCATGTGCCCATGTACTTACATTTTTCTTGTGGACAGTCCTTTTAGTTTCTCCTCGCAAACACAATAATAAAACACAAAAAGTTCAATGAAAAACTTTCAAATTCAAATTGCATATTACTAATTTATATCATTTTATTTACACTTTGACAAAAAAAAAACTTCGGTCGCAAACACATTTGACGTAGAGCGATTGTTTTCGATTTTGCTTTGTTTTGAATTCTACTTTCGAGTTACGTAGCTCCTCGTTCATAAGAATATAGTTGACACTACTAGAACTATTCGATTCTCGTTGGTTCGAAAGTAGTCAAATAGAAATATAGTACCAATTTTTCGAATTCGAGCAATTTCATTGTAGAATCGAGTTACATACTAGGGCTCCAGGTCTTTACAATCTAAGTAAAAGGATTTTAGAAAGATGCCTGTGCGTCCATTTGTACGTTTGTTCGTACGTCCCCACGTCCATACGTCCGTACGTTCGTTAATCTTTTTTCTTCGTCCATATCTCAAGAACCAGTAGAAATTTTGACTTCAAATAAATTTTGTTATATAGATAAATTTTGTTATATAGATAATAATGCAGAAAGGAAAGGAAATAACCCAAAATATATCACGAACCAATAACGGTACCGACTTGAATTAAATAGTATATTATATCTTGTGACGTGATACCAAACTGATATACATAATTTAAAAAAAAAAATCAATTAACGGTTTTTTATATAAATCATAAAAACTGACAAAAAAAATTGACACTTCGAATATTTTAGGAACCAAAAATAATTTCATCTCCAAAATAATTCTACGCACGTTTTTGACATTTGGCAATATTTTGAGAAAAATCGAATTGACAGTTTTTTTTTACAAAAAATTAAAAACTAAAAAAAACATTACTAAAAGTTGGTAAAAATTGATTTTTGACTTAAGTATCTTTTTTAAATTTAAAGGTATTGACTTTAAACTAATTTCATCGTATAAAAATGTTGTTTTCAACATTCAGTCAAATTTCGAGAAAAATAGAATAGAAAGATTTTTAGAAAGATGTATGTGCGTGCGTGTGTACGTACGTTCGTACGTCCGTATGTTCGGGACGTTTTTTTCGTCGTCCATAGCTCAAGAACCAGTAGTATCGACTTCAAATACATTTTGTTATACAGATAATAATGCAGAAAGGGCTCTCACGAAAATTGCTTTTTTTACCATTGCATTTTAAAAAAAGGGTTAATGTTTTAGTTAACCGTAAATTTCTCACAGCCATTAACGCTAGAGACTTGAATTAAATTTTATATTATGTATTGTAACGTAATACCAAACAAGTATATTTTTGGAAAAAAAAATCCAATAAACGTTTTTTTATAAATCAAAAAAACTGAAAAAAAAATGTGTATCTCCAAAACAATTTTGTGCAACGAAAAATAACGTTTTTCAAATTGACGGTTTTTTTATAAAAAATAAAAACCTAAAAAAACATTACTCAAAGTTGGTAAAAATTGAATTTCGACTCAAATATCTTTTCAAAAATTTGAGATTATGGCTTTTAACTTATTTTATCTTATAAGAAATATTGTTTTCAAAATTTTGTAAAATTTTGAGAAAAATCGAATTGACAGTTTTTTTTACAAAAAATTAAAAACTAAAAACAAAAGTTGATAAAAATTGATTTTCGACTTGAAAATCTTTTCAAAACTTTGAGATATTGGCTTTAAACTAATTTTATCTTATGAAAACTATTTTTTTCAACATTCAGTAAAATTTTGAGAAAAATCGAATAGACAGTTTTTTACAAAAAATAAAAACCTAAACAAATTAATAAAATTTCGTAAAAATTGATTTTCGACTCAAATATCTTTTCAAAAATTTAAGATATAGGCTTCAAATTAATTTTATTTTATAAAAAATATTTTTTTCAACATTCAGTAATTTTTTTATAAAAGTCTAACAGTCAGTTTTTTCATAATAAATTAAAATCTACAAAAAAAAAGTACGCAAAATTGGTAAAAATTGATGTTGATTAGAAATACAAACTTTTAAGAAATGCTACGAAAATTGGTAAAAATTGTTTAACGACTAAAAATCTCGTTAGCAAAAAAAAAATTTGAAATCAAACTATTTCATCATATGCAAAATATTGTTGGTTATTTTTAAATTTTTTAAAATAATTTTACTGATCACTTTTTTAACAAAACACGAAAACCTAAAAACCTTTTAAGAAAGACAAATCGACAGACGGAAAGGGAAGTTATCAGAGTGGGCCGCATCTCAGCCTCTTTTTAACTTCCCATAAGAAGTTATTGTAATGGGTTCGATTTGTCGTCTCGACGTTTCAAGGTCCCTAGAGTCGAAATAAAAGATTTTTAGAAAGATGTCTGTGCCTGCGTGTGTACGTACGTTCGTACGTCCGTATGTCCGTATGTCCGTACGTCCGTACGTCCGTACGTCCGTACGTTCGCGACGTTTTTTTCGTCGTCCATAGCTCAAGAACCAGAAGAGATATCGACTTCAAATAAATTTTGTTATACAGATAATAAAGCAGAAAGATGCAGAAAGGACTCTCGAGAAAATTGCGTGTGTGGTTTTTTTTACCATAGCAGTTTAAAAAAAAGGTGAAAATTTTGGTTAAACCTAAATATCTCATGAACCAATGAGGCTGAAAATTGAATTAAATTTTATATTATATATTGTGACGTGATAAAAACAATTATATTTTTGGAAAAAAATCCAATTAACGGTTTTTTTATAAATCAAAAAAACTGAAACAAAAATTTGTCACCTCGAAAATTTTACGACTAAAATATGATTTCATCTCCAAAACAATTTTGTGCAACGAAGAATAATGTTTTTGACATCTGATAACATTTTGAGAAAAATCGAATTGACAGTTTTTTAACAAAAAATAAAAAACTAAAAAAAAATTAATAATAGTTGGAAAAATTGATTTTCGACTCAAATATCTTTTCAAAAACTTGAGATTATGGCTTCAAACTAATTTCATCTTATAAAAAATATTGTTTTTAACACTCTGAAAAATGTTGAGGTTTTACTAAAAAGAAAAACCTAAAAAAAATAATAAAAGTTAGTAAAAATTGTTTTCAACTCAAATAGCTTTTCAAAACTTTGAGATATTGGCTTTAAACTACTTTTATCTTTCAAAAAATATTGTTGTCAACATTCAGTAAAATTTTGAGAAAAATCGAATTGACAGTTTTTTTTTACAAAAAATAAAAACCTAAAAAAAAACAATACTGAAACTTCGTAAAAATTTACCTTCGACTTAAGTATAGCTTTTCAAAAATCACAAATATTGCCTTTAAACTTATATTATTTCGCAGAAAATATTGTTTTCGATATTCAGTAATTTTTTGTATAAAAATCTAACAGTCCGTTTTTTCATGAAAAAAATAAAATCTACAACAAATAGTACGCAAATTTGGTAAAAATTGATACATATATAGACAAACTTTTAAGCAAGACAAATTGGCAGACGGAATGGGAAGTTATCAGAGTGGGTCGCATCCCAGCCTCTTTTTATTTTTGTATCCTGATTCTTAATGTAATTCGTAAGGCCTAACCAAGTCATGGGGCGGGACTTTAGAGAAAAATAATTCCAAAGTAACTAGATAAATCGAAAAATTATTTTATGTTACGAAAACTAAACCGGAAATTAATTTTTATTTAGTACAGAAAACCGGAAGTTGACAATTAATTTTTAAGAAACTAAACCCATTTATATAACTTTTTTTTTGTAAGATCTTCATTCATTTGCATATGCAATTTTCTTAGTGTGACTATAGGAAAATAACAAATTTTTACTATAAAAAGCCGGATGATGTAACTTAGTTTAAAGGAAATAATTTATTTTCCTCTGAAGACAATGAATGCGTACATTTATGAGATGAGTTACAAACGAATTCTTGTGTTAAACTACATAAAAATACCAAATATTTTTAAACTTTATATATGTATGTACATATTTAAAATATCATTTCGAAATCTACATGAAATCTTATTTCGCCTTAGAATTTTTTTATTATTTAAGATTTTAAGAAGTTGCTCTACATTTTGTAGAGATTTAACTATAAATTATATTAATTTTACACGAAAATAAAATAGTATGAAAATGTCGGTCATATTTTATATTTCTATTATTTTTTTAATTTTGTTCGTGTTTCTTTTCAAAATGTTAAACAAATGTGTTTGGTAAGGTATTTCGTATTTTCAATTTTTCCTGTCAGAGCCCGTATTGGAAAATATTTAGCTTAAGAAATTTTGGAACACAAATTAGGGACTTCACATGCAACAGTCAACTGCATTCTTAGGAAACTATTTATTTTTTATTAATTTCAAACTTGGAACCTTACATACAAATTTTACACTCCCTGTTAGTCGTAACAACAGTATGTAAATATATAGCATCATTGTCTGTAAAAAAACAATTTGCAATACAGTTCTATAATGAGTTGTATATTTTTGGTAGTAATGGAATAGTACTTATTTTGTAATTTGATAAAGAACCCTTCAATTAAATTTATTGCAAAGTCATTTGTTGACAGCTGAAAAATCATAACCACACACTACTCGTATGTTTACCTACATTCAAGGCCTCAGAACGTATCCATAAATCCTCAGAAAAATAAACGTACATGTTCGTACTGTTTGGTTCGAAATGGCTAACTTAAAATTACGAGTTATTTATTTCACTTTACCTTAACGACAGTCCTTTTTTTATATTTACTTTCCAAAAACATTATTTTGTTTACATTTTCTATAGAAACTTCATAACTACTCGTATGAAAGTTGTTGTTTATATCACTTAAATCGATCAAACAAACAACTTGGAACTTATTAATTCCTCTGTCGAATTTGTTTCAAAACCAACTTAACTAGTGTTGAATCCGGTTAATTTTTAAACAGGATGTCTGCTAATATGGATAATTGTGAACCAATAAAATCATTAGATGTGGTCGAAATTTCTCAATCGAAACCATCTCAACCAGAATCAACTGATTTCGAAATGAAAAATCTTTTGCCTCCAGACCATCCACTCTTGAATAAATTTCAACAATCCCTCAAGGAACACCTTCTTCGTGTAAAAAATCAACTCACCGAAGAAATTGATGAACTAAGGTACAAAATTAAAATCAAAGAACAAGAACGTGAAGAATTCGGTGTTAAGTTGTACGATAGACAGAATGAAATCGAGAAACAAAATGATATTCTCGAGGAGTATTCGAAGAATATTCACGAATCCGTCTCGAAGCGAATTGAAGATGAACGTCAGAAAGAATTGCTTCAGAAAGAATACGATGAAAAATATGCTTTAACTAAGCAAAGAAAGCTTCAATACAACCAACGACTTCTTGAACTTGGACATTTGCAAAATCTTGAAAATAACATTCGAAAATGGACAGATGAATTCGAAACTCAATTGACAAGTTCGAAGCGAGTTGTTAGCAAAGATGCTCAACTGCAAAAAGCTATAGCTGAAGAGAAACAAAAATCTGATTTGATGTTTTATAATTTACAAGTTGAAGTGAAAAAACGTGAAGAAGAATTAGAAGGACTTTCACAACAGATATCTGACCAAACTCAGCTTAATAATGTTCTTCAATCGAGTTTATCGGATGCAAATGCTGATTTGGAAGTTTTGCAGGAAGAACATAAGCGATTGACACAATCTTGGGGCGAAGTTATAGTTGCTATTCAGCATCGGGATAAGGTTTTATATCAAGCAAGGCAGACATTGCAGTAAGTTTATTTATTGGAAAGATCAAATTCGTCAGAAGCGTATGGACATTTTTTAAATGTTTGTTTCCTTTAGAAAGCAACAGGAACTGTTAAAACTAACTTCTTCAAGTATTGAAGCAACAAAAAAACAAACAATTAAGGAAGCGGAGAAAAATGAAAAGTTGGAGGCGTTCAAGTCACGCTTGACTAGAGATCTAATGACGCTAAAAAGAGATAGTAAGTACAAATTAAACTTAACTCGAGCTCGAATTAATTTATTTAGGGTCACAAAACGTGCAGTTCAGTAAGAACTTAGTGCAAAATACTGTTCTTAAAAAGATGTATTCTTATTAATTTATGAGTCGATAAATGCAGCCATTTTTTTCCGACACTATTAATTTTGACAACTTCCACTACTTTAGACGATGTTAACATATTGAAGTCTTTTAAGGTGACTTATTTTGGCGTTTCGTTTTTGTATCTCTCTTTTTAACTTTTAAGTGAGAGTGTGACTGTCCGATTTAGTACTATGACAATGTTGAAAATTTTAAAATTAAGCCTGTATTTGAAAAAATACCCTATATATTAAATACATGTGATAAATAAATACCAATTTCTTTTCTAGCCGATAAACAATCAAAACTTTTGGCAAAACTCGAGATGAAAATGGAAGAATTACCCAAAATTCTAGAACAAACTGAAAAAGACTACCAAGAAGCCAAACAAGAGGGACATCAATTAAATATTCAACTAAATGCTCTTCAATTCAAATTAGAAAAACAATATTCCATTAAAAGTGATATGGAAGAAGCAATTCTCAAAATAGCTCAAGATCAACTCATGTGCGACAAGGCATCAAAGTTCCGTCTAAAAGTGTTGGCTGAACATCAAGAGACTCGTCGAACAATGGAAGAAAATCTTCATAAAATTGAAACACAACTTTCTAATTTGCTTCTTCAGCTAGAACGTCAAAAAGGAGCAATACTTCGTCTTCACGAAGAAGGTGATTCATTGGGTGCTCAACTGAAAGAACTTAATGATGAATCTGATGGAATTCATTCGGAAATAAAAACGATGGAGAACCAAATTTCCTTGAAATTGAAACAAATTGATAAATTGTCAAAGGTTTTGGACGATTTAATTCAAGACTCTGAAGGTTTAGAAATTAGTCCAACAGAATATAAGGTTATGTATTTTGAATGAGCTTATTTTTAATATGCTAATATGATGTACATATGCGTGTAGATTAAGACTTTGGAGGTAGCAGTACAAGAAACTGAGCAAAAAGTTCAGGATCAACAGGAGGACTGGTTGATTTTACAAGGACATATTGTGACCTTGTCACAAAAGCGAAATAATCAACTTAATGAAATACAAGTCGCACGGAAACGTAAGTTCTTAAGATCTAAAAAAACATCTTTTTCGACTGTTTTATTTGTTTAAACTTTCAGAGCTTATGATAATAAAGCAAAAATCTCTCAAAATTGACAATGAAATGGAAAATACTGAAAACACTGCACGTGAATTAACTCGTGAAATTCAAGGATTTGCCAAAAAACTTGAGCTTTTAAGTGCCAAGGGCTATGAGAAAAGGAAGCAGCATGAGACCACAGAATTCGAATGTGAAATGGAACATTTTGAATTGTTGGAAAAATTAAAGGTTAACACCATAAATCTTCCTTAAAATATCAAATTTATTAATTAAATTAGATTCCTTCCTGTAGGATAGTGAAATGAGAGTTCTGCAATTGGAACAAGAAACAATTGACCTGTCAAACGATATAGAACATCACAAAAACATTGTTTTAGAGCGTCATCGCGAAGCCCTCTCTTGGGAAACTAAATACAAATTACTCGATGAGACTCTACGCTGGCGAAGAAGTGAATCAGCTGTTGAAAGTGAAATCGGTAATATGCGAGCTGAAATTCATCGCATGGAAATCCGTCACAAGGAATTGAAACGAGCCCAAGAGAAACTTATTCAAGACCTGGATCATTGTGTTATGCATAGGGAGAGAATTTTTGTTGTGGCATCAACAAAACAAAAAATGGAAGGAGCGCATTTCCGGTCAAGAACAAATATTCAACAAAAAATAAATGACTTGAAAATGAAATTGAAGCAAGTGAACAGTGAAATTGGATTGGCTGAAAAGAAGCTTAATGAACTTTCGAAGGAACATGCTGAATTTGAACAGTCCAAAATGGACATGCAAAAAAATATTGATATGGAAATCAAACAGGATAGATTGATTAATAATGAAATTGAACAGGGAATTCTTTTGAAACATCAAAATTTGGAGAGTATTGTTCGGAAACAAAATCGAGCAAAGGAGTATAGAAGACTGACAGGAGCAAGTTCGCAACCAAGGGTTTCGAAATCAGAGACTTCTATTGAGTTGAGTATGCAGAAACAAGTTGAAATAAATAATCATTTGACGGAAGTAGTCGAGGGACTTTTGGTTGAATTTCCGGATAAGAAGTTTGTGTTGACTCGATTGGCACAGACCCTTAAAGATTAAATAATTAAATAATATTTGTTTGTAATAATTGTGTGGAAATACAAATAATATTAATATATTTTGGACATATTTGATTGACACCGATTTGAAGCTCAAGTATCATAAAATCTTAAAAAAAGTTTTCTCTCGAAATGCATCCCTTTTTGGAAGAAGACCATAGACAATGCCAAAAAAAAACCCTGGAGCTTATTAAATCAGAATTAAGATTCTACGGGATTCGGCTCTTATTTTTGTATCCTTAATAATAAATAGAGTAGCACTCTCAATTAAATTTTTCCAAATGTCAAAAACGTAATTTTTTGTATAAACTTGAAGGTCTTATTTTTTTTATGGCTGACAAATTTTTTTTTATTTTAAACTTGTTAAACAATCAAATTTAATAATATAAATCAATATTTTCTCATTAGATAAATAGATACATAGGTAGGTAATTCATTTCCTGCTTTCGAGTTGGTAGCATTTACATTTGACACCTGTCAAACTCAGATGTCATTTGAAGTGGAATAATATTCGTTGAATGTTTGCCATTTACTATAATGTATGGTTTAACAACCGAACATCACAATAAAATTATTAAAACTCATTTCAGAAGCACGCTATGTTTTTTGTTCAGCGAGGATTACTAAAGACTGTTTTCCCGCGTATAATATTAAGAACTAAAACTCAAGTTATAAAAGAGATAACGCCTGAAATTGGCGGCACACCTTCATCCGATGGTCCGAACTTTCGGTGACGCTGAGGGATAATTGAGGTTCTATACCGTTAATGTGCGGCAATTCTGCTTATTGGCGAATCCATTGAGGTGAAAATGTGCCTCACCACTTAAGATGATTTCCTTCAAAAATTGATAATCCATTGTTGCCATTTCTTGCCACCATTCAGACCATTGACGAAGATTGAAGTGGTCAAGAGGCTTTAGTTCTCGAGTTACATTGTAAGCGTGTAAATGCAAGTCTTTAGGTGCAATTGTTGGGCACAACGACGGGTTAAGGTGGACGGCTTTTTATTTAGACAATTATATTGATCGAAAAAATCATGAAGTGCACGATATGCATATACGAGTATATGAATAACTTTTAAGTGTTGCTCGACTGTATGTATATCTTTCCATGGTTCAAATTGAAATTGAGTTAGTCTGAAATTGAGAAATGTCAAATTAAATGCAGAAAAAAATTGACGTTTAGGTGTGGTTCACATTCAACATTGGCCCTTAAGATTTAACCACCCTTTAATATTGTGAAAAGGCGACACACTCAATCTGTGCATTTTAGTTTTATTATATAAAATACTAATTTTTTTGGAATGGAAATGAATCAAAAAATGCGTCTTCATATTTTTTTAATGTCCATATCATTCAATATTTATTAAAGAAATGAAACCGGTTTTCATCCATTTTTCCTTTTTGATTCCGTGGTTTGTACAGATTTGTTTTTTAAAAAGTAAATAATTGTACTTCATAAATTTAAAAAAATTTAAATGTATTTTCCAATTCACCCTTCCTTAAAACTAACAGTCTTTTACATATTGTATTCTACTTTATTCAGAGTTGTTATTTTTGACAGCTGTCACTTGATTTATGCTCAGTTTGATTTTTGCCTGAAATCATTTTTAAAACATAATGGTACGCTCTTATCTTTATAACAAATTATATTCGTTTAATACAATTAAATTATATTCGTTTTATTTCTTCTTGAAAACCAATATGTCTTATAAAAATATCCTTTAGAATTACAATAAAAAGTGTAAATTAATATCATTATCAAGTGGAAAAAGGGAATTTCCATACGAAAAGCATTTAAATGGACTCTAATCGGGGCGACTTTCCATTACGACAGCACGAATTTCGGTCTGATTTTTTTTTTACAGTTAGGTAGGGGTCTCAATAGAACATGTTTTAAATATTAAGGCGAGGAAACACCTTTAAGTCATAGAAAAAAATATTTTCTTTTTTGGACTTAACCCTACTTTTTTTTATATTTCATTTTTTGAGCCTAAAACAAGTTTTTTTGAATTGAAAGCACGGTGTCCTAACAGCTAGGTATGTAAGGGGGGGCATGCTGCCGCCCTGCCAGGGATCACTACAGGATTTGTGGTGGGTGCAAGTTTGGGTATATGCAAAATACTTTTTGCATTTGAGCACTAAAATCAAAGAAATTCCCAACAAAAAAAAAGCAAGTGTGGCAACACTGAACAAAAAACAGGGAAGAAATGTCAAAATCAACCATTTTTGCGTGTTTTGTATGTAAAAAAGTGAACTTTAAAAATTAATTTAAAATAGAAATAAATGTTTCCTCACTCTAAAATTGCTATAGTTATTATTTATTTGCACATATCTATCGATTAAAAAAAAACAGCGCGTGAAAATTCGTGCTGTCGTAAAGTAAAGTTGAGCCCTCTAATCAAACTTATGTTATAAAATAATAACTTTAAGTTTATGTAATTATTTATTATTTGTATTAAATTCAGAAATGTTTACCGAATTTTTTGTAATTCATCCACGTCACAATTCCACTATTAAAAAAAATTAATCCATGTGAATATTGCCTTAAGAAAAACTCCAACATCTTTCAACCATCGAACACATCCTTCAACATCAAATCCCAACGAAATAACTCATCGAATCATCTACATGAGCCACCTATCGACATTATTTTTTAGACAAAATGGAAACACTGGCCATCATCCAACAACGACAATACCCATACGAAAACCAACAACAACAACAAAATTATATTTCGTGGGATAAACTCAACGAACTAAACGAAAACATGTACGCCGCCATTTTCTCTCTTGTGCATTTTATGTCAATAGTTTACCAAATATATTTTCCCACAATTTAAAACCATTCTCTCTTAATAAATTATGTTTTGTTTAATAAAAAACAATTCATAAAATGTGCAACAATCATCGGCATTATGTAATTTAATCAAATAACCATCGTCCCAATCGAAATAAAAACAATTATCTCAAAGTGCTTTTCCCAAAATCCAAATCCCAAAAAATCACAAGAAGAAGAAAAAAAAGTGCAACACAGAACATTTCAGTTTCAGCAATCGAATCGAGTTCGAGTAGAGTAGCTCTAGCGCTAGCACTAGCACGACTACGACGACGAAGAAACGAAAGAAGGAATTAAAAATTAACTACACACAAAAAAATAAAGAAGAAAAAACCAAGTGACGACCTCCAATCAAAAGAAAATCTCACAGAGTTTCCCTTTCTCTCTTAACTCTAAATGTTTTCCACGCAACAACGACAAAAACTCCAAAAATTCAACAAAAGATTTTACAATTTGTGAAAAATTTGTGTTTTTTTTTTCTTTTGATTTTTTAGTTTGATTTTGATTTGATTTTTTGTTGTTTCTTTGAGTTTTGGCATTTTTAATTTGTAAATTATTAACTTTTTCGTGTGGAAAATCAACGACAACATTCAGCTTCAGCAACATTCATCATCATCATAATCGTCGTCCGTCGCTGTCGTTGTCGATATCGCTGTCGTCGTCGTCGTTGTCGTAGTAGATATAAGTAGAAGTAGGCAGTAGTTGAGATTCAGAGCCACTGCTGCCGCAAAAGTAAAGGCAAAAGCAAAAGCAGTTCCACATTAAGCAGCAGTAGCAACATTGTTTTCCCCGCGAGCGAGAAGCAAGAGGTGGTGAGTAGTTTTAGTTTTGTGCATTGTTTTTAATTATTTATGTAATTTTAGTTAATTTACTTCTCGATCTCGAAAAAAAGAAGAAGCTATCGCTTTTTTTCTCATTTTCTTATTGCAAATTAAAAAAAAAATGAAAAAAGATACATCTCGTCCTCCTCCTCGATACCTGCTAGCGAAACGATAGTTTGTTGGTTCGTTGAGAACCAAAATTAAGGAGGCAAGAAGAGAGGGAATGTTATTCTTGTTGTTGTTTTTGCTGCACATTCGTTATGTTGTGTTGTGTTTTTTCGGTTGTGCAAAGTGGAATTGTGAAGTGAATATTCTTTTGTTGTCATACTAGAGCAGTGCCAGTGTATTAATTTTTGTATTTTGTGTTAATTTTTACATTTCTGTCCATCGCTGCTGCCACACACCACACACAACACGAGTGAATTGATAAAAATATAAAATGTTTGGTTTATCTTTTGATATTTTTTGTTTTTTTTTTTTCGTTTATATCGACGAAAATCATGTTATCAATAGAGGAAGAAGGTGCAGTGGTGTTAGGGGTTAGAGCGGTGTTAAAAATGTTGCAAATTCTTCAGTGTAACACGTTGATTAGAAAATGAAGTTTATTTTATGCATTTTAGATAAATTTTTCTTTTTTTTTGATATCAAATTGAATCTGCATACCTAAATACAAATCTATGTTGAGCTTAAAAATTCACATGAGCCGATTTATTTCGTTCTGCGAAAAATCTTTCTGAAAAAAAAACTACCTGTAGAACGAACAAAGTCAACCTCGTCCTCGTCATCCTTGTCACTTTGTTCGTCCATCCATTTATCCATCTATCGTGGACTGTTTTTTTTTTTTTTTTTTTTTTAACGATATCAAATTTCTTATCCAAACTTTTTGGCCACCTGTCTCCCTCGGCAAAAATATCAAAAAGAAAAAAAAAGTGATATCACTTGTTGATTGTGTAATTTTTTTGTTTTAAATTGTTATTTGGTGTTGATTGATGCGTTTTTTATTGAATGTTGTTGGTTGTAATTGGTTGTTGCTTCTTTTTTGAAGGTATGAAGTGTTGATTTTATTTGCATGCGAAGGCAAAGCATGGCAATCAGAATTTATATGGCATCTCGATTAAGGTGAAGATGATGTTAGTTATCTTGTATAGGTACTCAATGTATTTTTGTCCATCTGGACATTTATTGAATTCTTTGTTTATAAGTTGTCTTTTTTTGACAAAGTTCAAATAATGGTGAATTCTTGGCTAACACACTTATTCAAAATATGTTGGTTGTATTAAACCATAAATTGTGGTTATTTTTATTAAGTTCTTAGGCGTCAGACAATCTGAATTAAAATATCGGTGGTGTACCTATTCTTTTTTTAATCCAAGTTATTGGTGGTTATAGTTCACAATTCATTTAAAGACGATGCTGTATTTAAATCTCTCAACAAAAGTTAACATTGTCTTGATCCGTTTTCTAAAAAAAAAAAAAACTAAAGACAATAGTAGGTAGGTACTTGGTTTTTGTACATTTTTTGCAATGTAAGACGATTTTCTTTTATTACATAAATTGGGCGAAATTTTTTTTTTTATGTTTTATGTTTTACTTTTCCAAAAGTGTGATTCCTACATATGTATGTATGTGTGATATTGTTCATTTTGATACACAAGTAAGCACTTTGAGTTCATAGTTTGCAGATGACAAAAAGTTACGATAATATGGCGGCGCAAAAATTCTACCGTACCTTGCTCATGCTCATTTCTAGGTTCAAACTCTTGTTCTTCGGATGATGAACTTGGCAGCGTATGATTAGTTAATTAAATCAATCTGAACATTATTTTCAAATGAGAAATTACTAACTGTCTATAATTTAATATTTCAAAAACTCAGCTTGTCTTTTAAAGTGTAACCCAACCCAATTGCACGAGGAAACTAATTAACTTCAAGTACTTGGCTTCCGTATCACAGATCACTTTTTATGGAATGATCACAAACTCGACATTGCCAAAAATGCTGCTAGGTGCTTAGGATTTCTCTGACGGTGCAAGAAATATTGTACCCTTTCTAATCCTGCTGTAATTTACAAAGCAATTATTTAAAACTTTAATATATGTAAATAGTGTGTGTAGATATATAACTAGGATGAAGCTAAAAATGTTAGATTACATAATCAATTGAAATTTATTAAAAAAAAAAAAAATTCAGATTTCACATTTATTTATGTACAACGGGTGAATAACAACTATATCAGTACTAATGACGATATTTCAAAAATTAACTAAACCACTAAAAATAAGTTCAATTGGTTTGGATTTCTTTTTTTACAAAAACCCTATACCTGACTTATCTTAATCTAAAATCTTATATAAATGACAAAAGAAAACAAACAATTATTGATGGGTTTAAACTAACTAAACAGAATGTAAAGAGGAAACTGTCCACGGAAACTAATATATATTGATGTTAGTTTAGATGTTTTTTTATAATAAGCACACACTCAAGGGGATATTACTACCCCTATTATGCAGAGGCAAAGTGTGAGCACTAGAAAGAGGATAGAGGGTTTAAAAGGAGATGTCGGTGCACATTGGTTTTGAATTCCTGAATATTGCAATGACTAGGAAAGACAGTGTGTGGTAAGGTATTCCACATTCGCGTAGTACGGCTAAAGACCGAATCTCTGTATTTGACAATACGGCCGAAGTTGGGCTCGAGGGTATACTGATGAGCATTCCTAAAAGCGCGAGTATTACGGTTGAACTGTTTAAGGGGAGGAATGCAACTGGCTATTTCACTAGAACATAAGCCGTTAAAATAACGGTAAAAAAGGGTCAGACAAGAGACCTTATGACGATGTTCAAGCGAAGTAAATGAACTTATGATGATATTATCATCTATCAATTTAAATGCTCTACGTTCAAAACTATCCAAGAGGCTTAAGTAAGTTGCAGGAGCACCAGCCCAGAGATGGGAGTTATACTCAAGCTTTGGACGTACATATGTAAGTCTTGTAGATAACAGCCAGATGAGAAGGGTGAAATATTTCTTGCATCGCCTAAGGAAACCCAAACACCTTGCGGCATTTTTGGCGACATCGCGTATGTGATCATTCCACAAGAGGTGGTTGGTGACACACATACCGAGAATATCGAGGTGTTCAGTCTCATTGATGTAAGTGCCATCCATGGATAATGACAATGGGGGTATATCTCGCTTTAACGATACAAGACAGCATTGCGTTTTCGAAGCATTAAATTCCACGCGGTTTTTTAATCCCCATTGAACAATGCTGTTTAGGTCGGAATTTAATGAGCTTATCATATTTTGTCGTTGCAGTTCCACATCCGAAGAAGAGGGATGTGAGTCTGATAACGAATATAAAAAGCTAAGAGTAGTATCGTCAGCGAAACAATGTATTGGATTAGATGTTGCAGACAGGAGATCATTAATAAAAAATGAGAAAGAGTGTTGGAGATAGAACAGAGCTCTGGGACACACCAGCATTTATTTTATGGTTTTCAGACTTGAATCCATCCATGTGTATAAAAAGACAGTACAAATTCAAATAACATTGTTTCTATCTATTTATTTTCAATGGACAAGAGTAGGAGTATTATTTGACGGAATCGTAGCATTCTAAGATCTTCCTGTCTTACAATTTTAATTTGTGCGTATTTATGAATTTTTGAGATTAACTAATTATGAGAAAAAAGACAAGTAAGCATCCTTATCTCAATCTCTTTTGATTGATTTGTGTTGTTTTAATTCGCTTTGAAAAAAGAAACATTTAATGTCAAGCAAGAAACATCAAACCATATTGGAAGCTCCAATGTGGAAGGAAGTGATAACATCAGTACCAAGTGTATTTTTGTTTAATTCTGCTCAACAACGACGCCAGTTCACATTACATATTTCAATTTATTTTGTTTTGCTCAACTGTCATCTGGAAGTCACTTGAACAACTGTTGTTAAAATCTTACACTTTGAATTTTGACAGCCCTCGCAATATTCCTTCATTGTAGTTGGATCTTTTGATTAATGTAATTATTGCTAACAACCCTTGACTATTGCTGTTCAAGATTGTTACGATTTATAACAATATGACGTCATCACATCGGTCCTAAATTCATTGTTGAAGTGTCAAATATTGACGATTTTAACAATCCTCAACTCGTCTTCGAAGCTAAATAGAAGGTGTTGCACTATTAAAGTAAAAAACTTGCTTACAAACAGGTCATGTTTTGTTTATGCTTATGAAAAAACAATCAACCGTCATCGAACTCGAACTCGAATCAGAAATTTTCATTTTACAATGCAATGCAATGGTTTTCGTTGATTCCTTTCTTTGTTTTACATCATTTTCCTACTAAATGTTTAATTCAGGAAATATATTATTATTTATCATATCAATTTGTATTAAAATGTTTAAGGAAATTACGAGTAGTTTCAATTTTTCTATTGTTATTTTATTTTCTATTTAAAGTTATAAAAATATTTTTTTCATTTTTGACAATTTCTAAAAATTGTCCTTCACAAATGAAATGAATGAAGGTCACTCATTAGGATGTCATTTTATGACAGTGAGACATTTTTTTTTTCAATTACAAATTATAACCTCACTTTACTATTTCCGTTACTATCAAGTTGAAGTGATGCAAAAGGATGAAACATAAAGCGATAGCAAACATAAGGCCTAGGAATTAAATAAAGAAAATATATACCAGACAATTCTCTATTAAAGAATTTAGGTGTCCTGAATTCAAATCTTGCCTTTTAGTTTTTCCATCACATTAGGTTTTTAAAATATGCTTATTTAAACATGTTAAAAAAGACAGGTAATTCATTATTTTCTGTATACTATTTCAATCACCTTAATATGTCAATTAGTTTCCTCATTTGAAAAGCCTTGAATCTTATGCTTCCAAAATTTTGAAAAGTACGTTTTAAGGCAATTTCTCAATATCAGTATACTCAGTACATATTCGGTACCGATATCTTATTGAATACATACATTTCGATGAAAATCTACTGAATTTTGCGCTATGTTCGGAATCGTTGCGATAAGAAAGCAATAAGCTGAGACTCATTACGAATAATAAGTAGTGATCGCAAGTACTTTTGCACAGAAACAATTTTGCATAATTCTGTGCCGAAAGTTTACCGACAATTGAGTAGGTAAACAAGAGATTCGTACTCATTCGGTGAAGTGATAAATACCGTTAACAGCTACCGAACCGATAAATGAACTTTGGTTTTGTCTATTTGCTCAAATTTAAAAGTAATTCGTTTTAAACATTATTTTTAATATATATGCACTTCAAAAACTGATTGTAAAAATTTTGTTTCATTATAAAATCAAAGTTTGCCATTTCTGTTAAAAACTGTTTCAACATAAATTGTTCAGCGTTTCTTGGAGGTTTATGCAGAACAGGTGAATAACAACTTTAAGTACTAATGACGATATTTCAAAAATTAACTAAAACACAAAAATAGGTTCAATTGGTTTGGATTTTTTTTTACAAAAACCCTATACCTTACTTTTTTTAAGCGCGTGATTTACAAGAAGAAAAAAAAAATGCATATAATTGTCATTGTCATTGATAAGTGTTTGCCATTATGTTTTAAAAATGGTATTGGGTCAAATATGTTCCAGCCGAAAGGGCTAATTTTCTACCACTTTTTGCTGGAATTCAGTTCTAATGACAACAGACAAGCAACTTCACATAACTCCCAAAAAATAGTCAAGCAGTGTTTTATGGCACGATCTTAGAGGTCCATGACACGATATAATGTGCTCACCAAAAGTGAGATTTGTTCTTGAACAAAATTTTCTTGTGAAATCGGGATCGGTGGCCATCTCGTTTTGGGCCCATTTACCGAAGATGTGACGCGCTTGATGGTTGCTCGGCTTCAATTCTTGCACGAGTTAGATTTTTTAAGCCCGCAACCAAGATCCATCCGAAAAATCTTCCATAAAGTGAATATGCACAGCTCCAATTGTCTTCGGGTCTTATTCGATACTCTGCCCCAACGGCAGCAATAATGCACCGTCTCTAAGAATGTGCATTAGAATAAACTTGTTGCTAAACCAATCCATGGTTGCTCGAATATGCTCGACTCTGCTAATCTATTATGTCGACCAAATATCAAAGTCTATTTACTTATATTTCTAAGATTTTCTTTGATGGATTGACAAAGAGAATGAAATATAAACACAATTTACTATTCATTCTCGTCTAGCAAACAAATGAGCTTTACATTTCTTTCTTTCCTTTTTGAATTGCCCGATAGAGAAATCTTGAAAAATTAATTGATACAAATCTTCTCCTCGATTTCTGACAGCAAAAGTGAGAAATTTCTAAACTGGTCAATTATGAAATGGCAAACCAAACTGAACATAAATCAAGTGACAGCTGTCAAAACGACCAACTCCGAAAAAAGTTTTACCAGATTGAAAAATATCTGTTTTTAGACAGCTCTCGATTTTCAATTTATTACACTTTAATCAGGAAAAGAATTTTATGTTATGCCTTCTTAAAGCAATTTGGCATTTAATTTTTTTTTAAATATCGAACATAAGCGCGATATCAATTTATCGCTTATTAGTTCGCAAAAAACATTTTCACTCGGATACTCATTCTTTATGCAAAAAGCTAAACAAAACAAAAAGAAAAACAACTACACAAATGATTAACATCTTTTTAAATGTCTAATCTGCAAACTACAATAATAGTAATACAGCATGTCGGACGCTTCGATATTATTGATTCTTTCGATTATTTATTTGTACAACTAAAAACACAGGACTGTATCATTCGATCGACAGTGTTGTAAAACATCATTTTCTGAAGTTCACTTGTACTTGATTTGAAGATAAGATTATGAAATATGTATGTGATCTTCCTGTGCGTTAAGTTGCACATGTCACAAATAAATATGCTTAATTATCTAAATACGAGTAGAGGTGATAAATAATTTATCATTTCGAGAAATTATTACAAAAGGAAATATGAAATAAAAAAAAGAAAAGGTCTATATATGTAAATGCCAAACAGATTATAGTTTAGATGAAGATGTTTATTGAGTCATTTACAATGCAATATGACTGACTACTATCGGTTGTCGCTGTAACTAAATGCAAAAATTGATATTCTACCAGTTTTTGAAAGCTTTGATATACATATTTGTGATATATTTTTATATCATAATTCTCGAAAACTTTCATAATTCTTATTCGAAAACATATTGGCTAACTCATAAAGAATAATCTAAATAATAATATTTATTTTTGTCTAACTGTGCACCCCAAGGCTTAGAGCGTCCTGGTCTACGCCATCTCTCCAGCGTAAGCATGGTCTGCAACGCTGTCACCTGCTATAAAACGTGCTACAAAGTACTAAATGTCCAGCTAACCAAGCTTAATTTTTGTCACGATATCGGCTTCCAGTTAGATTGCTTACAGCTCATGATTGTAGCGTCTCTGGAATCGTCCTTCGTTACATAAGGGGCCAACAATTCTCCGTAAGACTCTCCTCTCCAATGCGCCAAAGGGAAGCACTCAGACTTTGGATCCATAATATGGCTAAACCATCGTCCTTTCCAGCAGCAGCAGCATAGAAGTCATGTTTAAGGTTTCTGGATTTAAAAAGCTTTGCTCCGCTACCTCGATTGTTTGAAAAACTGTTCTTCTCACAGTTGACGCCACCAAGTACTTTGTTCTTTCTTCACTAATGTGAAACTCCGGATTTGTGTCGGTTGGTTTTGCATGCTTCGATCCTATTTATGAATATTTTTGGTAATTTATCTAGAGTCTAATTTTATAAAAACAGGAGTGCAAAAGTGTAGAAAAGTGGAACTGTTGGCTTTGGCGCAGTTTTTTTTAGCTAACCGCAGATTTAAGTTTATTCTTGAAACCTTAAAGACATTTCTTATTTGATGATTTAATAAAATTGTCTTTCTTTTTAATTTTCAGATAAACTTCGACGCACAAGAATAACTTGGGTAAAAAAAGACCAAAAGCCGCATTTTCAGAGGCTATTTTTTTTTTAAATTAGTGGAATCCTTGGAAAATTATAATAGATATAAAATAAAATGGCAACGAGTGACGATGAACCGATGCACCTGTATGAGGTATTTCAAAATTGTTTTAATAAAATAGCCAACAAACAACCCGTTGCGAATGACCGAAATGGCTATCAGTCGCCTTATGGCGGTGGAGGCGGAGGTGGAGGTCTAGATAATGGCATGTATTCGGCGGATGAATTTGTGCACGACAATCCAGGCGGCAGCGGAAGATTCTCAGTAACTAAGGACACAAGCGGGGGACTATACCACCAAACCGAACAGTATTTTGATGCCACCGGCAACCATTGGTATGCCTCGCCAGTTGGCGGCTATGCTCCTCAGACTCCGTACCAAAATACGATAGGCCATCCCCAACACACTGACCAAGATCACCATCATAACCTCCACCATCAGCAACAGCAACAACAGCAGCAGCATACTCTCACCAGTAGTATGGTGCACATGGATGGAACCCAACAACAGCACAATCCGGCCGCCACGTCTCTACCACCAATGAGTTCATTTCGCGGTAATCCCACGGTCCAACAGATGGGCACTCCTGGTGGTTCCCAAGGTGCTGCCACCGGTTCGCCGGCGGCTCTATACAGCTCGCCACCCCATTTGGGACCGCCAACACACCAACAACAACATCCACACAGTATCCCCCACACTCAGCACACCCTCCACCACCAACAGCAGCACAGTCCTGCTCTACAGAGTTCAGTTGCAGTAGCAGCGGCTGCTTCGGCTGCACTTCGAACCAACGCCATGTACATCGCGCCAGATCAAAGTATTAGTAGTTTCAGTTCGAACCCATCGACACCGGTCAACTCTCCACCGCCATTAACAACGGCTCCCAACCCTCAACAAGCCGCCGCTGCTGCACATCTCCTTTTGTCGGATAAAGCAGTTGTTGCAGCAACAAGCAGTGCATCATGGCAGCACTTGGCAGCTGCCGCCAACCCTGTTCTGAACGGCTCTGGTGCTGGTCCGGTCTCATCTGTGGGCAACAGCTCTAGCAGTGCATACGCGAATGATATTGTGCCACCTAATCTTCATATGTCCTTTCAAGGAGCTCGAATGGAAGAGCGCCTGGATGACGCCCTCAATGTGTTGCGCAACCACTGCGAACCGCAGCTGGGATGTCTCCCAATGGTAGATGGTTTGGATGCCAGCGCAGCTGCTGCGGCTTTGTCCACATTTGTGCCAACTTCTCCCACATCTCACATCGGTCCCAGCACGATGACATCGCCAGGCGATGTTATTGGCGGAGGCCTTGGTTCAGAGGTGTCTGCGGCCAATATTAAAATGGAGAGAAACCTTCCCGTTGTGCCACCCTCCGCCACCTCGACAAAGGCGGCGAAAAAACGAAAAGAGCCCTCAGATGCTGACTCCAAACCCACTAGTTCAATGGAGGCCAATTCGAATGGACCCGGTAGCAAAGGCAAACGTCCCAGACGCTATTGCTCCAGTGCCGACGAAGATGATGGTGAGCCCGTTGTAAAGGCACTGCGCGAAAAGGAACGACGACAAGCAAACAACGCTCGCGAACGGATACGCATTCGGGATATAAATGAGGCTCTCAAAGAACTCGGCCGGATGTGCATGACACACCTAAAATCCGACAAACCGCAAACGAAGCTCGGCATCCTGAATATGGCAGTGGAAGTGATCATGACACTCGAACAACAGGTACGTGAACGCAATCTTAATCCCAAGGCAGCTTGTTTAAAACGGCGCGAAGAGGAGAAAGCCGAAGACGGCCCCAAGATGTCGCAGCATCATATGCTGCCGCAGCCGCCACCATATCCACCAATGCCCGGGGCACCGCCAACGAATCTACCACCACACAATCCGGTGCAGCATCCTCAATAGCAGTTGAGTTTATTTCGCCATCATCTTTAATTTTTTTTTTAATATTGTTTTTAAATTTTAGACTTTTTTTATAGTTTAACTGTAAATAATCTGCAAAATTTTATTATTTAAAGACATTTAGTAGATCTAGATTTCTTCCACACACACGAAAAAAGAAAAAGAGAATATTATCTAACCCTCTCCTATCCTAAGAGTGTAAGTCTCTTTGTATCTTTTTCCTCTGCCCCCAAAGCCTATCAAAAAAAAAAACAACCTATTTTTGTCCCAAAACGAGAGACTTACCAAAACAACACACACACAAAAAACAAACACATAACTACACCGTAGAGTAATTAAATCAAAAGTTTAACTAAACTACTTACAAAACAAAAAAATATTATATTAAGTAAAAGTAAAAATCGTTCGCCAGACAAAAGTACAGCATTAGATTATGTATAAAACTTAAAAATATATAAATATATACATATATATATAGATTATATATACAAAAAATTACAAAAGAGAGTAAAACAAAAGAAAAAGAAAAATTTTAGTTCAAAGTTATCAAAAGGCAGCCATATTTATATAAAATAATTATATACATACAAAAAAAAAAGAAAATGTATCTGTGAGCGACTCAAAATGGCTCAAAACATTAATTCTATTTAAAATGAAATGAAAAAAAATATAATAATATTAACATAACAATTATAATTAAGTGAGTTAAGCAAATCTAAAAAAAAAAAGAAACAAAAGAAAAAACGCAGAATCAAAATCCTAAATCCTATAATTTGAAGCTCAGCTTGCGATAGTAAAGAGATGGAAGAAATGGAGATTAAAAAACGCTAACAAAATAAATAGAAAATTAGAGAGCGAAAGAGTGATGAACTTCTATAGGGCTTAAGAGCCCCCGCAGACTGCAGACTTTTTATCGGCCGATAGTTTGGTTGGGTTGGGCTGAAAGTGCGCACACCGAGCCAACTAAACAGTTTGGTTGGTGAACAGGGCGCAGACTACAATTACTACAATACAGACAACAATTGTGATTTGGGCGACGCCATATTCAAAATACACGCACACGACGCCAAATCACAGAGCGAACTGAACTATCGGCCGACTAAACAATCGTCATGTATGCGCAGGCGTGTATGCGCCAATACTGATTAAACAGTCGGCTGATTGCTGGCCGACAGATTAGTTTGAATGTAATCGGGTAGCCTATCAAACTTTTTTATCGGCCGATACTGAATCGCTGTAGTGTGCGCATATGCATTCCTCTCCATACTGATTAAGAAGCCGACCAAACTATCGGCCGATAAAAAGTCTGAAGTCTGCGGGGGCTCTAAGTGTTGCTAGGGTACTTAAATGAAGAGCCTTAAAGGGTATGTTAAAAAGAGCTGTGAAACACACAAATTTGTTTTAAATAAAGTCTTGTTTATAAAAACAACATCCTAGTAAACTCGAATCCCAAAATTTATAATAAAAATATGTGGGTTTTTGAGGCATTTAAAAACCCGTAACTGTCCAATTCCCGCCATTTTATTCTAAGCGACATTTTCGAAAGAAGATAAATGCTAGAAGTTGCAATTTTGTTAATGTAACACTTGAATTCATTAAAACTGTTGTCATTTTGCAGCTAAGTTACTGTTAATAATACCCACTGCTGAATTTATACATAAGTGTTTTTATGGACCAGCAGTAAACTTTTGTTTGTCGCTTATGATATTTTGGTGGAAAAGCTTGACGTTTGCAAACTCTCTAAAAATCATTGATCTATTATTAAATTCATTTTTACCTTTAGCCGACAATTATTTTTTCAATTGTTTTTTAAACCATAGGCCAGATCTTCTAGCGTGTGATTTTTTGAACTTTAGCGGATCTTCAAATTCCAAGAGTCTGTTGATACAATTGATTTAAGTCAATACATTCGTCAAGAGTCATTCAACGTGGTTCTAGAAATTGAATGAAATTGATTTTGAAAAACGAGTAAAATAGTTTTGTAGGGTTTCACAATTCGATTGGTCTTATAGAACCTCTTCAAAATCTTTCAAGCCAAGTAATTAAGACCTTTCACAATATGATAATTTTAACGCATCGAGTTGAACTTTTCACTCTATTTTCAATTTAACTTTGAGTGAAAATGATTGTTGACGTTCTGCAGGAATGCAAAACCTTGCTGATTGTGTCTAAGTTCGATTCAACTAAACTCAAATGTATAAACTTGATCAATTTGTAGTGCATGTGGCTTTATGATTAGTGTGTATTGCTATCATGTTAGATCATTAATTTTCACGTAAACACCAGAGCAACTTATATTATGAAGATGTGATTTTCGAATAACCAGTGTGAATCTAATTTCAATTTTGCAAGTCTTCTCCGTTCTTCTTCGTAAAAGACAAATCGAGAGCTGTTAGGAGTCCGTAGTTATTGAAGCGTTCTTGCAACAAGTTAAATACTTTTTAGAACTAAAATAGAGAATTCTTTTGGAGTCAAACCTATTTCCCTTTCCTAGTGCTCACACTGTATCTCTGTATAATAAGGATAGTAATATTGCCTTGAGTGTGCGCTTATTATAAAAAAAACCTAGCACAACATAACAAACTATCCTAGAAACCTTTATGATCTTATTTTTTAGTAATTTACATTTCTCTCCTTTAAAAAAATTTGATTATTATTAAAATATTGCAAAAATAGAATAAAGAAGCCATTGAGACGCTTGCAAGGTTTGTAGAAATTTCCAATGGATTCTTGATTGCAAGATATCAATTTTCCATCTAAAATGTTTATAAACCTTTTAATCTTCACTTTTTAATTTTTCAAAATATGTTTTAAAATATATTTGGAAGCTTGGCTAAAATTCTTTTAAAATTGAGAAATGTTTCCGATCGATATTAAATTTTAAAAAAATAATGGAGAATACAGCTCCGACACCAATCAGAAAATTTCATAAATTAATTATTTGAACCTTAGAACTTTTCCCTATTGAATTCCCTTAATGCTCACGCATTGTAGAAAGTCTTATTACAACTTAATTCAATGTTGAGTAAATTCATATTTAAAAAAAAAAAAAAAAAAAAAAACATTTTCCAATCCATTATGGACACAATGCCTTTGTGTTAGATAAAGTAATTTGTAGGTAGACTTTAAGCAACCTTAAAACGATTGAAGCTTAAAATGTCTATTCAACGTTACAGAACCCTTTTAAATAACTTTTTGGTTATGGCATTGCATGAAATAACCAGCAAAAAATCGTCCAGAAAAGTGAATAGTTTTTGATTCAAATTTAAAGTCACACACTAAAACAGTTCACGTACGAAAATTTGTATCGATATCGAAAAACTGATTTTACTGAGCCAAAACCTCAATTTTTCACATACTCCCTCCTATATCAGAATATTATACATATGTACTTATTTTCACGTTCCAAACTGTCAGATGTTTTCAGTATGAGTCATTAAATTATATGTTTAGTTTATATTTTTTGTATTTAAGCCACTAAAATTCCATGTCCCCAAAAATAGCAAATTATAACTTACGACAATATTTTATGTAGCGATCGCGATTCCAAATGAAAGTTCGCATTAATTTACATTGGGCATTAATTTTTTATCGTGATCGCTACCACATAGCTATCACTTACATTTTTAAGTGCAAATTAAAACGTTCAACTAGTATTTTTTCTTCCATATTTTCAATCAGAATAGCCACGTATAAAAAGGCTTCCCTCTCCTAGAACTTTTACAAATAGAGAAAAACAAACAAAAAAAGCTTCTATGCTTTGTTTTAAGTTGAAAAACTGTTTTATAATATTTTGCAACATAGCTTTATATATTTAAAAATCCCTAATCTGCATGCTTGCATGCATAAATGAAAAATGTTCAAAATCAGCGAAAAAGATTTAAAAACTAATTTAAGCAAATTGAAGCAGATAAGGTCTTTTTGATTCTTTCTTAGTCAAAAATACATTATTTTGATTTATCTTCAAAAAATTGAGCTATGTTTCGATATATTATAGTATAAAGTGCCATTCCACTCCCATATTTGTTAACAAATTATAGTTTTTTCCAACTCCCGTGATTAGGTACATGCACCATAAATAAGAAATTTCTGGCCTCAAATAAGGCAGTTACCAAATTTGCCTTTGTTTGACCTCAGAGAGATCTTATTGCATTGTGTCGTTGTCTTGAAAACGGAAGATTTATATTATTTATTATTATTAGAAAAGCATAAAAATAGAAAGCTGTTTGATTTATACCTCTCCTTTGTTACAGTATTTATCATAAGTGAAATAAATACATTAATAAAATTGAGATATACATGTGTAGTCTTTCAAAATTAAATCTCGACAATTTTTGGATAAGAAAATGAAAAAAATCGCTAAGAAATTTTTGTTAAAAAAGATAAAATAATAAATTAAGACAAAATTCTATTTAGAACTTTAAATTCAGGAGATGGAGGTTCAGAACTTACACCTTACTAACATCCTTATTATTGAGTTTCTTCAAAACTGTCAATAAATTCAAAAAAGTAATAATTTTATTAACATTTAAATCGAATTTCAGAAAAATACCTAAAAACTGAATCCCTTTAAAATAGGTTTTGCCACAAAACTTGCATTCAGCTCTACTCTGTTAAACGTTCAAGTATACTTCTCCTAACTTCCTATTCCTATTTTCTTTTTAATTTATTTAACCACGTTTTAAGCTAATGACATGTTTCAATTTCAAACATTGAGTTTTAATATTGTGTTCTTGAATAGTTTTGTATATACGAGGTTCATGAAGAAAGAAGACGAAATTGGCCAAGAGTACAATGAATTATAAAAATATGTCACTCCATAGAAGTTCAAATTTGTCTTGCACCCAGATAAAGCGGAGGATTTAAAGTCACTAGGTCCTGGTTCTAGATTGCATTTACATTGTTTCGTTAGCACAAAAGTCAACTAAACACAATCCCTGCATGATGTAATCAAAAGAGAAATTTTACTTCACTCGTATGTAATAGGGCCCATACACTACACAAACACGTTTGTTCAAACGTGTGTTTGAGCAAAAATAGTTTCGCCACACACTACACGAAACATGTTTGAGAGATATTTGTAAGAACAAAAAAAAAGAATTTTTACACACCACAATACCGGTAAACTTTTATAAAGTTCAATCAATTCAGTCCAAACAATTTGTTCGTTTTGTTTATTCATGTTAACTCTATGAGAATTGGCATCGGTTTGAGCAAAATTCAATACACACCACACAAACATGTTTGTGCAGGCACGGAAAATTCAAAATTTTTTGATTTTGTTCAAACCGCTTGCGCAAACACGCATCATCGTTACACACTACTCAAATAGTTTGCACAAACATTTTTACAACAACAAAATACATTCGTTTGCTCAAACAGTTTGTGTAGTGTATGGGCGTTATAACATATGTTGCTCCCAAGTAATTTATTTCCAACTATGATCTCCGAAGCTATCCATAATCCTTGCTGTTAAGCTTTAAAAATTATAGGTACACTGCTTCAAATAAAATTTATAATTAAAAAAACAAACAAAAACGAAAAATTTCCTATTACACTCTTCTCTGTTCTTTCTCAACGTCCATTTATACTTTTTAAAAAAAATTGTTTAATTTGCCGTTTATATTTTTAAATTGTTCCCATTAAGTAGCGCTTTTGTTCAATCATTTTGTAGTTATTATTATTTTTTTTACAAAACTTATAAAATAAGACAGAAATTAATTTATAGATAGGGAGATGATAAAGAAAAACAACGTTGAAAACACAGTTAAGTCAAAAAATAAACTCATTGGGATAACACAATCGGATAAAAAAAACAAATAAAATAAATTAAATAAAATAACGACAACAACTACAAACAAAAATTATGGCCAAATTAAAAAGAAATAAAAAAACTTTTTTTAAATTAATTTTAATTCAAATTTTAAAAATATATAAATATATTATGGAATATGACAAAACATAAAAATAAAAAGAAAAATGAACACTAAATAAATAAATTTTAAGAAAAACAAATTAAAAAACTAAAAAAAAAAACAACCGAAAGAAGTGCGCAGAATGTTATTTTATCATGTAATTGAATATTATTAAAAATATATATATTAAAGAAGAAAAAAAAAGAAACGATTATGTATATAAAAATTGATTGATTTAGTGATTTTGAAACCACATCAACAAAAACAGTATTTTTTCTAATTTTTTTTTAAATTGTTTACTTTCAAAAATACCGTGAAAACGTTAAGCGTTTAAAAAAAAATCAAATATGTTTCTTTTACGTCTGGATTCATATTGTATTTAAAAATGAAAGAAATAAACAAAACAAAAAACTAAAAGAAAAAATAGTTAATTTATATTCTTAACAAACAAAAAAATATAAATATTTTATTATTTTTTTTATAAATATTTTAATTTTTTTTATATATATAAATTTGATTGATGATAGAGACGTATGAAGTTTGATGAAGATCGGGGAGACTTTGTTTTATTTTTATTTTTTTTTTGCCTTTCGATGATTCGTAAAACAGTTATTTTTAATAATTTTTATTGTCATATTTTTTTTTACATAACTTAATTTAAATTTTGCTTTTTATGATTAAATTTTTTTTCTATCATAATTATGTAGATGATAATATTGTTTTTAGTTTATCCTTTTTTTGTTCTAATTCATTGCAAGAAGAAGAAGAAGAAGAAAACGACATAAAAAGCAAAAAAAAAATAAATCACACAAAAAAAAAAATGATTATAAATATAATAATTATATAAAAAAAGGTATAATATATCACATATGTATATTATATGTACTTAATTTTATAACGTGGTGCATTTTTTATTTCTTGCGGTGGCGGGGGTGGCGTCGTGGGTCTGCTTTACAGAATCGACGATGGGTTTTGAAACATTTTGAATTTGATTCCACTTTTCAGATATTTTTGAGACCTAGAAAATGAAGTAAGTATAATTTTGGGAGCGTATCGAACCCCCGCTTTTTAAAATCCCAATCCCGTTTTTAAAAAATCCCGAAAAAAAAAATTTAAATCCTGTCTTAAATACCGATTTTTTTGAAATCCCACTTATTCAAAATCCCGATCTCTTACAATCCCGTTTTTTAATATCCCGTAAAATTCTGACTATTCCGTTTTTTTTACTAAATACGTGCTAAATAACAATAGGAGTCAAAGGTTTGAATGTTAAATTGCTTGACTAAAATATAATAATATCGTAATTTGTTTGGTTTTTACTGTACAGAAACATTAATTTTTGTTTACAATATTAACTCTTTCACAACCAATATGCATCCTACAGCAAATCTACCTCAATAACGGTTTTACCGCTCTCGTTGACTTTGTTAATTGATTTGAGTTTGTTTTACTTTATATTTTTTGATATGTTATTAGTATTTGTTAAAGGTTGCAATAAAAAGAATCTAGAAACATCTCATTTTTTAATTTGTTTTCTAAATTCAATTTTGCAACAAAACTAGTTGCTTAAATTTAAAAAATCGTGACTTTGACATCGGGATTTTAAGAAAATGGGAATATTAAAACCGGGATATCGAACCCAACCCTATAATTTTATTAGTTTATACCAAAAAATCAGTTGAAAAGTAGTATTTTTCTCTTTTCTACAAAAACTCAGTTTAAATTGTTTAAAATAGTGCTTTTTATTATATGTAACAAACAACAAAAAACATATTTAATAAAATTCCCCTGAAGAAGTCGAGAAATTACGACGAGACGTAGGAAAAAAATATGAAAAAGTTTTTTATTTGCATATATGGATGAAGTGACCAAAAAAGCCCGATTTCTTATAAAAACAAACATAATTTAAATAATTGGTCAAATCGTTATTAATTCGAAAAGTAGTATTTTTAACATGTGAGAAGAATTAAACGAAAGAATTCATGTTCTTATCATTGGACATGGAAAAAAAACACTTGTAATGGGACATTCTGGAAAGACTTGAATACAAATAAATAAATAAATTTCATTTGGTAACGCCAAAGCCATTTAAGAACCAGTAACTAGTAACATACAGAACTTTAAACGACTAATAATTACATATATAGGATTCAAAAGAGAACACTTGCAACAATTTTACAGGTTAACCTTATCATTATTTCGCAGAGTGTAGTATTAAAAAGATTCTGAATAAAAGTTAGCTCGAGATGAATCAGAATTAAATTTAACATAAGAATTCAAGCTATTATTTTGTCTGCTTCTATTTCTGTACCTTGGCCTACATCCTTAATTACTGTTGTTTTATTGTCTTAAAACTTGATCTTGGTGATATTCCAGAATAAGCACATTACATAAAAAATGTTTACTTGTGACATATAGGAACTATATGGCAAGATTCGTAAAAATCAAGCTCGAGATTTTAATCAAACATGACATTACGATGGTAGAGATGGGTCCACCGATTCCGTCCGTCTGTCTGTCTGTTTTCGCCCCTAAAGCCCAAACCATGGCTCGATTGAGTTCAAACTTACAAATTGAGGTTTTAAGGCGTTTTTTTTAAGATAAGACCCATACATGAATTTTCTCTAAAAATTTTGTTCTTAATTTGAATTCTTTCAATAAAAAAAAATATTTTTGTATTGCTCCAAAAGGGTACCTACCCGCCATAGAACCATTATTTTGTTTTTAAGTTTTCTCAAGAACTAATAAGCCAATACAAATATTTTTTAACTAAAATTGAAGAAATGTGCATATACAAAATTAATTTTAAAAAAAAAACAGGTTTTTTGATTAATTATTTAAATTTTTGAAGACAAAATTAGTTTATTGGTATTTGTAAAGAGAGTTTTTTGATACAGGAGCTAGCTCGTGCGATTCAGTCCAGTATACTTTATTTTGTTTTACTTTTTAACTAAGGGTCTTATTAATATTTTGGAATAGGTGACATTTTTTTCTAAACCTTGCTGATTTGCTAAATTTAAATAAGCACACAATAAAATCGAAAAAGAAGAAAAAACTAGACAAATATTTGATTATTAAAAAATAGCTTATTTGTCTAATATTAAAAAAATATAAAATTTTATAATATAAATGGGTGATTATAAAAAAGTTGGGTAACTTTTGAGGATATTTTGTTTACGATAGTTTTTAAATCAAACTTCTATAAATTCGGGTGTATATGATAGCTAATCTAATTAATATATTGTTCCCAATCGGGCCAGTCACTTTTTTGAGTACATTGTAAGATATTTACAAATTTCAGAATTTGACTGCCAGTGGACTGACGAGTATTACACAGTTTTGAAAGTGTTATAATGAAATTAAATCAAATTAGTAAAAATTTAATAATGATCACTTAAAATCACTTAGAAATAATTAAAAATAATTATTAATATGTAATACTAGGAGAAGATACTACATCAGTTTTCAAAACAGACTTTTGACATTTAACGTAACGTTATTCACTTATCTTTTACTACTTTCACATAGTTTTACTAAATATTTCCAAGTAATTAACAAACAAAATCTAACAATATTCATCTTAAAAGTACTAATGATCAAGAAATGAAGAACAATAACAATTTACCTGACACAGAACTGACGCCACACTACTGGCGAAAAAGACGAAATTTGAGATTATAATCTGGACTAATGTTTTTTTTTGTAATTTCAAATACCTATCAACAAACTACATTTTAACAAATCAAAGTCTAATACGAATAAATAAAAATAAACTTTAGATTAACAAAAAAATAAGGACTCACCATAAAACTGACGTGTTGACTGGCTAAGCACGTGTATAGACAACAAACATAACCCAAACTTTGGTACAGTTATGGTGGCCGTCAAATTGTGCGACCCGCAACTAACTTTATTACCAACATTAAAATTCAAAGTGGGATTTGACGTTGAGTCGGCGATATTTCGCACGAATTTTAAATTTAAATAACACACAAAAAACTGACGAATAAAACTGAACACAAAATTTCTTATTTTTTTAAATAAAGTGGAGAACACTGCATTATGAAAGTTGTAGTATATATTAAACTATGTACATCGCAGATTGTATTAATTTAATAAGTTTTCTCAAATCAATGATAATGTTTAATAGACAGTCACTTAATGGTTGGTTTTCATGCGACATGCCAGAGGACTGACGTTTTAAGAACTAATTGTGTGTTTTTAATAACTTGTATTCAAAATAAAGAACTGAAATTGGGTGACTAAATAAAGGTCTTTCCATTGTTTTAAAATAAATTCCAATCTCAATCAAATATAATCAGACTTTGTATATATTGGTTGATGACATCGAGTTACCCAACTTTTGTATAATCACCCATATGTATGTACATACATAGTTTAATTTTATATAGTAAAGTAGCACTACAATATGCTTATGCAAAGAATCAGTTTTTATCATTTCCATTTTCGCCATATTTAAAGAAAAATACGTTTGAATAATCACAGTTCCTTACATCCATCATTTTTGAAAGCTGCATATGGTAATCTCGACTCCAACTGCTCTTTGCAGCATATGAAAAATTTGGGACATTTTAACTTAGAACCTGTTTTGGAAGATACCTAGCCATTCCTGACATTATTTTATATTCTCAATAAAAATATCCGTTAAGATTTTTCGTTAAAATTGGTTCTTATCAAAATGCAAAAATAGGAAAATACGGAATTGCTTACAATTACCCATGTCGATCCAATGCAAACATTATATTTAAGAAAGCTACTCTAACGATTTCTAAACTGTTCCTCTACTGTTTATTTTTTATATGTAGATGTTATTCAAAAGTCAAACGATTTTTTTTCACTATTCAACTTCTCAAAATTTTGAATTGAGAAACATTTCATTTGAATACAATATCAAGTGGACAATTGCTTGCAAGCTAATAGATATGGATTACAAGATGCTAAAATTTATACAGTTGCTCACAAAATTATTGGGTCAAAACTTATATTTTAAAGCAATAGTCCATAAAAAATATACACTCAGAATTAAGTGCAACCGGTTTGCATTTCATTTCGTTGCTTGCACTATTGTGATTTTAATTGTGCTCAAAATAGTTCTTCTCGTTCTTTAATTTACCGTTACCTTACTCAATGAACTTCACTATAAGAAAAACAACATCACACAATTAATGGGTCAAGTATTCATTCGTGTATTTGACAGCATCAAGTGAGGATAACAAATTGAGCGCAGAAAAAAAAACAATTGTACATTTTTTCAGGTCCGTTATATTAGTCGATTGAATTGATTTGTTTGCATTTTTTAACACGCATTTTCTGCAGTATGGGGCGAAAAGGCAAACATACTTCTTTCGACAAGAGGCAACTTGTTATTTTTCATGATGCCAAAGGGAAGACTCAAAGAGAAATCTCTGATTTGTTGAAAATTCCAAAGAGCACTGTTGGAAATATCATCCGGAGGTTTCTGGAAAACAGTCATATTTGCTTATGGAGCAAATACAATGTATTCGGATCGGACGGCCGAGGTAAAGTATGGCGCTAGGTAAATACTGAGCTAAAGAAAGAAAACCTTTTACCAACCGTAAAACATGGTGGAGGTTCGGTGATGGTATGGGGCTGTATGTCGCATGCGGGGGTTGGTAATTTGGCATTTATTGAGGGATAATGGATCGAATGGTGTATTTAGACCTTCTAAAGCAAAATTTACGACAAAGCGCTGAAAAAATGGGTATTTCAAGAACTTTTCAGTTCTATCAAGATAATGACCCAAAACAAATCCCACGTCGTACAGGAATGGTTGCTTTATAATTGCCCTAGTCATCCAAACACCACCTCAGATCCCGACTTAAACCCCATAGAAAATTTTGGATCGTCGAGTCAGGAAGCACACCATATCAAGCAAAACCGATCTCAAGAAAATGCTTTTGGAAGAATGGGGAAAAATCAGTGCTTCAACCACCCAAAAGTTAGTCGAATCTATGGGAAGGCGTATTAAAGGAGTTATCGAACAGAAGGGATACCCAACTAAGTACTCAACACGAACAAAAAATCCAAAAATGCACTATAATTACAACCCAAAAGTATTCACTTCATATTTTGGCCCAATAATTTTGTGATTAAAAAACTGCGCTTTAGATGAATTTTGTTTTTTTTTGTTAATTTTTAGTACCAAAAAAAAATGGTGAGTAACTTTATAAAATATTTCTGCCCATAGACAAAACTGCTTAAATTAAACTAACTCATTAAGTTCAAATTTGTTTAGTCTATATATTCAAACAAAAATACTAATCAAAACCCTAATTGTGTGTCTCTTTAATGGTTATGCTATTACTAATGACTTTTTAATACGTGGCTCTTTGTTGTTTTTTTTTTTCTTAATTAGTTATATATTTAAAATTCAGCGATTTTCAATTGCATTATAATATATAGTACAAACGCTTCCCTTGCTATTAGCTTCGTAATTATAGGCAATAATAGCCTTTATAAAGAACTCTTAAAGAAATGTAAACATAGCCTTTGACTACCAACGTTGTCGTATTGTCGTTGTTCTATGAAAACTACCTACATTTTTGGCAAAAATTAGGTAAATTTGCAAAGTTTATCCAAATTACAAAATCTGTAACAACTCTTTAAGCTATACCTTAATTAATATAGACTTAAAACTAAAGAAATCTGATAAATTTGTATGTACATATGTGTATGTATATTAATTTCAAACTTCAAATGCAAATAATATAAAAAAAGAAAAAAAAATGGATTTTGGGCGTTTTAATAGAACGGCGGCGGCGATACATTCTTTCCGCCTCCAAGAGGGCAATTGAAAGCAATGAAGTGAAACTGGAAATGCAACATTACAATCACAACATAAAAAGACAGAAACAAACGTCTCACTTGCCAAAAGTGCCAACCAAAAATGGCGAAAGGGGTGCCAATGTTCTTCCTTCAACCAGACCTGAAATAATAATTATAATAAATAAAACCAACCAAAAATAGTGTATATAAGTGCATTCTGTTTTTTATTTATTTAACTTAATCGCTCTCATCTTAGTGTTATATTTTTGTCAGTTATCAATAATTTTTGTATATCGTTATTCATAACCAATTTTTAATATTATTACAAAAGAAAACAGAAAAAACTTGGTATATAAATTCCCACTCTTCTATAATATAAAATTCTTATTCAAAAAAAACCTAGAGTCGGACATAATACAGTTATGTAATGTTTGTTTTTTTTTTTTTTTAATTTGTTTTTTAAATTTAATTTTTCAAATCTTAATCAGATTATTATTTATGTTCTGTTGGCGTTTCCGTTTCGCATTCATGGCATCGACTATCGGCTGCCGTTTGGCATTGTATTTCCGATTCAACTCTTCAATTTCTCTCTCCATTTCTGAGTCAATGTTGTTCAATCGTTGATTCAGATCGTCAAATGTTAAGAATTTCAAAAACTCGAATTCTCCATCGACGAAGTTGTTGTAATGATGATGATGATGATGATTCATTTTGTTGTTGTTGTTCTGCTGTTGTTGCTGTTGCCGTTGATGGTGGACAGCGTCGAGCATAGGATGAGGGGGTGCTGAGGGTACGGCGGCGGCCGCGGCTGCGGCAGCAGCTGCTGCAGCATGATACATGTGTTGTTGCATTCCGAACTGATTGATGGCTGAGATTTGGTTCAATTGCATTTCCATGGCTTGCTGCTGTTGTTGGTGTTGTTGGGCCTGCGGCGGCCATGGCTGTTGTTGCTGCTGATGGGCAGGTTGGTCGTGTTGAGCTTCTATCTCGGCGTCGGCCTTCTTGGCAGCAGGCTTACCTGCGACGTCTGTGCTCTTGCGGTCAAAGTGCTCCAAGAACTGAGGCCTGTACTTGGGAATCTCGGGATTTGTGTCGTGTTTCTTCATTGTCGAATCCTCCGAGTCGCTGTTTATTACCATCGTTCCCAGATTCGATTCCAACTCCACCAGGGTACCAGAATCTGGTACCAATGTGCTGCCATCAGCCCGTGGCCCACGTGGACGTGGGTCATTCTTGCCTCCAGGCACTAGAGTGCCAGCATCCTCAGGGAACTCCTTGATTGTTGCCGAATTGATGGCAGCTTGTTCCTCATCCTCCTCGTCCTGTTGGGTCAGTAGACTCTTGGCCTGGCTCATGCCCGCCGGCCGGCTTATCCTCTGATTTTCTCTAACATCGCACGCTTCCTCGATCATTTGCTTGAGGATGGAACGGTTTTTGGCATTTTGGATGTACTCGTGCTTGAGCAGATCTGTCGCTGTGGCTCTCTCCTCGGGATTCTTCACCAGACACACTGTGGCAAAGTCAATGAACTCGGTACTCCAGCGATCTGGCTCCCTGAATGATGGTGGCGGCTTCTGGGGAATCATAAAAATCGCCCTCATCGGATGGATATCCCCGTATGGAGGCTTTCCCTCAGCCATTTCCAGGGCAGTTATGCCCAGCGACCAAATATCGGCCACACAATCGTAGCCAATCTCCTCGATGACCTCGGGAGCCATCCAAAAGGGCGTGCCAATCACTGTGTTCCGCTTGGCCATTGTGTCTGTGAGTTGGCCGGCGACCCCGAAGTCAGCCAGCTTGGCGTAGCCTTCTGTATTGAGCAATATATTCCCTGCCTTGATATCCCGATGGATCTTCCTCCTCAGATGAAGATACTCGAGTCCCTTGAGCGTGTCACTTAGGATCGTCGCAATCTCGTCCTCCGACAGTGTCTTCTTCCTCAGACGCATGATGTCCGAGACACTACCCGCGCCGCAGTACTCCATGCAAATCCACAGATCGTATTGCTTGAAATAACTTCCGTAATATCGCACCACATAGGGTGAATCACATTGTTGCATGATTGAGATTTCTTTTATGATTTCGTGGAGATCCGACTCCACTGGCACCAATTTGATGGCCACAATTGAGCTGCTCTCCTTGTGGAGAGCCTTGTAAACCGAACCGTAGCTTCCCTCGCCCAGCTTGCAAATAATATCAAACACTTTCTCGGGCGGCTGGAGGAGACTCTCCTCGGACAGCTTCTTTAGTTCGCTCTTGGAAGACATAATGGATTATGGTTTTCTTTTAGTTTTTATGTGTTTCGAGAGGCGATGTACAAGTGAGAGTATGATTTTTTGATAATTAATTTATTATTAATGGTCAAATGGATTATATATAGAACATAGTGCAGTCAGTGTGTGTTATAATATAGATGTATAAAATAAACTAAGAGAGAAGCAGAAGATGTAAGAAATGTATTTTATTTTAATTATTTTTAGAGTAAAATGTGATCGAGATGATTTTGAGGTGAGAGAAGATTCCGATTTTTTAAAAATTCTGCAATTCTAAAATCTGAATTCTGATTCCGATTGCGATGGTAATAACGAGCGGCGGCGGCGAAGACGACAACGACGACGGTGGCGGTGTTTTCTTCTCTTCTTCTTCTTTTTTTTTTGTTCTTGGTTGTTGGTTGATTCTTTTTGTGGTCTCGGTCTCGGTATCGGTCTGGTCTCTGATGGAAGTTCAGTGAAACAATGAACGTCAAAATCTCAATCTCTTTTCTTTATTTTTCTTTTTTTTGTTGTTTTTGCTTTTTACTTCATTTTGGTATTTTATTATTTTCTTTTTATTTTGTGAGAACAAAAATAATCTCTGTTTTAGAATTGATGGAAATATATATTTGTGATGAAAGAAACAGCACTTTTGTTGTCTTGTTTAACTTGTGTTCGTTTATAGAATATGATAAACTTATATTTGTTTTTTAATAAAAACGCAAACGCACAGGAAACAAAAAATATAATGATAAAAATTAAGAATTTAATCGAAGAAGAACAACTACTGTGTGTGAGAAAACTTCCATCGGTCGGGAGAATTTTCCTTCTGACAGATCTGTGGGTTAATGAATGGTATAAAAATGTATTTGATTAGGCATTTAGATGGGCTTAGCTTTGTGGGAGGTACTTTGTGTTTGAGGTTATACTTACACGTCTGAGTTGTTAAAATAAAAACATAAATATATAGTATCTTTTATTTCGTTGTTTCAAGTTGGTAGCGCTGGAATTTGACACTTGTCTGCTGTGATTTGACGTGTTATATTTGTTTGTTGAATTTGTATCCATTTGCTTAAAAGATTGACAATTTTTGCTTATAATGCAAATGCGTCAATTCGTCGTAATCCACCGTCGTCGACGCAAGCAATCGTTAAATTGTTAACAAATTTGAAGTGACTAAAAGCTGGAGGCGTTATAAAAATCGAAAAATTTGTGCGTCCATCGTCGGGCACGTTGAGTCCAGAATATTGCTGCTTCAAGTGTAAGTTTTACCGATCATTCAAATTCATCATCATACACCTTCTTTTTGACCGGTGATTCAAGAACACTCTAAATTATGACCTCAACGCATGTACATGCGAATTATTAACCCTAGAGTCATTGAAAACCAACATTACTCAAGTTATGGCTGAAATATCATGTACAAAAGTGGATAAACTTACTTCAAATGAAAAGTTCATTGGCTACCGGCTTATTTTAAAGAATGTTTGAAATGTAGTCCTACCATAAATAATTGCGTTAACACCATTAATTAATTGAGATTTAGACCATTTCAAATAACTTGACATTCTGAATCAACGCTATCTTCACGTTTATTTAGCTCGAGCTCGTGTATTGTCATTTTGAATAAAATCAAAAATAAACTCTTAAAATCAGCCTTTTTTGATAAAGTCTACAAGAAATTCAATAAAAATGTCCATGTCAATGCTGAAAAAAAGTATGGCAATTGTCGAAGAGGATATGGAATCATCTAAGAAAAATAAACGTAAATCTTTTTATGCTTTCACTTTTAAATTTATTAACTTTATTATGAATACTAGAAAAAGAAACCACAGTGAAGAAAAAAGGATTTAAACCAAATAAATTTAGGTATGAAGAACCTGCCATCAAAAAGCCTTGTAAGTAATAGTCATTCGTCTAAAATTGAATTGTTTATTTAAATACTTCATTTACCTTTTTAGCTGTTAAGAAAACTATTAAAGAAATTCGACAAGAAATGGAATTAAGTAGTCAAAGAGCTGAGGATAATGTTAATAAACTTCTTAATTTCACAAAACATTCAGTCAAAATTAAAAATGCAGAAAAGGTAAATTAAGAATGCAATTATATATTATTAGTATTGTTAACATTTTTTTTAATAGATTCTTCAACGAATTCATAATGGAAAATATGTGGTGAAGAAAGAAGAACCTGTCGTGGAACAAGAATCTATATTCACTGAAGAAGATTTCGCTAACTTTGAAAAGGAACTCGCTAATACTATTTGATCCCAAATACTTAGTTACTTAATTTAAGCAAACGTACTGTTTACAGTTTTTATGTTAAACGGACAAACTGTTTAACAATAATATAAATATTGTAAAAATGTGTGGTTTATCATTTTTTTTTATTTTTTTTATATTTTAGTACAAAATATATACAAATTTAAAGTTTAACAACAATTATTTTACTTATGTATATAGGGTGTCCCAAAATTAACGTAAGATTTCTTGCGTTAATTTTGGGACACCCTTTATGTATATCAACTTGTTTGAAATTAACGCAAGATTTCTTGCGTCAATTTTGGGACACCCTACAATGTTTTCTGAAAAAATACTATAAAGGTTCTTTCTTCGTAAAAAACGGGTCCAATAGTTTAAGGTACCTGTTTATTTATGTTACTCATCAATAACGAGTCCAACAATTATCTTTAAGTGATCTTTTGGGTCACAAAAGAAGTCTTCGGTCAGGGGTTTTATACAAGCCCGGTCGAAGACTATTCGAACACTTTGCAAAAATAGAAGCAGCATAGCAGATTTCTTAACTAGGATATTTATCACACAATTCACAATCACAGAGGTCGTGGTAAGTAGTACCTCAATTTCTGAATTATCATTCATTAATCATCATTCGGTTGAAACTCACAGTGGGGAATTCAAATAAAGTATTTACTGGTGAAATATTTATTGGTTGGAATTTGTAAAAGGGATAAGTTCTTACAAAACTTTTGTTATTTCCAAAACATAAATGTTTTTCGTTGTATTGCAAGGTAACGCAACTTTGTTGATTTCACAAGTGTAGACGTAGAGCACGGGTACCCTAAAATATCATCTACGTATAAATACCTTCGGAATATCCGGTATTGAGTAGATAAACACTAGATACATACAAATATTTCAAAATAATTAAAAAACATATTTTTTAATGAATAAACAAAATGTGCAAAAACATTTTTTCAAAGAAAGAACGTAATAAATGAAAAACCTACTATTTACCATCAAACCCTTTTTTGTAAGAACTATAATTCCTTTTCTAAAATTTCTCAAAAACCAAACAAGATTTTTATCAACCGGATTTATTTTTTTCAATTAAAATTGATAAGTTTTTCATGCTCACAGAATCACTTAAATTCTGGAATTAAAAAATTTGAGAAACTTAAATTTTCGTTCTTAAAAATTTTTTGGAAAATTAAAATTATCTTGGTTAAGGAAAAAAACCAAATGAGTGCTAACAATGTCATGAACTTTTCCATTTGGTAAAAAAATAATAACCTCGATCATGGGAGACTTGATCAATAAAGAGTTCAAATGACTTTAAATGATGTGGTTAAAAAGTTGCCAAGTGTAATGTTGAAGGCACACAGCAAGCAAATTTAATGTTTTGTTTACCCAAAGTTACAGCGTTTATTTCCTATAAAAAAGGGTTAAGAAAATGATATTTATAAGTTTGATTTTCTTTTATCAATTGAATTCATTATTTACTCCAAATAGGAATTTTTTTATAGTTCCGATTTGTCGAATTAAATCGGTGTTTTTTTTTTACACTAGCGACTTCAATTACATTCAATTACGTAATTCCAAATTAGTATAAATTCTAACAAAAACTTCAACGAATAGTTTTTTTTTATAAAGTTAACAAACTAAAAAAAAATATTTGTTACCTCAAATATTTTGCGATCAAAAAATGATATAACATCCCAAATAATTATTTGTAATGAAAAAAAAACGTTTTTGGCATCTGGTAAATCATAGTGACAGTTTTTTTACAAAAAAAAAAAAACTTTAAAAAAAAACAATACTAAAAATGATAAAAATTAGTTTTCAACTAAAAATCTCGGGAACAAGAAAAGATAGTGCAGAGTTGAATTTTTTGGGCTTGATGTTCAGAAAAAATGAATGCAATCAAATAAAAAGTTAATCCATTCTTTTCCCAACGTTTCTCCGGTTGTTTTCCGGCATCATCAGGGGTTTTGAATTTTATTAAACTTTTTTACTGTTTTACATAACACAATTCAATAAATAACACTTAAATAAATAACACTTATTTGACAAAAAGAAAAACAAACTAGCAAAATAAAAATAAAACTAATATCACAGACTACTTATTTCTTATGGCAACACTATATATTGCACTTATATCGGGTGATTTTTTTGAGGTTAGGATTTTCATGCATTAGTATTTGACAGATCACGCGGGATTTCAGACATGGTGTCAAAGAGAAAGATGCTCAGTATGCTTTGACATTTCATCATGAATAGACTTACTAACGAGCAACGCTTGCAAATCATTGAATTTTATTACCAAAATCAGTGTTCGGTTCGAAATGTGTTTCGCGCTTTTTTATCGACAAATTTTGTTCAGCGATGAGGCTCTTTTCTGGTTGAATGGCTAAGCAAAATTGCCGCATTTGGAGTGAAGAGCAACTAGAAGCCGTTCAAGAACTGCCCATGCATCCCGAAAAATGCACAGTTTGGTGTGGTTTGTACGCTGGTGGAATCATTGGACCGTATTTTTTCAAAGATGCTGTTGGACGCAACGTTACGGTGAATGGCGATCGCTATCGTTCAATGCTAACAAACTTTTTGTTGCCAAAAATGGAAGAACTGAACTTGGTTGACATGTGGTTTCAACAAGATGGCGCTACATGCCACACAGCTCGCGATTCTATGGCCATTTTGAGGGAAAACTTCGGAGAACAATTCATCTCAAGGAATGGACCGGTAAGTTGGCCACCAAGATCATGCGATTTGACGCCTTTAGACTATTTTTTGTGGGGCTACGTCAAGTCTAAAGTCTACACAAATAAGCCAGCAACTATTCCAGCTTTGGAAGACAACATTTCCGAAGAAATTCGGGCTATTCCGGCCGAAATGCTCGAAAAAGTTACCCAAAATTGGACTTTCCGAATGGACCACCTAAGACGCAGCCGCGGTCAACATTTAAATGAAATTATCTTCAAAAAGTAAATGTCATGGACCAATCTAACGTTTCAAATAAAGAATCGATGAGATTTTGCAAATTTTATGCGTTTTTTTTTTTAAAAAAGTTCTCAAGCTCTTAAAAAATCACCCGATATAAGTGCAATATATAGTGTTGCCATAAGAAATAAGTAGTCTGTGATATTAGTTTTATTTTTATTTTGCTAGTTTGTTTTTCTTTTTGTCAAATAAGTGTTATTTATTTAAGTGTTATTTATTGAATTGTGTTATGTAAAACAGTAAAAAAGTTTAATAAAATTCAAAACCCCTGATGATGCCGGAAAACAACCGGAGAAACGTTGGGAAAAGAATGGATTAACTTTTATTTGATTGCATTCATTTTTCTCTGAACATCAAGCCCAAAAAATTCAACTCTGCATAAAGATAAAAATTATATGTTCAATACAAAAAACTTAAAAAGAAAAGATAGTGTTATCAAACTTTCTTTATCATATACAAAATATTATTGTAAGCTTTTAGTTAGTCGGGTCGCATCCTGGCCTCTTTTTTTTTTGTTAATCATTTTTTTTAAATTTAATCTTTAACATAAATTCAAAGATGTGCTTTCTTAGAAAACACCAAATATATGATGATTGTATAACTATAAGTATTTTTTATACAAGTATTGAAAATTTCATTTAAAAATGAAAAATCTTTAAAAAAAAGAGTATACATTGGAAAATTTTGGCAAGAAATACTGGTCACAAAATTAATAGCCCAATAGGACGCTCTGGTCAGATTACTTAGTGATCAAGTCTCCAAAACTAAGCGAAAACTTGATTATTTTTGCCTTTTTTTATTATTTTTAAAAGCGTTATAAATTTGTATAACGACTAATTTCTTTTGTACCTTTGTTTGTACAACTAAAAGCTTCTTAAATGTGAAAATAAACTTTAAAAGGGAACAATTTTCCTTTATTCCTTACATTTGTTTATGTCTAGACTTTAGAGTTTTTGGATTTATTTTATTGTGGACAATTTTTTTTTTAAATATTTTGCAAGCAGCCAAAATAAACAAAAATGAAAATTTAACATTCAACACACAAAATCAGCAATATTGACAAACAGAATATAAACTTGATTTCAAATAATTTTTTTAAATATAATATTGTGACGTGGTACCACATTGGTATAAATTCGAAAAATTAAAAAAAAAATAATTATATGCAATAAGAATAATGTTTTTAAATCTGGTAATTTTTTTTAAAATCGAAGTGAAATTTTCTTACAGAAAAACATAAAAAATACAAATATCGGGTGATTTTTTAAGAGCTTGAAAACTTTAAAAAAAAAAAAAACGCATAAAATTTGCAAAATCTCATCGATTCTTTATTTGAAACGTTAGATTGGTCCATGACATTTACTTTTTGAAGATAATTTCATTTAAATTTTGACCGCGGCTGCGTCTTAGGTGGTCCATTCGGAAAGTCCAATTTTGGGTAACTTGTTTGGATCAAATACACACAGGCCAACTCCACTGCAGATAATTTCTCTCAGAATGTTTATCATAACCGGAAATCAGCCTCATAAACTTATTCATAGTGTGCGTGTCATTTCTCTTCTAATTTATGAAATTTCCCCAAAAAACTCATTAGCTATTTCTATGTATGCGTGAAAACACGTCAATTTTTCTCTTTGAATTCTTTCACATTACAAATACAACAATGTAAACAAATGGGTTTTGGAGGGTAATACGTACGAAGGATTTATATCTTCATATAGAGCTGCGAATATTATTTTGACATGTAGATAAGTGAGCAAAATTGCATTATGGCTACGCAGTAATTTCACAAACTTAAGTGAATTTTCGTTGGGTTTTTGACATAAGCTTATGTTTGCTTATGCCTATTATAGTTGGGCCTTAAGTCTATTCATGATGAAATGTCAAAGCATACTGAGCATCTTTCTCTTTGACACCATGTCTGAAATCCCGCGTGATCTGTCAAATACTAATGCATGAAAATCCTAACCTCAAAAAAATCACCCATTACAAATTGGTAAAAATTGATTTTCGACTCGAATATCTTGACAACAATTAAAGGTATTGTCTTCAAATTAATTCAAGTTATAAAAAATAATATTTTTAAGCCGGCCATTTACGACACAATCGCATTTGAAAATTACTACGCGATTTTGAACATATCTTTGAATATCTTCCAATATAAGCAGATTGTTCGCAAAACATTTCATTTTAACCAATTTTCTATCATCCATGTAAACACCATGTAAAAGAAATTTGCTTGCATTCAATCGTCGGTAGATTGGGCAAGTTCAGGAAACATAAGGGACTTCATTTGCAGAAACTTCAATCTTTGAACTTAAATTTTGACTAAGCAACTAGTTAGTTTTTCAAGTGTCATGAATTTCAAATTCAAAACTTTACTTCACAAACCTCTACAACCAAAAACATTATTGTCTACAAAACACTCTTTTCCAAATTGACAAGGATAGAAAAAATTAAATAAAGTTGTGCAGAAAATTAATAAATCATAGAGTAACAAAGTTTAGCTTTCAGTTGAATGAAAAAACATAATCAACTGTCCTATTTTTTATGTAAGCAGACCTAACTTGATAGTTAGGGAGATTTTTCTTGACTTACTTTCCAGTCAACTTTTCAATAAAGTTGGCTTAATTGGAAAGTAATTTTTTGGCAGCTAGCCAATCAGATACTAGAAACTTGCCTTACTTTCACGTCCCATATTTTTCCAAGCTTAGTACGCAGCTGAAGTGAAACGATTTTTTTTCGGCGGTCTCCAAGTCCAGAGCGAAATGAAAACGAAAACCACAGCGGAAAAATATTTGTGGAGAGTTCTGTCTGGAAGTTGAAGTTCACTGCTTGTCTTCATCACTTCTTGCACATCACCAATAACATTTTATTAACTTCCCATAGGAAGTTATTGTAATGAGTCTGATTTGTCAAATTGAAAATTTTGACATTTCTCGACGTTTCAAGGTCCCTAGAGTCGAAATAAAAGATTTTTAGAAAGATGTCTGTGCGTGCTCAAGAACCAGAAGAGATATCGACTTCAAATAAATTTTGTAATACAGATAATAAAGCAGAAAGATGCAGAAAGGGCTCTCAAGAAAATTGCGTGGGTGGTTTTTTTTACCATAGCAGTTTAAAAAAAAGGTGAAAATTTTGGTTAAACCTAAATATCTCATAAAACAATGAAGCTAGAGACTTGAATTAAATTTTATATTATATATTGTAACGTGATACAAAACAAGTATATTTTTTGAAAAAAAAAAATCCAATTAACGGTTTTTTTTTATAAACCAAAAAAAAACTGAAAAAAAAATGTGTCACCTCGAAAATTTTACGATTAAAATATGATTTCATCGCCAAAACAATTTTATGCAACGAAGAATAATGTTTTTGACATCTGATAAAATTTGGAGAAAAATCTAATTGACAGTTTTTTTTTATAAAAAATAAAAACCTAAAAAAAATCATTACTCAAAGTTGGTAAAAATTGAATTTCGACTCAAATATCTTTTCAAGAACTTGGGATTAAGGCTTCAAACTTATTTTATCTTATAAGAAATGTTGTTTTCAACATTCTGAAAAACGTTGAGAAAAATCGAATTGACAGTTTTTCTTACAAAAAATAAAAACCCAAAAGAAAAAAAATAAAATAAAAGTTGGTAAAAATTGATTTTCGACTCAAATATCTTTTCAAAACATTGAGGTATTGGCTTTAAGCTACTTTTATCTCTGAAAAAAATATTGTTGCCAACATTCAGTAAAATTTTGAAAAAAATCGCATTGACAGTTTTTTTACAAAAAATTAAAAACCGAAAAAAAAATTAACAAAAGTTGGTAAAAATTGATTTTCGACTCAAATATCTTTTCAAAAATTTGAGATAATGGCTTTTAACTAATTTAAACTTATTAGAAATATTGTTTTCAACGTTCTTAAAAATTTTGAGAAAAATTAAATTGACAGTTTTTTTTACAAAAAATAAAAAACTTAAAAAAAAAAATTATAAAAGTTGGTAAAAATTGATTTTCTACTCAAATATCTTTTCAAAACTTTGAGATATTGGCTTTAAACTACTTTTATCTTTCAAAAAATATTGTTGTCAACATTCATTAAAATTTTGAAAAAAATCGAATTGACAGTTTTTTTACAAAAAATTAAAAACCGAAAAAAAAAATTTAACAAAAGTTGGTAAAAATTGATTTTCGACTCAAATATCTTTTCAAAAATTTGAGATAATGGCTTCTAACTTATTTTAACTTATTAGAAATATTGTTTGAGAATTTTGAGAAAAATCGAATTGACAGTTTTGTTTACAAAAATAAAAAACTTTAAAAAAAAAATTGTAAAAGGTGGTAAAAATTGATTTTCTACTCAAATATCTTTTCAAAACTTTGAGATATTGGCTTTAAACTACTTTTATTTTTTAACAACATTCATTACAATTTTAAGAAAAATCGAATTGACAGGTTTTTTACAAAAAATAAAAAAAAAACCTAACAAAAAACAATAGGTACTAAAACTTGGTAAAAATTTACTTTCGACTCAAATAGCTTTTCAAAAATAAAAAAATTTGTCTTCAAACTTTTTTTATTTCACAGAAAATATTGTTTTCGATATTCAGTAGTTTTTTTTTATAAAAATCCAACAGTCCGTTTTTTCATAAAAAAATAAAATCTACAAGAAATAGTAAGCAAATTTGGTAAAAATTGATGTTCGGTTCTTGATATCTCTCAAATTAATTTCATTCATCCAATTTATAAAAATATAAGAAATGGTACTAAAATTGTTAAAAATTTGTTTTCGACTAAAAATCTATTTAACAAAACTAGATTTTTAAACTAAACTATTTCTTTATAATTATGAAAAATATTGTTGGTAATTTTAAAATTTTTAAGAAAAATTCAACTAACAACTTTTTTAACCCAACCCTACAAACTTTTAAGCAAGACAAATCGACAGACGGGATGGGAAGTTATCAGTGTGGGACGCATCCCAGCCTCTTTTTTTAAATTTTAAATCAAAGATAAATCCAAATCAAAACACCGAAAGTCACGAGTAAGGCCTAGTACGCTGCTGATGCGAAACGAAAATTCCCATACAAAAATGACATGACGAAATCATAAACGAAAAATTTCGCTGTGCTTTTCGTTTTTCAGTACGCTGCTGAACGACGAAATGTGACATTTTAGTGGATAGCTGTACTAGATTTCTTAGTACAATTCTCCACTCTTTTCGTTCTCAATTTAATTGCCCAGCACATTAATTGCTTGCGAAATTTTGACGTTTAATTTTTTTTTATTGAAAAAAAAATTGTTTACTTGTGACTTTCGGTGTTTTGACTTTGATTTATATTTGATTTAAAATTTAAAATAAAATGGATTTGTCTAATGTGTCCCAACATTGCATTTCTGAATCGGAAACTCAGGATGTTATTGGTGATGTGCATGAAGTGATGCAGACAAGCAGTGAAATTCAACTTCCAGACAGAACTCTCCACAAATATTTTTCCGCTGTGGTTTTCGTTTTAATTTCGCTCTGCACTTGGAGACCGCCGAAAAATTTCGTTTCGCATCAGCAGCGTACTAGGCTTTAAATGTTTTTTTTCACGAACTGTTGTTTCCACTTCCAAAATAAATTTTCATATTCTCAGTCATCTGTCGAGAAAATTGTCTTCCGTGTAAACAGACATTGGGCAGGTTCAGACAACATAAGGGACTTCATTTGCAGTCAACTTCATTCTTTGAACGTACATTTTGACCAAGGCAACTAGTTAGTTTTTCAAGTTTCATGAATTTAAAATTTAGAACTTTACTTCACAAACCTCTACTTCAAGTTTATAGTACAAAAACTACCAAAATCATTATTTTCTACAAAACACTCCTCAGGCAAGCTACAAGTCCATCACGATTTGTATTTTGTATTTTAAAGAAATATTACTTATTTCTTTTCCAGATTTACAAGGAATCTTTTTACAGAAAGCATTAAAGGAAGTTGTGCAGAAAATAAATAAATAATTGAGTACCTAATAAAGTTCAGCTTTTAGTTGAATTAAAAAACATGATCAATTGTCATTTTGACATAAATTGACTTGACTTGATAGTTAGGGAGTTTTTCTTGACTAACTTTCCAGTTAACTTTCCAATAAAGTTGCCTTAATTGGAAGGCAATTTTTTGGCAGTTGGCCAATCAAATGCTAGAAACTTGCCTTACTTTCAATTCCCTTATGTCGTCTGAACCTGCCCATTTATTAATTGGAAGATACAAAATTGTCGACAATTGTCAGCCAATTTTCTACCAAAAAATTGTCATAATATTTGGGTACAATCAAACAACCGTATTCACTTCATAGAAAATGCTCACCTAATTGGATGCTATTGTAAGCCTTTTGACAGTTCGGCCAGTATTGGAAGATCTTCTAACCGTGAATACTTAGTATGAGTATAATTTGTATAAAAATTGGCTTGTCGATTTCTAATAAAAAATAAAAATCTACAAAAAATACTTCACTCGAATATCTCTAAAATAAATGAAGGTATCGACTTTAAAAATTATTACATTCAATGCTAAATATTGTTGTTAAAAACGGTTACAAATGGGAACTTATCAGTCGCATCCCAGTAGATATGTAAGTACAGATTATATCATTTGTATTTAAAAACAAAAATGTTTGTACTGAAATTCATTTCTTGAAATTCGTAATCTTGTTCTTAAACAAAATCCAACAGTCCTTTTCTTAGTGTCAAACTTTCCTTCAACAAACACATCTTCTGCATTGAAAATCCTGCGCACTTTCAAAACATTCCATTATTTTAATCGAAATCCAGAACACAGTCCATCCAATAGACAAAAATAACTCAACACATAAAGGTTCTTTGACTAAATAGTGATGGTCAGTCCGTTTCCACCACTTGACAGTATAGTTGCTAAAATAACATATAGTGTGTCAAATTAAATATAATACAGACCGTGTTTCAAAAAAGAAGAGAAATTGCTCTAAAACCTTTCTCTAAACTCAAATTATAGATACCCCGCAGTGTTTTTTGGAATTAATAAATAATTTTGGGTCCAAACAATAAACCCTACGAACAAAATACAAACATCCGGTGTTCATTTTAAAATAAAATAACTCAACCAAATAACTTTCATCTTCATCCCAAGCCGTAAAACTTAAAGGTAAAAATTATTAAAAAAAAAAAAAGAAACACGTACCTTACATAAAATGTGGAAATAATATAATGTTCAAGATTATTTTTATAAAACTATTGAAATATAATTTCTTGTACAATCAAAAAAGAAGCTTTAAGAAATCAGTTAGTACCCAAAAGTTATAAAGACTTCAATAAAAAAAAACCTTCAAAAATGTCCTCTCCCATTTGAGACGACCGACCGACACGACGGAACGAAGGCAGTTCGTTTATCGATTTTGTTTTGTTTTTTTTTTTTTTGAACATTTTGTTCGTCATCGTCATTATTCTCATGCAAACGCACACATCGCTTCCACCTCACCACCCCCATCATCATCATCCGGTCTCAGTTCTCAGGTCTCGGGTGGTGGTGGTGGTGTAAAATGAAAGTCAACAAAGGCAGGGAGAGTCCTGATCCTGATGCGAAATGCGATTCCTTATTTAACCAAAGAATTATTTTTCATTCTTAGAAATAAAAAAAAAAACTAAAAACGTGTGTTTTTACTTTTGAAATAAACACAACAGCAACCAAAAAGAAAAGAATGAAAAACTTTGTAAGGACTCTCTTCTTTGAGTCATTCAGTGAGTGCGTCAGGACACAATCGTAATCGTAACCGCTTTGAAGAACGAGGAACGAGAAGCGAGAAACGAGAGTGCATTAGTTTGTGGGTTTCAAATTTATGTTTGTTTTTCTATATTGCTGAGCAAATATGTAGGTACCTGCATTTACAGAAATTGCAGCAGAACTTTTTTCAGAAAATATTACCTCTAAGAGTCTTACGAGACTTTCTAACTTTTTTATTTGAGTTTTTGAAAAATGCTTTTCTATCCACCTACAATGGGATGTACATAGATAAATGATTTTTTAAGCCCGACAAACAAAGATGATTTTCATTTTTCACAACTCCTCCCTCTCCACCACCTCCACAATGTTGAATTTTCGAAGGAGGAGGCGGTCTAGGATAAAATGGATAAAATTAAATTGAGTTATACTCTTCCTCGTGAGTTATGAAAGTACATATACACTATATTTTAACAAGGATATGATATTTGTGTATAATCTTGTTCAGGTGTTTTCTTTCTTTAATTTAAGACAATAGAACTAATTCATATAAAATCCAATTTAAAGTTTTGAAATGTGTGGAGTGTGAAAGTAAATAAATCAAAAAGGTATTTCTAACTCACCGTGCGTCGCGTCGTGATAGAATGAGAATATGATGTGTGGGGAAAACATCAATCATCATTAATTTAACTAAAACACATACGTACATATATCGCTGGTCATCATTAGTCTTAAATGATTGATAGAAAATACTAATGATCCAATCAATAAGATTGCAAAGGAAGTTTACTCCTGTAAAATTAAATTGAGTTGAGAACTATGTACATATGTCTTTACAGAGTGCTAGAACGCTAGGTGCATTTGTATATATGTAAATATAGGATAGGTAAAAAGCAAAACGGAAGTTAACCTAATTCATTGTGAAAGCTCTTTTCACTTATCTACAAATAAAAATTGAAATTAGAACAATTGTACATAAAATATTATGTTTTATATGTACGTATGATGACGACAACAACGACCGAAGCGACGACGAGACGGTGAGGTAGGTCCAGGTTGGAATGATATTATATGATGAGATGATTATATTGTATAAGCTTGAAAAGCCGGATATGGAAGCTACCGGGTTTTGTTACGTATACACATGGAAATACAGACATACATACATATGTAGTTATCATTTTATTTTTCTGTATCTCAATGATTTATAAATATAGAAGAGGAATGATATGTTATAGATCTTTTGAGGGGATAATGAATACATTTATACAAAAATATATTTTGGATTAATACAAAAATCGATCTGTGTATTTTTAATATGATAAAGTATTTTATTTTTAATATGTACATACGCATACGTTCATGATAGGTCAGATTCGAGTTTGCAATAAAATGAACAAAATCAAATTTTTATTATGCTATACATGGTTTTCCAATAAGAGGTTTTTATTGATATTTCAGACATTTGTTACTGTGCGTCCCCCATAACTTCACTAATTCTTAGGGTCTTAAATTCACGAATTTTTAGGATCTTAAATTGATTGTGGAGCATTTACATAGAACTTACATCCTACGTCGCCCCAAAAAAAAAAGTCTGAAGGTGTTAAAATTCTCTGGCAAATTGTGGTAACCTCTTCGAGAAATAACACGGTCTGATTTTTAAATATTTACAAAATTACAAAAAACTCTTACACATTACGGATTAAGAGGCTTTTCCTTCGTTTCTTGTAAAAATTATCCAAAGTTTTTTGTCCAATCGTTACTTTAATGTTTTCGGCATCAACTGTTCGTCTAACTGTTACCAAGTCAACTATGGTGACCCGCAAGGATCAATACTAGGTCCTTTACTGTACAATATTTATACTTCTGATATTCCTAGATTACCAGGTTGTTAGATAGCCATATTTGCGGATGATACAGGCATCTTTTCATCGCATGAATTTAGTCTTGTCATTGAGACAAATTTAAAAAATGCGATAGAATTGATGACTAATTACTACACTAAATGGAAAATAAAGCTGAATGCTGACCAACTACAAGCCATCTTTTCCAGTAGAAAAAGAAAATTACCTACCAAGTAATCAACTTACCGTTAATGGATGTAAATGCTAAATGGGAGCCAAGTGTGAAATATCTTAGTATTTATTTAGATCAAAAAAAAAAATGGTTGCCTGTAAAGTCGGTTTTACGGGCGAAGATTTTACGTGACAACGTCTTTTTCTCGGTAGAATATTTATTGATATGAATATAATTAAATTGCACAATAGGAACAAGGAATTGAATGAAAATAAGAATTGCACAAATTTTTTAAACTAATAATTTACTTAACACTATCAACATTTATCAATAGTATGACATAACCTATAAACTCAGTTTCTCAACTTTTGTGTCAATCTAACAATTAATCAATCAATCATAGTTTACGATAATGAAATATCAGTGTACAATTATTTACCTTTATTGTTGTAGTTGTTGTAAATGACGAATCTAAGCACTCCACATTTTCACTACAGACACAGCTGACGATACTTTAACCACACGTGTGAACTTGTATTATGACGCTTTCTTGTTTTTCCAACGCCAAGAACGTTCGAGAAAGACAAAGACAGAGACACAAGCATGCGCCGATTCAATGCGCCTAATTCTCTAGTGCTGCGCGCGCGGCAGACCGATCATAGTTGAGTGGGAGAGAGACGCAAGGCATTCGGCGGGCCTCTCTCTCGTTCGGTGACTCATCGTAACGTTACCGGGCGTTACACTTTTTCATAAGTGACTCCCAGCCGCAACCTAATTTAAGACGTTGTCACGTCAAAACTGAATTTAAGAGAACATATTATTGCCAGAACTCTGCAAAAAGTTATCATTGCTATAAATATTTTGTATCCCTTTATAAATATAAAGTCCTTTCTTAGCAACGACAATAAAATTATTTTTCAAAAAGTAGTATTCCAAGCAATACGAGTACTTCTGTATGTATGCCAAGTTTGAGGGAAATGTGCAAATTGACATCTTAAAAAACTGCAAGTATCACTAAACAAGCTTCTAAAAATGATGCTTAACCTTCCACGCTATCATTCCACCACAGACTTACATGAGAAGGCAAATGTTGAATTGATTTCTCTAAGAATCAATAAACTGACTAACACTTTCTTGTTAAATTATGAAACCTCTTAAAATCCGCTTATTAATCAATTGATTCATTAACCATTTTTCTGATATGTTTTAGTTAGTTTGAATTATTCGTACCTATGTTTAAATATTACTCGTTTAATTGTTAATTTATTAATTTATTTTCTCTATGTTCATTATTTATGCATTACTTGCCCATACTTATCTTTTTATTAAATTACTTATTTATTTATTTATTTATTTATACAATCATTTATTTATTTATTTATATTTATTTATTTAACAATTTGTTAATTCTTACTAACAAATTACTAATATATTAAAATATATTTATCAATTATCATTTATACTAACCTTATTTTTACTAACAAACTTCTAAACAAAAGTTTAGAAATCTTATTTTTATTTGAGTCAAAATGTACCTGCCCTTTTCAATTTGCGTTGAAGGTTTTGTTTGTATTTTCCTTCAAAAATATTACTTATTATCTAAGTTCTATATACAAATTAATATACTTGTTCAGCAGAAAGATACATATGTACATATATCAAATCTCTGTATGTAAACTGTGCGGTAGCTTACCAAATGTAACTGTTAATACGAAAATAAAGAATATCTATCTATCTAAGAGGCCTTTCAATGATCATTCTTGAGCCCCTATTTTATAACGGATACTCAGAGGTGAAAATGGGTCTTATCGCTGAAAATGATTTTTCGATAAAAATCCGGACCATTTTGAAGCATTTCAAAGACCCAACCAGAGAAGATACGACGACGCTGGAGATCGACTGTTTTAAATTCTTGTGTTAAAAAAACTTTAAAAGCCTTAAGAGAACTCCAAAGATCTTCGCGGTTTTCGTCGAGGTTGCGAGAGTACGGTTGTTCATGAGTGGTTGCAGTTCTGCCCATCCGTTCCACTATTGCTGATCAAAAAAGTCGGTGACAACAACTTTAAAATGATTTAGTTTTATTAACTGTCACTACAAAATGATCCTCATTTCAGGAGTGAATTTTAACAATTTCGTTGTGTTGTTGAACCGTGATGACAGCTTCAAAAGTGACAACTGCACAAAAAGCAGGTTGTTCAAATTCAAACCCCTTTTTGGAAAACTCTTCATTTGATTGTACTTATTTGTTAATTCATTTAAGTTTGCGTGGTCGTTCCAATTTCTACCTGTTTAGGAAATAAGAAAAGAAATATTTTTGACGCACCAAGATCTTTTTCTGAATAAGAAAATAGGTTAACAACAACAAAAAAAAACGTTTTCAAAACTTTTAAGAACTTTACAAAATGTTAAAAACATTTTGTGTGAGCTAACAAAATGTGAAATCTATACTATTCTTTGTTCTTAGGATAAATGCTTGAGTCAAAAACCATTGTTTATCAGAAGGTTTTAGTTTTTTCATGTTTTCAGTTTCTCTATAAAATTAACAAAAAGTTAACAACAAAATTTTGCATATGACAAAATATGTTTAATTTCAATATTTGTCATTGTTCCTGAGATATTTCATTTAAAACACAATTTCCGATACTAATTCTTTTAAAAGTTCTTATTTCTAATAAGAAAATGCCGATTGGATTTTTCAAAGAAATTTCCTTATGTTAACAAAAATATTTTGTATAGAATGAAATAATTCTGAAGTCAATACCTTCATAAACTCTATAGAGATATTCGAGTTGAAAATTTGTTTTTACGAATTTTGTTTTATATTTTTGTATAGATTTGTATTTCTTATAAACAAATCTGTCAAATGGATTTCTTAAAACTTTGCCAAATGTTAAAAACAATCATACTTTACCAACTCTTGCAGTGTTGTTTTTAAGTGTTTATGTTTGTAAACAAACTGTCACTGAATTTGTAATTCGATATTACGTAACAACTAACAACTCGCTAACGCTTTTTTCGAAAATATTTTGGGTCCTTTCTGCATCTTTTTGATGTTATTATTTGTAAATAAAAATTAGGGGCGATATTTCACTACAGTAGCACTAGTAACCTTTTGATTTTTTTACAGTTAGGTAGGGGTCTAATAGGGTAGTACCCGTGGCATGATGGTTAGTGCGTTGGACTGTCATGCCAGAGGTCTTGGGTTTAATCCCTGCCTGTGACATCGAATTTTTTTTTCCCGGGTACTGCCTCTTGCGGGGAATTTACAAATTCTCAAAGAGTAATTCTTGTCATGAAAAGTGCTTTCTGAAATTAGCCGTTCGGATTCGACTTAAAACTGTAGGTCCCCTTCACTCCGGCAACATTACTCGCACACTGGAATGGTTGAGAGTTGTAAGTCCCTAGGCCCTAATTCTCAACGGACTGTTGCGCCAATAAATTTATTTTGTATTTATAGGGGTTAAAGATCTTTTTCGGATCTAACCCTACTTTTTTCTATTTTGTTTTTTTTTTCGAGCCACTGTACACAAAATTTAAAAATCTTAAAATTTATGAATAATATAAAAATAAAATCTAAAAAAATTCAGTGAAGTCCCCAAAAAAAAAAATCAAGTATGGCAACACTGAAACAAAAAACAGGAAAGACATGTCAAAAGTAACTATTTTTGCGAGTGTTTTAAGTGAAAAAGGGATCTTAAAAAATGAAGTTAAAATAGATAGATACAGATTTTATTGAATTAAATTAAAATTTACATTATAAGGGGTCCGCCAAATAACTTTTTTTTTTTTGAAAATGCTATAAAAACATCGAGTGCAGTAGCTTCGGCTGTGTGACACTTAGCGCCAGCCGTCCTGTTGAAACCAAATGTTGCCAATATCCTCCTTTTCAATTTTTTTGAACAAAAATTCGTTCAATATGGCCCTATAACTCTTTGCTCATTTTCGAAAAAAAAATTGCCCAATTATGCCTCTGGATCAAAATCCGGACCAAACAACGACTAGTTTTGGATGTATCGGCTTTTCAATGTATGCGTTCGGGTTTTCTGTGCCCCAAATGTGACAATTTTGCTTGTTTAAATACCCGCCAAGATCAAAATGAGCTTCATCTGAAAAGCTGATTTTTTGGTAAAATCGGCATCTTCTCTAAGCGTTGTTCCCAGCGTTGTTGAAGCATATACACAACCATATTCGTTTATCGGAAGGATAAAACGGTGACGTGAAATAGTGCCAAATGAAATAACACCAAATTTCAAATTTGGCCTTATTTCGTTGTTCAAAACGAAATAAAACCAATTTGGCTTTATTTCGATTTATAAAAAGAAATAAGGCCAAAAAAATAATGGAAACAAAGCCGAATATTTTAAAATTCAAAAATGGTTGATTTATTGTCTAGAATAGCTACTTTTGCTAAAAAGTTTTTTTTTGAATTGATAGCACGGCGGCGTACTAACAGCTAGGTATGTAAGGGGGGCATGCTGCCCCCCTGCAACCCCCCTGCTTGGGATCACTATAGGATTTGGGGTGTGTGCGAGTTTGGGTATTTGCAAAAAACTTTTGCATTTGAGCACTAAAATCAAAGAAATTCCCAACAAAAAAAAAAGCAAGTATGGCTCACAGTTATGAAAGAATCTCAACGCATTCGTGTTCTTTGCATATACCCAAACTCGCACCCACCCCAAATCCTATAGTGATCCCAAGCAGGGGGGTTGCAGGGGGGCAGCATGCCCCCCCTTACATAACTAGCTGTTAATACGCCGCACAGTGGGGCATCTTGTATGGGGGAGCGGACAAAACTCTATAAAATCTAAACTAATGAACCGATTTGAATGAAATTTTCAGGAATGATAGCCAATAGCAAGACAAATCTACACCAGAAAATTCCGCCCATTTCCACGCCCACTAAAAGAGAAAATGGCTTTTTTCGGAAAACATATCTGAAAACAAAGATTTGTTTACCGAATTCAAGGTATATTGCGAATATAATAATAAATAGCGAAAAAAGAATTTTAAAAGCATTGTAAATTATTAAAAATTCAGTTTTAATATGCTTAAAGGTGAATGGTTGTGAGTAAAAAACATGTTTAGGTTTATTTTGTTTGCAGTTGTAAGGATAACACATTGGATTTATAATGACATTGTAAATAATTCTTCAATATCTTTGATTTAAATTCAAATTTTGTAACTGCCAAAAATTACTTTTTAGATTCAAATCTGGCACTCAAATTATACCAATCGCCATCTTTTTTATATTTATAAATTCGCCTTAAAACTTTTACTGAAATGTAACTTAATCTCTCTTTCGAAATTATATGAATTTTTGTATAAATACATGTTAGCGAAATAAAATCTGATGACTCTTATTGTACAACCCTTAGGGGAAAATCGCTGTCGTTTTACTTTGAAAATAAATCTCGTCGTTGTATTTCGCTCGCTTTGAAGTTCTTTGTTCGAAAGTCATTCAAAGTCCTCATTGTATTAAGACAAATTAAGGTCAAATTAAAGTTGCTTTTTCGCTACCGTTGATAATCGATCAACGCATCAACCAGGATCTACCTATCCTTTCGACAAAGGGAATAATAGAGATCTCCGGGTTGACGGTCAAGTCTTTTGAACGTTCATATAAAATAAATTTAAATAATAAATAAAAAAATAATTCAAGTAGGTAAATAAAAAAAAAATAAGTCAATGATAAAAAAAAAATCATTTAATCTTAATAAGCTTATTCAAAATAATTCAAATAAACTTAATTTGATATATGCAAATCTATGAAGTTTCAATTTAAGGCATTTCTGATGGACATTTAATTCTTACATCCCTGGTATTATTAAAACTTGTTCAACGAGAAAATGAAGAAAAATCTTCGACCATCCTCAACCCATCATTCACCAGCTCTTCAATTTTTCTTTTCGAAAGAAACTCTGCAAGAAGTTAGAAAAGAAAAAGACCGTGTAGAAGCTGAAATTTTGAATCTCCATTTAACGAGGCACTTTCATTTTCAATTTCAGAAAATCGGAGTACTTTCTAGGAAACTTGTTGATATACTAAGTACTGGGTTAATTAAGATTTTTTTCACATAAGCGTCTTTTACTGTTTACCATATAAGATCGTCAGAACTGGTGGGGAGAGTACGATAACTTTGGCGACAAAGTTTAATGACGGATTTGTATAGAACAGTTAAAAACAAGCATTTTTTACTATGGGAGGGGGGGTCTATCTCCCCCCGTTTAGGCGGTAGGGGCAATTTAAAAAAATTAGTATTTAAATTAGTTTTCTCAAAAACTAAAAGACATAAAATCATCTAGTTTTCAGTTTTTGATCAAAAACAAATAAGAGAAATAAATTCTGAAATAAAAACAATGGTAGATAATCTTGAAGTATTGAAAAATTACACTTTAAACCTTTTTTTTTAACTTTTTTTACTCAAATTTTGAGTTTAAAATTATTTTTTTCAAAAACTACGCATAGTTTTGACTTGAATTAAAAACTGGCTAATAAAACAGAATGTTGGCTTTAAAAAAATGTATAAAACTTAATTGTAAGTATCACCGTTATTTTTTAATTATTTTTTTCCATTTTAAATAATATTTTTTTTTAAATTGCCCCCACCGCCTAAACGGGGGGAGATAGACCCCCCCTGCCATAGTAAAAAATGCTTGTATTAAGCCTCTCTACCAAAAACCGTTATTATATCTTGGCTCCAAAGTTATCGTACTCGTGCCGAACTGGTTAAAAGGCATAAATATCGATTTTTTTTATATGACTTCCCAACTTAAAATTGCTCTAAAAACCGCATCCGGACGTATCCGGATGAGATTTTTACTGCAAAATGTTGCTGAGACCCTACACTATCTATTGGGAATAGTTTGCTAACAGAGGCAAACAGAGGCAGTAGTTAAAACCTTATGCGAACTAAAAAATCACATAAATAGAGTGTTTCTTCGTCAAAAAATACCTTATCCAATTTTTTTTTCAATAAAATAACATACTGTATTGTTTATCTATTTATTTCAATCATGTAAGCAGACAAAATTGTTTAAAACTTTCAAATTTCACAATATACTGATCATTTGAGGAATACCAATATTTTATCAGTTTTCACGATATTTGAACTTTGAGCGAAAATCTACTGGTCTACAATTTTTTTTTTGAAAAACGGTTTTCATTTTCTGATTCTACAACCAATTAACTATAAGAAACACTTTCATTTAAAAAAAAAATCCTACTTTCAGAAAAATAGGTTTTGTCCGCATTTTCCCCACTGTGCGCCGTGCTATCAATTCAAAAAAAACTTGTTTTAGCATAGAGAGAAAACAAAAGATAATTTTAATTTATGTTTTTTCCTAATTCTGCAAAATTTTAAATCGAAACAATGCCAAATTGCTATTATTTCGTTTTCTAAAGCGAAATAAACCCAAATTGAAAATTTGGCCTTATTTCGTTTTCAAAAACGAAATAATGCCAAATTTGTTGGATTTGGCTTTATTTCATTTGGCGTTATTTCACGTCACCGGATAAAACTAATTATCTGTCAAATCAGACATGAGCTAAGTGTTACCATTCACGAAATAAGCACTAGTTGAAAAAAAAAACGTTAGATGTAAGATGGCGGACCCTATACAACAAAATTTTTTACAAAACTCATTATAGCATGGCCATTGCCGTCTGCCAGATTGACAACAAAACACAATGAATGTAAAAAGCCCTCGATATAATTACTTTTCAATATTAAAAAAGGGATTTATAATTTTTTAACAATTAAAAGTTCATAATAGATTAAAAATAATTTAAAAACAGTGAATAGAAACACAATCAGGAATCTTCGTTCATTATAGCAGTTCTACATACATATATCTAAGCGCAGTTTTGCAAAATTCGTAAAGTTTAACAACATTCATTTCATTCAATAAACTTATCACTTGATCTTCCGATAAAAAATCTTTTCTGAATATGTACATTCTTTATGATTTCTCTGAGAATGGGGCATTTTTCGAAGAAGTGGACAGTATCCTCTCGTTCTGATAGGTTGCAAATATTACACTCTAGGGGTAAATCAGGTCTGTGTTGAATGTAATTTAAATCTATTAGTTCACTACGTAGTCTGACCATCATAGAAATTAAACGGACATTATAGGAATCCTTAAAATAGTTGTTCTTTGCAAGGTTATGATTTAATCTGCTGTAAGTTGTTCTGTACAAGGAATAAGACGCTTCAACAATATATTCAGCTCTACATTTCTCATCAACCTTTAAAATGACTTCATACAAGATGTTTTTAGCGGTTGTCAAATACTCAAATCCTCGATGGGTAAATTAAAATTTAAAATAGAAATCGAAATAAATAATTCCTCGCTCTAAAATTTCAATATAATTATTATTTATTTGCACATAGGAAATAATTAACTTAGTAATTGAACTCATTTTCTAACATAAAGTTTTATTATTTGAACCTGCCGTTATAATTTTTCATAAGTAGTAATTAAATCATACAAAAATAATTTGACAGATGTTATCAAAATAAAATGACAACCCGCAGTCGCAAAAATCTACCCGTGCTTACTAGTAAACCCTTTATAAGGAAAGAAATGAGAATATTCTCTATTATGTAATTTAAGGAATTATTACTTTTAATTAATAGTTATAGCGAAAATTTCTTAAAAAAATAAATATTTTGAGATGAAAATTGAATAAATTCAAATTATATACCTCTTTGTTGAACCCAGTTGTGATGAAGTATTTCCTAAGTAGGACATTAATTTATAGCTCGTAAATACTCCGAAGTATTCTTACAGTTTATGGCAGTTTTATCTTTATGTCCTCTTGGCCATTTAGAAAAATAATTATTTTCAGTTTTCATAAAGTCTTAAAATCAAGCTGATGTACACTAATCATAGAAACTCTTGGTAACCTTGAGAAGTATCACTTCATTATTATTATTATTATTATTAACTTCCCATAGGAAGTTATTGTAATGGGTCCGATTTGTCAAATTGAAAATTTTGACATTTCTCGACGTTTCAAGGTCCCTAGAGTCGAAATAAAAGATTTTTAGAAAGATGTCTGTGCGTGCGTGTGTACGTACGTCCGTACGTCCGTACGTCTGTACGTCCGTACGTCCGTACGTCCGTACGTCCGTACGTTCGCGACGTTTTTTTCGTCGTCCATAGCTCAAGAACCAGACGAGATATCGACTTCAAATAAATTTTGTTATACAGATAATAAGGCAGAAAGATGCAGAAAGGGCTCTCAAGAAAATTTCGTGGGTGGTTTTTTTACCATAGCAGTTTAAAAAAAAGGTGAAAATTTTGGTTAACCCTAAATATCTCATGAACCAATGACGCTAGAGACTTGAATTAAATTTTATATTATATATTGTAACGTGATACAAAACAATTATATTTTTGAAAAAAAATTCAATTTACGGTTTTTTTTATAAATCAAAAAAACTGAAAAAAAAAAATTTGTCACTTCGAAAATTTGACTACTAAAATATGATTTCATTTCCAAAACAATTTTGTGCAATGAAGAATAATGTTTTTGACATCTGATAAAATTTTGAGAAAAATCGAATTGACAGTTTTTTTACAAAAAATAATAACCTAAAAAAAAATAAAAAAAAAGTTGGTAAAAATTGAGTTTTGACTCAAATATCTTTTCAAGAATTTGAGATATTGGCTTTAAACTACTTTTATCTTTCAAAAAATGTTGTTTTCAATATTCAGTAAAATTTTGAAAAAAATAGAATTGACAGTTTTTTTACAAAAAATTAAAAACCGAAAAAAAAATTTAACAAAAGTTGGTAAAAATTGATTTTCGACTTAAATATCTTTTCAAAAATTTGAGATTATGGCTTCTAACTAATTTTAACTTATAAGAAATATTGTTTTTAACATTAGGAAAAATTTTGAGAAAAATCGAATTGACAGTTTTTTTACAAAAAATAAAAACCTAAACAAAAAAATTAATAAAAGTTGGTAAAAATTGATTTTCGGCTCAAATAGCTTTTCAAAAATTAAAAATATTGGCTTCAAACTTAATTTATTTCACAGAAAATATTGTTTTTTATATTCAGTAATTTTTTTATAAAAATCCAACAGTCCGTTTTTTCATAAAAAAAATAAAATCTACAAAAAATAGAACGCAAATTTGGCAAGAATTGATACATTTAGACAAACTTTTAAGCAAGACAAATCGATAGACGGGATGGGAAGTTATCAGTGTGGGTCGCATCCCAGCCTCTTTTTTTTATTTTATTTTTCAGCATCCTGTGTCCGTGCGGTTGTTATATTATATTTCTATATAAAAGATTAAAATATTGTCAACACTCAAAATTTTCGCAATTAAAACCTCACAGACCCTATATATAAAAATAAACCAACCAAACAAAGTACTATTAAAAAATATATACATTATATAAAAAAAAACAATATTTAACTATTCATATACACCATAACCATCTGCTGAACTGTAAAAACGGACATAGGATATACTCTTTTAAGTGTCTGAGTTATGTACATATATATTTGTATTCATATTTTATCTTCCTATATAAGTTTTTTCAGTTTGAATGTATTCAATTTTCAATTTTTTCATTTATGTAATAATTTCAAAGATTGCTGTTGCTTAATGCAACGTCATCATGGATAAAGTTTTCATATTTCATTAAGTTTTGTTATTTCCTGTTTCGTTATTTTTTTTTATATTTTTTTATGAGAATCTAAGCTTTATTTAAAATAAAATGAATATTATTGTCAAAGGACAATCGGCAGTCCAACTTTAGTTTGAAAGTCATAAGTTAAATGTGACAGCTGTAAGGCCAACACAATATTTATGTCCTTGCAGATATTAAGATTCAGTTGTAGTAAACCCCTTTTAACAAACTCCTACAAGAATTTTTACCTAAGCAATCAAATTTTGAGTCGTTTCATAAGTATTCGATTATTTGTCGGTAATTAATCCCAACTCAAATAAGAAATAACTCCCAAACAAACATTTCGTCCTTCTTAATTTAACATTTTTTTGGATGTTACTTTGCAGGCCTCAAGAATCATATGTGAGGCTTGACGGAAATAGGTACATTAAAAAAAAAAGCAAAACTCTGAGCTGGAGCGAAATATTACATCATACTCAATATGTATGAATCTCGTGTGCAGGGAAATAATTCCATATGATGTTTTCATTCGCAAAAATGATGTTTTTAGTAAAATATCTTATTCAATTTTGTAATAGTTACATTTTGCAATTTAAACCACGAAAAGGGATAATAAATTCACTTTAAGAGGACCGATTTTTCAAAAATGGAATAGATTCCCAAAATAAAAGTGAATTAAATTCTCCGTAGAGCTGAATCCCGAAGTAGATTGGATTTAAGTCTCTTGTCAGTCCAGTCCATGCCTCCTCCTAATCGGATCTTTTCTTGACTGCAGATCGATCTTTGTGCATATTCAGCAAAGCCTCAAACTTTTAAGGAACAACTTTTGGCGTTTGTCTTCCACAAAGTTCATAGTTCAGCTGGCTTTTTTGTTGTTTTGTCTGCTTCTAAGCAAAGCACACAATGTCAAGTGCCACAAATACACAACTGACAGCAGAATGCAACTATACGTAAAATTGTGAATTGCACTCGTCCTCGACACATCTGCGCTCGTTTGCAAAAATCAAAAAAAAAAAAAAAAAAACAACACAACACACACTCATCTCCACATAAATCAGGTACAGGATTCAGATGGATCCTGCTTAACTGCATACACCTTACACATATGGTTTATTGAAGCATATTGTATGTTGACATTTCGTTCTCTTTAGCATATAGTTTGCCTTCCTCCCACATCTTGTATAAATGTTTGGGTTTTGGTTTGGGTTTTGTGTAAGGTAACAGCGAGCGCAATTTATGTAGCGCCGTGTTTGGTGTTTCACAGGACAAGGCAGAGGCACAACCAGGCACAGATGATGATGAACACTCATTTACAGACAGATGAACTCGGAGAAATTCAGATTTAAAAAAAAGAAGAATAATAATAATATTCTGCCATGGAATATCCTTGAGTGAACTGTAAATATTCGTCGTTGCCTCTTGAGAGGGTGTTGTACCAAAAGGCTCTAGGACGTTAATTAAAGTGCTTGTCAAACGGCATTTCTCATGCATGTTTTATTATTTAGTTTTGTTTTTTCCTTCGTTTTAAGATTGTATATTTCATACGAAGATACCTAAGGAAAATCCAGGTACCTACATTGTACATTTGAAAATATTCGCAGTTGGTTAACCTTAGCGAAGATTATGAATAAAGTGCGTTTTCTTTTATTTTGTGTACATTACATATTCTAACTATAGAAATTTTATGTATGTCCTGAGGGATTTACAAAACTATACATGTACATATAATATTAGTATGTATGTATGTATATTTACTGTTTTTATCATACAAGAAATTTCTAACACTTCTTGGAATGGAATTAGACAAAAGTTTAATGGTAAAATATTTTGTGGTAGGCTTATATTAACTTACTTAGGGTGGCGCTACAGTCCGGGCGGACCTGGGCCTCAACCAACATGCGTCTCCAGCCAGCTCGGTCCTAAGCTAGCTGTCTCCAGTTTCGCACGCCAAGTTGGTTGAGGTCTTCACCCACCTGCGTGCGCCACCTGAGTCGCGGTCTTCCTCTAATGCGCCGTCCCTCGGAATTGGATTCGAAGACCTTCCGGGCTGAAGCGTTGATGTCCATTCGCTGTTAACAAGGTCAGTGTCGCTGTACAGCCCGTACAGTTCGTCGTTATATCTTCTCCTCCATTCTCCATCTATGCGCACGGGACCAAAAATCACCCGAAGAATTTTTCTCTCGAAGCATCATAAGACGCTCTCATCTTTCTTTGACAGGGTCCATGCCTCAGCGCCATAAATGAGAACCGGGATGATGAGTGCCTTATAGGTGGTGATTTTAGATGCTCGAGAGAGGACTTTACTACTCAATTGCCTTCTAAGTCCAAATAAGAAGCAGCGATTTGCAAGAGTTATTCTTCGTTTGATTTCAGCGATGGTGTCGTTGTCTGTGTTTATAGCGGTGCCCAGGTAGACAAAGTCCTCAACTACCTCAAAGTTATTATAGCTGTCCATGGTGACGTTTTGTCCAAGATGTCGTTGTTCAATGTCCTTTTTTGATGACAGCATATACTTGGTCTTGCCCTCATTGACCACTAAACCCATCTTCTTCGCTTCCGTCGCAATGCTCAAAAACGCTCCACTGACATCACGCTTTGATCTTCCAATTATGTCAAAATCATCTGCGTATCCGAGTAATTGGATGGACCTTTGGAAGATTGTGCCTCTAGTGTTGACGGTTGAGTTTTGTACAATTCTTTCCAGAACGATGTTGAAGAAGTCGCATGACAGTGCATCGACTTGTCTAAAACCTTTTTTGACATACGCGGCTTTAAAATCGATAAAGAGATGGTGGGTATCGATTTGAAGTTCCTGAGTTTTTTACAAGACCTGCCGTAGTGTGAATATTTGGTCGATAGTGGACTTTCCTGGTCTGAGATTACACTGATAAGGACCTATCAGGTTGTTGACGAACGGCTTCAGACGTTCACATAATACGGCAGAGAGGATCTTATATGCAATGTTAAGGAGACTGATGCCTCTGTAGTTGGCACATATTAGAGGGTCTCCTTTCTTATGTATCGGGAACACTATGCTGAGATTCCACTCATCAGGCATGCTTTCTTCCGAGAATATTTTGCAGATGAGTTGGTGCATGCTCCCTACCAAGTAATCGCCTGCTGATTTGAATAGTTCGGCAGCGATGCCGTCAGCCCCAGCAGCTTTGTTTGACTTCAGTTTAGATATAGCTATCTTAACTTTGTCGAGGTCGGGTAGGCGGAATTGTTGCTCTGCGTCGCGTCGGTCGCCTAGGTTGAGTGGTTCTATCTCCCTTACAGCGGAATTCGGTTCGTCGTCGCCGTTATATAATTTGGAGAAGTGGTCTTTCCATGTGCTCAACATAGACTGTGGTTCTACTACAATGTTCCCCTGATCGTCCTTACAGGCTTCGGTCGTGGCTGGTACCCTTGGGAGTTTTTTTTACCTTTTGGTAAAATTTAAAAACCTCATTCCTGTTGTGACATCCCTCTAACTCCGCGATCGCGCGCTTCTCATGCTCTCTTTCTTTCCATCTAAGAAGCCGGTGTTCCTCTCTTCTCTTCTGCTCGTAGAGCTCGCGAGCAGCTCTGGTCCTCCTGTGCAGAGCCGTTTTGTATATCTGTTGTTTCGCTGCGTGTGCTTGCCGGCATTCGTCGTCAAACCAGGGGTTTCGCTGTGGTGGCCGTGTGGAACCTAGCACTTCAGAGGCGGCATCTCTGATGGCTGCAAGGCAATGTTACTACTGGTTTTCAATGCTTAATGCAGGCAGCATAGGACTCCTTAAGAGGATATTAGAGACTCGATCGGAAAAGGACATGGCAGTCTCTTGCGATTGTAGCCGTCTAACGTCGAAACTTCTCACAGTACTTCCTTGTTTTGGCTTGGATCGGGATACCCGTAGACGTACCTTGGCTACAACGAGGTAGTGGTCCGAGTCAATGTTGGCCCCTTGGAATGTTCGGACATCCTGTATACTGGAGAAGTATCGTGCGTCGATCGCAAGGTAGGCTTATAGAAAATGAAATTATTTATTTAGTTTATTTTTGTAAAAGGTTTTTCAAATAAAGGTTAATAAGGTAGCTGTCACTTTAGAAGCAATGATCTTTTGAATAGTAAAGTCAAAAGCACTACGCCATTACTTAAAAAGAAATTATATACCGTTGGAAAATTTGGGCTGTTGGAAAAAGCCGGTGATATGAAAAAGCTTAACCGTGTACTCGAAAACAACTGGGAATATTGTTGCTGTAGCCCGTAGTGATGTCGATTCCTCGTCAATTGTTGCAATAAGCTCAAGGCTGTTAACGTTCACTCGATCACCTTGAAATATATCAAAATGATTTGGATTTGAATCGAATGCACTTTCTTTAATGAGGTCCATTTTTACTTATCAGAATTATAGCGTTATGGGCTTGGAAAATCTAATGATTTATTGTTGAAAAGCCTCTATCCTCAACGTGTCACTGTTCGAGTGATTGAAGGTTATGTATTTGAAAATAAGTAATGATTTTATGGATTTATGACGTATGGTAAGTTTTACATTCGTAGAAAATGTTGAACTCGAGTTTTAATCAAATATGGCATTGCGAAAAAAGTGGGTCCCCCGATTTCGTCCATCGGTCTGTCTGTCCTCGCCCTTACAGCCCAAACCATTGGGTCAATTGGATATTAAGGTTGTAAGTTGATTCCCGTATTTTTTCATACTTATGTTAAGTTTAAAAATAACAGTAGTCTCTATACAAAATTTTGGTCAAAAATCAAAAATTCGATTTGTCTCAAAAACTTAACTTGGCTTCTTTTAATAAGAAAAATATATTTTTTATTTGCTCCAGAAGGGTACCTCCATTAAAACCATTATTATACTTTTAAGTTTTCTCAAGAACTAATAAACCTCTTTCAATAATTTTTTTTTCTGCACAAGTTAATAATATTTGATGTTCAAAAATATCATTGTTTTTTTTTTTTTTTGATTTTTAAAAATACATTTTTTTTCGAAATTCGATATCTCGAAAATGGTTCATCACTTTTGAACAAAAAAACGTAAAACGTATATAATAGGATCCAAATATTTGAGAAAATATTTTTAAACCCAAATTGAAAAAATTTATATATACAAAATTAATTTTCAAATAAAAATTTGGAAAATTAAGTTTTTTTTTTGAGAAATTAAATGGCATTTAAATTTTTGAAAACAAAGTTTTTTGGCAGGTACATTTTTAAATCTTAAAATATTTTTAAACCGACTCTTTGGATACATGAGGAAGATTGTGCAACCAAGTCGTGAGTTTTATTTTATCTTGAAGAGATGATCACAATTAGCCACTAAGATTTTGTGATTTAACACATATGTAACTCTTAATTTTTAGAATAAAATTAACATCTATTCATTAATTTATTTCATTATTTTTAATGTATCAAAATGAAATCTCTTATTGAAACAAATTTAAATTTAATACAAATATCACTACTGGTTCTCGGTGATACATCATTTTCGAAATCACATACAAACTTTAACTGATTGATCAAAATTATGAGTTTTTAAAATGTCTTAAAAGATACGAACCACTGTTGGTTTATATCGGGTGATTTTTTAAGAGCTTGAGAACTTTTTTTAAAAAAAAAACGCATAAAATTTGCAAAATCTCATCGATTCTTTATTTGAAACGTTAGATTGGTCCATGACATTTACATTTTGAAGATAATTTCATTTAAATGTTGACCGCGGCTGCGTCTTAGGTGGTCCATTTGGAAAGTCCAATTTTGGGTAACTTTTTCGAGCATTTCGGCCGGAATAGCCCGAATTTCTTCGGAAATGTTGTCTTCCAAAGCTGGAATAGTTGCTGGCTTATTTGTGTAGACTTTAGACTTGACGTAGCCCCACAAAAAATAGTCTAAAGGCGTCAAATCGCATGATCTTGGTGGCCAACTTACCGGTCCATTCCTTGAGATGAATTGTTCTCCGAAGTTTTCCCTCAAAATGGCCATAGAATCGCGAGCTGTGTGGCATGTAGCGCCATCTTGTTGAAACCACATGTCAACCAAGTTCAGTTCTTCCATTTTTGGCAACAAAAAGTTTGTTAGCATTGAACGATAGCGATCGCCATTCACCGTAACGTTGCGTCCAACAGCATCTTTGAAAAAATACGGTCCAATGATTCCACCAGCCAGCGTACAAACCACACCAAACAGTGCATTTTTCGGGATGCATGGGCAGTTCTTGAACGGCTTCTGGTTGCTCTTCACTCCAAATGCGGCAATTTTGCTTATTTACGTAGCCATTCAACCAGAAATGAGCCTCATCGCTGAACAAAATTTGTCGATAAACACATTTCGAACCGAACACTGATTTTGGTAATAAAATTGAATGATTTGCAAGCGTTGCTCGTTAGTAAGTCCATTCATGATGAAATGTCAAAGCATACTGAGCATCTTTCTCTTTGACACCATGTCTGAAATCCCGCGTGATCTGTCAAATACTAATGCATGAAAATCCTAACCTCAAAAAAATCACCCATTATTTTGGTCATTTATGTAATTGATAATCCAAGTTTCGAGAACCGAATGCAATATGATCAGAAAACTCACGAAATTGTTACGGTTTTTTTCAATTATTTGTAATTGGGACAGTTTTGTTAATCACCTTTATATAATTTTAAGGCTAATTGCTTAATCAAGAATTTAATGTGTCTTACGAAGCTTTAGAGATTGTCCCACTTAATGCTGTGTAAAATGCGTTTGTATGATTTTTTTAATTAAATGGTTCTCGAAAAATTTAGGATGAAGAAACTTATTTTACATTTCGTGCAAAGATGAATCAATTGTTACAAATTCGATAATTGTTTCCAATCTTAATTTTCAAGTTCACACAGTCCAATTATTTGGATATTTTTCTACTCTATTTTACCGAATAAAATGATTCCTGTAGATTATAATGCGGCCTTATAACACGTTCTGTGTGCCGAAACCTTAATTTTTGACATGAACAATTTACAATATTGGAGGTCACCACCTCTATTTTTGTCATAATCATTGCTCACAGAAATTTATTGGGTTAGTAAGAAGGCTTTTCCTTAAGATCTGTTGTTTTATACTAAATTTAAAAAACCGCCAATGGTTAATAAATCCTTATGATTGATGGTTCAAATGGTTCAATTACCTTTAATTACTAAGTTTATTTTACTTACTAACAATTTTCAAAACTTTGTCCGTCTTTATTACTTGTTTTAATTTTTTTTTTTGTTATTTTTGTCAAGACAAATTATTTTACTCACATTCTTTATATTAAAATTAACAATTCAAAGAGTGTACATAGGCGTCTTTTGTTTTTAAGAACTGTTACTTTTTCCTTATCTTTTACGACATCTTTTACTCTAAAGTCTCAAAAAGGTCTTTTATAACCTCAACACGTAGCACTGACATTAAAGCTTATATAAAATACAGCAGTACTAACAATACAGCAGGAGCATGTATGTATGTATGTATATTGTAAAGGAATTCCTTTCCCTATATCAAGGCAATATCGATGTACTCGTATATTGAAACCAAATCATTGACGACGCCATTGTTTTTTCTATACGACAAAACAATTTTTGCAATATAGAGAAGCTTACATCACATTAAAGCTCTGTTCGGTATGTTCAATATATTTTTGTATAGCTTTAACATAAAAGGCTATAAATGTGATGTGCTCTTGCCGCAAAATCAATAGATGAATGTACAACACGATTTTTTCATTTTCATTATGTTGAAGCTGGCCTCAACTTAAATGCTTCATATACATAGCCTTAAGTAGTCACACTGCTATTGACATTCGATGTGATGCCGCACTCAAAACCTACGAAGACCGACGACGACGTTAACGTTGACGTTGGCGTTGACGTTGACGAAACAGCCTTCATTCTTATGAATGGGTTATATTGTGTGTTGTAAGCATTGTGGTTGGTTTGTTCTTCTTCTATTTTTCCTTTTTGTTTTCTTCCTTTTTTCACATACTTTGTTTCACTGTTGTTTAATGTAGTATAGTTTAACTATTGTTTGTTGTAAAGAGTTCAACATCACATATCATACAAACTATATATGTAAACTCTTATATTCAACAGAACCTTTGCATACAATATACAAGCACTTATGATGTCCTAGATATACATACATATATTACGTGTGGGTTACCTGACCCCATGGTCACCATCATCGCATCACCATTATTATAAGAACAGAACTATAGGTTTTAGATGAATAAGCCCCTCTTATTATTTGTCAGGGACTATGTGTGTTGTGTAGTCTATGTATGAATGTGTCTTGATGTATGTTGACTTTGAATTTTTGTTCATCCTCTTTTTTGCACTATAGTTGTAGTTTATTTTGTTAATTATATGTTATACATATAATTACATATTATGACAAAACTAATGAAATCATAGGAGAAGATTATGTGAAGATGAAATTGATAAACTAAAATTTGGTATTCGGTCAATATTAGAAGTCAAGGTTAAAATGTCAAAGAATCTTAAAGTGTCATAAAGACAGAGAATATTAATGACGCCACCGGATTAAAAAAAAAACAAGCATTAAAGAAAATATCAAACGGTTTTTGTGTGAACCACTTTTGGAATATTGCTAAAGCTATACAAAAACTCACTTATGAATAGAATTTTTTACAAGATGTCCGGCACATAAGTCTACACCTTTTCGGAAAATAAAATCGTTTTTGAAAATGGCGGCATATGCCAAATCAACTTAATATCTTAATCTAAATCTTAATATATGTACCTATATATAAATTACGAGTCACGATGTTTGTCCGCTATGGACTCCTAAACTACTTAACCGATTTTAATCAAATTTGTACACCGTGTGCAGTTTGGTCCAACTTGAAAGATAGGATAGGTTAGGTTAGGTTGCAAGGGGTGTGCACAGCATGAAGCTGTTGCGTACACGGGGGCCTACTGGTCCATTGTGATCCCCTGTAAAAGTAAAAATTTAGCAATGATGTTCCTCAATTCTGTCGATTAGCGCAGACTGGCTCGTTGACGAACCAGCTTGTGCTATCTATAAATTTCCTCATGCTTGCCATTAAGACCTGTGCTAGATCATCCAGTTCTCCAACAAACCTGTTTCCGAAATGACGGAGTCGGCTGGTTTGGAGGTTCGGACAGTCGCAGAGCAGGTGTTTAATGGTTTCCATTTCTTCCTCATCCTGACAGCTCCTACAAAAATCGGGTGCAAATGCCCCTATTCTGTTAGCCATTGTGCCAATGGCGCAATGATCTGTTAGTACACCTATCAGGATTTTAATGTTCTTTTTACTCAGCGATAGAATATACCGAGTTTCCTTTTCATTTGTGTTAGGCCATAAACTTCTAGAGATTACACAATCGTCCCTGGATTTCCAGGAGATATTGATTTTCTCTTTTAGTTTAAGGTCTATCTTCCTCTTGAGTACCCCAATCGGGACGAGTGGTCCCCTGACTGAATGGTCGCTACTACTGTTGTCTGCATCTGACCCTTTCCTGGCTAGTTCATCTACTATATCAATCCCTTCTATATTGCTATGTCCGGGAACCCAGGAGAGCTTTACCTGGTTAGTGTGGCAGATTTTGTTTTATTCCTTCCTACAGTTTAAAACTGCTTTTGATCTTATGGTCTCACTGGCTAAGGCTTTGATAGCAGCCTGGCTGTCCACGAAAAAAGTAATGTCCGAAGAGCTTAGATTTTCTTGATGTGCCAGTTCAGCTGCTTTTCCAATGGCAAAGATCTCGGCCTGAAAGACACTACAGTCAGCCGGGAGTGTATATGACGCTCTGATGTTTAGAGATTGGCAAAACACTCCAGCACCTGTTCCTGATTCCATTTTTGAACCGTCAGTGTAGAAAGGGATACCCTGTTTACTTATAAGTGTATTAGGATCCCAACCCTGTCTGTCTGGTATGAAAATAGAAAATAGGATAGCTAACGTCTCAATTTATGATTGCAATATTATTTTATTGTAAATAATTAGTCTATTATTTGACAGTCAGAATTTGATGTTACCTCCAAAACATTCCAACTTACAGATAGCGACATCTGTTGACTGGATTGTCAACGTTTCCGTCTTCGTAAATAATAATTTCATTGATATAAGAGGTAACGGTAGTAAAATATCAATCATGAAGGTTACCATGTTTTTTACAAATGGCATCTATGTTTAACAGCATGGTGGTGCCCATATCTGATGTTCTACCGTGGCCGGGTCAGCTAGCATAAAATAAAATAAAATAAAATGAAATGTACTACTGGGTCGAAAGAACTTGCTCATGTATCCAAAGAGTTGGTTTAAAGATTTAAAAATGTACCTGCAAAGAAGTTTGTTTTCAAAAATGTAAATGCTATTTGATTACTCAAAAAAAAACTTTATTTAAAAAAAAAAATGTATTTGAAAATCGTTAGAGCGATTTTTTTAAATTTATTTTTAACTTCCCATAGGAAGTTATTGTAATGGGTCCGATTTTTCAAATTGAAAATTTTGACATTTCTCGACGTTTCAAGGTCCCTAGAGCCGAAATAAAAGATTTTTAGAAAGATGTCTGTGCGTGCGTGTGTACGTACGTTCGCGACGTTTTTTTTTTGTCGTCCATAGCTCAAGAACCAGAAGAGATATCGACTTCAAATAAATTTTGTTATACAGATAATAAGGCAGAAAGATGCAGAAAGGGCTCTCAAGAAAATTGCGTGGGTGGTTTTTTACCATAGCAGTTTAAAAAAAGGTGAAAATTTTGGTTAACCCTAAATATCTCATGAACCAATGACGCAAGAGACTTGAATTAAATTTTATATTATATATTGGAACGTAATACAAAACAATTATATTTTTGGAAAAAAATCCAATTAACGGTTTTTTTTCTAAATCAAAAAAAACTGAAAAAAAAAAAAATAGTCACCTCGAAAATTTTACGCCTACAATATGATTTCATCTTCAAAACAATTTTGTGCAGCGAACAATAATTTTTTCGACATCTGATAAAATTTTGAGAAAAATCTAATTGACAGTTTTTTTTTATAAAAAATAAAAACCTAAAAAAACATTACTCAAAGTTGGTAAAAATTGAATTTCGACTCAAATATCTTTTCAAAAATTTGATGTTAAGGCTTCAAACTTATTTTGTCTTATAAAAAATATTGTTTTCAACATTCTGAAAAATTTTGAGAAAAATGAAATTGACAGTTTTTTTACAAAACATAAAAACGTAAACAAAATTAATAAAAGTTGGTAAAAATTGATTTTCGACTCAAATATCTTTTCAAAACTTTAAGATATTGTCTTTAAACTATTTTTATCTTTGAAAAAATATTGTTGTCAACATTCAATAAAATTTGGAAAAAAATTGAATTGACAGTTTTTTTACAAAAAATTAAAAACCTAAAAAAAATTAACAAAAGTTGGTAAAAATTGATTTTCGACTCAAATATCTTTTCAAAAATTTGAGATTATGGCTTCCAACTAATTTTAACTTATAAGAAATATTGTTTTTAACATTAGGAAAAATTTTGAGAAAAATCTAATTGACAGTTTTTTTACAAAAAATAAAAACCTAAAAAAAAAAATTATAAAAGTTGGTAAAAATTGATTTTTGACTCCAATATCTTTTCAAAACTTTGATATATTGGCTTTAAACTACTTTTATCTAAAACTTGATACTTGGTAACTTTCGACTCAAATAGCTTTTCAAAAATTAAAAATATTGACTTTAAACTTAATTTATTTCACAGAAAATATTGTTTTCGATATGCAGTCGTTTTTTTTTTTATAAAACTCCAACCGTCTGTTTTTTCATAAAAAAATAAAATCTACGAAAAATAGTACGCAAATTTGGTAAAAATTGATACATATAGACAAACTTTTAAGCAAAACAAATCGACAGACGGGATGGGAAGTTATCAGTGTGGGTCGCATCCCAGACTCTTTTTATATATAAAATGTTTCAATTTGAGTTTAAAGGCAGTTATTTTGACCTCAATAATATACGTTTTACATTTGGTTTGTATGATGACCCGTTTTCGACATATCGAAATTCGAAAATAAATTTGTGTATATTAAAAAAAAAAACTGTGACATTTTTGATCATCAAATATTATTAACATAGTACAAGACCTTTTGCATTTAATTAGTTCTTGAGAAAACTTTAAAACAAAAAAACGGTTCTATGGTGGGTACCCTTTTGGAGCAAAAGAAAAATATATTTTTTTGAAAGAAGCCAAGTTATGAAAACAAAATTTAGAGAAAATTGAATTCAAATACATATATCTGTTCATTTTTGAGAAAATTCGAATTTCCGATGTTTGATCAACAAATTTGTATCGGAACTACTGTTATTATTAGTCTTAAAAAAATCCTAACGTGAATCTGTTAAAAACCTTCATTTCCATTTTTAAACTTCGTCGACCCAATGGTTTGAGCTGTAGGGGCAATGACAGACAGACGGACGGAATCGGAGGACTCATTTTTTCGACTTCCTTACCATTGTAATGTCATGTTTGGTTGAAATCTAGAATTCGAAATTTTGTAGGAATGCAATACTCGCCCCTTAAATTGTGTTTAAACAGTTCGTAATTTAAGAATGCAATCCTTTGTGAATGCAATCTTTTAAAACTCATTAGATTACATTTCATACCACTCCACACTTTGCCTAAGTAATTTAATTGAATTGAATTTTAGGAAACATGTAACGCCAAGTCATTCATTTCGTTTTTCAAAGTTAGCTCTGGCACTTAAAACATGTCGACCGCCTGAGCAAGTAATCATTGAAACCCTGTGTATCATGTGTATCATCGTAATGCACGCTCAGTTGACAATATTCTGCATACATAAGTAGAAACATTTATTATGCTCCATGTTTCGATTTCAAAGCGTACGCAACAATTGAACGTGTCGTACACCTTCATTTTGGCCGGTGATTGAAGATCATGAGTTGGCAATACGTGGTTCTATCATGACATAAAAATAAGTGGTTCTAACAAGACTAGTAAAAAAGCCACAAAAATATGACTAATAATTATGGCTTTATTGCATGAGAGGTTTCCTAGTAGTAATTTCACATTCTGACAACTTAAACTGGCCACTTGATTATTTTCTGTTGAAATATGTACATACAGAAAATATAGTGTCCCCAAACTCTAAATGCATTTAAAGCCAACATTTTTTAAGTTTTGGCCGAGCTACAACCTGAAATTTGCAAACGAATTTAATTTCCTATAAATAATTAGGCACAATGGCAAAATCAATACTTTAGAATAAAATAAAATTTAAAATTTTGACATATCACAAATGGAGCAACATCAACGAACAGTCACATAAAAGAGTGCAATTTTTTAGGATTGTTATCTTTTATGATAACAATTCGAATATTTCGTTCACTGGCTTCTTCTAGACACTAGAAAATTAAAAACTTGCAATAAATGCTTATTTGACGGCAAATTATTTAAAATACGTTTTTTTCTTCATCACTTATCTCCAATCAATTGATTTCAATCATTTAGGACTTCATTCATTCTCTGCATTCACATTCTCTACACTCTTTGATTTCCTTGGTATTTTTTTACTTTTTTAAATTCAAAAGAATGGTAATGTGAAAGTTAAATAAATATTGACTGCATAATTTGAAATCTCATCACTCTCAAAATAACTTCAATGACTGTAATCTTTAATGAATGAAATCATAAAAGATTGTATTCTCAAATGATTACAATCTTTCACTTGACTGTTCGATACAGACAACTTTTACATCATTTCTTACATCGTTTTTCATTTCAGAACATTATGTTTAAGAAAAAATACCAATAAGGATACATATATCCTTAAAATCATTGAAAAATAGTCTTTCTAGTATTCATTTTGATCAAACCACAAGCCAACGATTTGAAAACTATAAGTTGAATGGACCTGATAAAAAAAAAACTTATGAGAGTTTCCTTACAAAATGCACAGTCTATAAAAACGGATTTTTCAAGTTTATGGCTAACCATTTTTATAGCATATAAAGAAACGAATGAAAGGTTTGGTAAGTGACACATGAGTGACGACGACGATGCTATTGATTTGGCTATATGAGTTATGACTTATTAGTTCATAAACCCTTGATTCAACAACCATACACATTTGCTACAAATTTTCTTACGAATGAACTCATATACGAATTGAGATCAAGCGCAAAAAAAAACGAACTTCATAGTTAACCCTATATAGCTTAGCTTCCTGCTCTACGAGTTTTTGTACCTTTTTTTTTACTATATCCAAGTAAATAAAAGTCAGTGACTACTATAGCTGAGAGTAGGTAAACCATATCACCCTAAGAAAAATGTATATATTAACTTAAGGATAAAACCCGTTCCCTGGTGAGCTATGCTGGTTTGTTTATTATATCAGTTTTTTTGTCCCTTGTATTTTGTACTACCATTGACCTTTTAAAATACCTAAGTGCCTCCGTTTCATACAGAAGACTGGATTTCTTTCCTTTAATTCACTTTAATGTAGACTTGATAACTTTATTATGATAAGGCCAAGGTTGGGACCAGAAAAATGTTAATTTGTTGCTGTATTTTCTTTCTTTCTTCTTATACTCCACCCGTGGTGGTCCTTGGGTTTCTATAATTTATCCAGACGGCATTAAAATATATGCAAATGCTTTTCTTAAATCAAGTCTTTTACCATAAGAAAATAAAAACAAAACTGATATGTATGAGCCACAAGAATGTGATAGTCTTAAAGGTGAAAAGTGTGAAAAAAAGTTAAAAGTATGTAGTTAGATACAAAATATGGATTTTATTTGATTCAAGGATAATTTTGAATGACACGAGGCGAACGTATATTGCAACAACACGCAAACAAATTAAGTTTATTAAATGTCAATATTAAAGTAATTTGAGTGTTTGCTACATATGAATATATGAAAGGAGCTATAAATAAACAAAGCACCGTGGGACAGTATTTATTTATATTTTAAATTGAATCAATCATATGATTGATTTTTTTATCAAATAATGGAAAAAAAGCAATTTGGCAAAAGTTGTTCTTCCTTGTCGAAATGTTGGCACTTAGAATTTTGAATTTATTAATTACATTGTTAAGTGTTCATTGAGACTGAGAAAATATGAAAGCAATTCACTAACACTATGAATATTGAATATAATATTCAACTCTTAGAAAAAAGAACCATATTTATAACTACATATATAAAACAAATTATTTTCCTATATAATGTTTTAACTATCGAAAAAAAACCCTTATAAATATTTAACCCATAACCCATTTGTTAAACATAATTTCCATAAGCCAACGTCCACCGTTTAAACAGAAAAAAAAACATTTAGTAAAAGGAATACAAAATTCAATAGAACAAAAAAGTGCGTATACGCCCAAGTGTATCATATTAAATTTTATTGTTTTTAGACAGGACAAATATTGGTACACTTAAAAAATATTGTAAAGTTTTGGTTTAACATAAAACTAGCATGATAAGAGAAATCTGTGAATACAGAGGAATGTTTGCCACTATCAGCAAACTGGCCACCACGGCTTCGATTGCAATTTTATTATTTTTTATTCGGGTAAATTCACAAACGTCAAATTTTTTGGTAGTGATTAGGCATCACTGCTTTTTTGCGATGCTGATCGTTGCTCAGCTGATTACGATGCGATGCTGATTGGCAAAAAGTTTTACGTTTAAGAACAACTTTTGCTTTGTGATGGATGTTTTACTAATAAAAACTCTCATTGATAATAATGAATCGAAAAATAACACATTTCTTCAAAAATTCTGATTTCGAGGGTAAAACGTAACAAAAACAAAACAAACATAACAAAAACTTCTTTAAAACTTCATTAAAAAACTAAAAAAAAAAACTTCAATAACAAAAAGAATAACAAAAACTTATTTACATCACATTGAATAATCTTTGTACCAATATACATATATGACTAGTTTCAATTTTTATTATGCAGCATTTGATGCAAAACTGGTTTTAATTCCCGCATTTCTTGGATTCTTTGCAGTTCTATGTCCAGTTTCTTCTTCTCGAACTCCATAACTTCCGAGTGTCTTTCGTCTTCCCGCTTTACCTCCTGACGCAGAAATTCCAACGTCTCGTTTTCTTTGGTTTTACGATGGCGCTTATTGGGAGTAATTTCTTCCTGTGCTTTATAAGACTCCTCGCCAATTACTTCCGAAAACGATAAGTTTTCCTGAGTAGACGAAAGTGGAGTCTGATCGTTTGAAGAAGGCAAGGAATCCAAGCTGCTGCGTGGCTGATTTGTCGAGATGTTGCTAGGAGTCAGTATTGAGGAGAGCAAGTTCTGGACAGGAGACTGAATTGAATGTTTGGCTCCATGCACTTCGTCCAATCTAACGAAATGTTCCCAAGTTGTCGCATCTTTTCCGGTTTCCTTGTTTCTTTTTTTATTCTTTTGTATGTGATGATCACATTTAGGAACTTTCGATGGATTTGGTCTTTGTTATGATTAAAATCTGGAGCCACACATTTTATCTCATCCAGAACTTTCCTCCGCAATACTGACTTGGATTTACTTCCTCCAATGAATTCACCCTCATACTTAAGTCTAGTTTCCAATAAAAGTTTAATCTCGGCGCTGGTAAAATATTCCCTGAAATTCATCAAATTAATTAATTTATAAACAATTTAAAATTTGATTACATACTTTCCATTCTCCTTTTCCGCCATTTTTGCAACTAATCGCGTCGGAATCAACAAGTTATCAAGAAAATTCTTGATGCTTTTTTTTAAATATTTGCGCATCAGTTTATCCAACTTTGCAATAATGAACATTTGACATTTTAAGTGATGCAAATCATCTCTGCAGTGATGCGTTTGTGAATTTACACTTCTTTTTATGAAATTTTCCATTAAAAATTCACACATTTGTGGCTGTATGTCCTTAAATTCTAAGCGACGCACAACGGTTCCACTATTGCCAAAAATGTTTTAGTTTTTAGAATTGTGACTGAAAAATGTTGACCATAATTTTAGTGATTTAAATCAATTCTAGTGCGTTTTGAAGCTTGTATCGTTCCATTTTTAATAATTGTGTAATTTTAACATGTCAAAAATAAAACAAAAAGAGAGCTTCAAAAGTTGCAATGAAAAGTTTCACTGCTCTCATCCGATTTTGTATGGTAAAAGAAAACTTAAGTTGAAAAATGAAGCGTTGTTTGTACTATTTTCTCGCCTCAGGAAAGAGTTTGTTTTTCTTTCGAAATTTCTGTATACGGGTGATTTTTTAATAGAAGCTATAGGAAAGTTTTTCAAAAAAAAAACACATACAATTTAGAAAAATGAAATGAAATCTTTATTTGAATCGATAGTACGGTCCATATAATTTAATGTTTGAAGATTATTTCATGCAAATGTTGACCTTGACTGCGCCTCAAATGGTCCATCCGCTTAGTCCAATTTTGGCCGAAATGTTGGAAAGAGTATGTTCCAACATTTCGGCCGGTATCTCACGAATAAATGCTTCAATGTTGTCTTCCAATGCGTCAATTGAAGCGGGCTTGTCTGTATAGACATGTGCTTTAACATAGCCTAAAAGCGTTAAATCGCACGATCTAGGCGGCCAATTGACCCGTCCCGAACGTTAAATAAAATGTTCACCGAACTCGCCTCTCAATGAGTAAATTGTTCCCTATGCTGTGTGGCATGTGGCACCGTCTCGTTGAAACCACATGTCATGCAAGTCAAGCTCTTGCATTTTGGGCAACAAATGGATATTATCTCACGGTAGCGCTCACCATTCACAGTTACGTTACGATTCGCATCATCTTTGAAGAAGTATGTACGTTCCAATGATGCCACCAGCCCATGCAATGGTAGCTCTTGCAATGCTTATGGCTGATATTCACTCCGAAATCGAAAATTCTGCTTATTTACGTACCAATTGAGCCAAAAATGGGCTTCGTCGCTCGCTGGAAGAAGCGTGCGATGAACTTTCTTAACAGAGCACGCATTTTGATAATAAAATTCAATAATTTGCAAGCGCTGTTCGTTTGTAAGACGATTCATGGTTAAATTATAGACCAAACTAATGATGTTTGACAGTGAAACAAAACACGAAACGTGCGTCAGCTGTTCAAACTAGTGTTGCCAAAAAGATAATAGCTAAAAATCACCCTTTAATTATATTCATTCTGTTGAAGTAATCTCAAGTAATGTCCAGCGTCTTTTTGAAAATTTATAAATCTAAACGAACTATTTTGTATTGTAATAAAAAACTAGTTATCCGAAAAATGGTTGTGGACTTTTTGGACAGTTTTTTGAAAGTATTTATAACTCTTCTTCTTTGTCATCAACTTATGATCAATACATTAATTCCTTGCCTTCCGTTTTCGATTGTTCTAATATATGCATGTATGTATTGACTTGACTTAAGTGATATTGAAGATGCTTTGGTTAAACTTAAACCTTAAAAGACAGCAGATATATTAGAATTTGTCGCTAATGTTTTACGTCGTTGTGCAGTTCTCTTTCTGTTCCGCTATCACAGTTATTTAATGGTGTTTTTTTGAACAAGTGGAAAGTCTCTATTATTGATCCGATTTTCAAATCTGGACACAAAAATTTGGTTACGAACTATACACTTAACTATCTATTGTTCCAAAGCTTTTAAATAGCCTTGTTTAAGATAAATTTGATTCCATTATAAAGCAACATGTTAGTAAATCTCAACAAAGTTTTTGGAAAGGCAGGTCTACCAATTCTAATCTATTAGAATTCATAATTTTTTGTATTAATACTCTGGAAAATCAGAAACAAGATCATGTGATTTACTCAAACTTTATTAAAGCCTTTAGTAGGGTTAATTTACATATTATCTGGTGACTTTTTAAGGTAACATTTGGAGTTCCAGAAGGTGGTCACTTGAGTCGCTTATTATTAATACTTTTCGTTAATGATCTTCCAAACTTTCTCAATAATTCTTATTGCCTCATATATGCGGGTGATATAAAGTCTTAGTCTAGGATTTCTAATTTAAATGAATGTCTTTTGCTGCAGAATGATCTTAATATTGTTTTGTCGATTGATGCAAGTCAAATGATTTGCTGTTAAATGTTGACAAGTGTGCTTGTGTGCTTAGCCTTCAATAGAACTTTATTAAATATTTTTTCAAACTATTCTTTAAATAATTATCCGTAAGAAGTTGTTGAATGCTTCAAGACTTTCGTCTCATATTTGATTCGAAATTGAAATTTAATTTATATACATATATTTATTTCGTTGAATCCTCGGGTTCATCAAAAGAAACTATTAGAGTTTAAGGACCCGTATATGGTTAAATCTTTATCTTTACTGCAGTATTGTGCGTTATATTCTTAAATATACCTGTGTTATTGGAGCTCTACAACAAAATTTAAAAAGAGGCTGGGATGCAACTCACACTGATAACTTCCCATCCCGTCTGTCGATTTGTGTTGCTTCAAAGTTTGTGAATATGTATCAATTTTTACCAAATTTGCGTAATATTTTTTGTAGATTTTATTTTTTTATGAAAAAACAGACTGTTGAATTTTTATAAAAAAATTACTGAATATCGAAAACAATATTTTCTGTGAAATTAAATAAGTTTGAAGTCAATATTTTTAATTTTTGAAAAGCTATTTGAGCCGAAAGTTACCAAGTACCAAGTTTTAGTATTGTTATTTTTTTTAGGTTTTTATATTTTGTAAAAAAAACTGTCAATTCGATTTTTCTCAAAATTTTATCGAATGTTGAAAACAATATTTCTTATAAGATAAAATTAGTTTGACGCCAATGTCTCAAAGTTTTGAAAAGATATTTACGTCGAAAAAACAATTTTTACCAACTTTTTTTAAATTTATTTTAGGTTTTTAATTTTATGTACAAAAATGTCAATTCGATTTTTTTCAAAATTTTACTGAATGTTGACAACAATATTTTTTGAAAGATAAAAGTAGTTTATAGCCAATATATCAAAGTTTTGAAAAGATATTTGAGTCGAAAATCAATTTTTACCAACTTTTATACATTTTTTTTAGGTTTTTATTTTTTGTAAAAAAACTGTCAATTCGCTTTTTCTTAAAATGTTTCATAATGTTGAAAACAATATTTCTTAAAAGCTAAAATTAGTTGAAAGCCTTAACATCAAATTTTTGAAAAGATATTTGAGTCGAAAATCAACTTTTGTTAAATTTTTTTTTAGGTTCTTAATTTTTTGTAAACAAACTGTGTATTTGATTTTTTTCAAAATTTTACTGAATGTTGACAACAATATTTTTTAAAAGATAAAAGTAGTTTAAAGCCAATATCTGAAAGTTTTGAAAAGATATTTGAGTCGAAAATCAATTTTAACCAACTCGTATTATTTTTTTTATTTTTTGTAAAAAAAACTGTCAATTCGATTTTTCTCAAAATGTTGAAAACAATACTTTTTATGAGACAAAATAAGTTTGAAGCCTTAATATCAAATTTTTTAAAAGATATTTGAGTCGAAATTCAATTTTTACCAACTTTGAGTAATGTTTTTTTTAGGTTTTTATTTTTTATAAAAAAACTGTCAATTCGATTTTTCTCAAAATTTTATCAGATGTCAAAAACATAATTCTTCGTTGCACAAAATTGTTTTGGAGATGAAATCATATTTTAGTCTTAAAAAACCGTTAATTGGATTTTTTTCCAAAAATATACTTGTTTTGTATCACGTTACAATATATAATATAAAATTTAATTCAAGTCTCTAGCGTTATTGGTTCGTAAGATATTTAGGGTTAACCAAAATTTTCACCTTTTTTCAAACTGCTATGGTAATAAAACCACCCACGCAATTTTCTTGAGAGCCCTTTCTGCATCTTTCTGCCTTATTATCTGTATAACAAAATTTATTTGAAGTCGATATCTCTTCGGGTTCTTGAGCTATGGACGACAAAAAAACGTCGCGAACGTACGTACACACGCACGCAGAGACATCTTTCTAAAAATCTTTTATTTCGACTCTAGGGACCTTGAAACGTCGAGAAATGTCAAAATTTTCAATTTGACAAATCGGACCCATTACAATAACTTCCTATGGGAAGTTAATAAGAAGAGAATTGAAAATGTTCAAAACAAATGTCTCAAATTTGCCCTTCGAAATATTTTTGAAAACAATGCAGAGGGTTGCCATCATTCTTATAATTCGAAATGCTTCTTACTTGGAATACAGACTCTTGAGGCGAGAGAAAAATGTATTATGTCATTTTTATTCGTGATATTTTGACATCAACCATGTCCAGAAACTTATTTAAAAGTCGATTATAAACTTTACTTAAATAATTTTTTTTCAATGTTTGAATTGTATATAGCAGTAGTAGTAGTAGTAGTAGTAGTATTTTTATTCATAATTAAATTTTAACATTAAATTTTAACAAAAATGGTTTATATAGCATGGCAAAATGCCGTCTGCCAGATTGGCAATAAAGTATAATTACTAGTTTGTAATACAAGTTTTCCTCAAATTATAATAAGTCGTGTTTTTTTTAGGTTCTTATTTATATACAAGAATGATTGTTACAACAATAGTGAATAAGGTGGAACATTTGCATATACATAATTATATATATTTTTTCTTCATTTAAAAGCTTTCATTTTGTATTCTTAATCTATATTTTAGTGCGATTTTGCAATACTCATAAAGTAGCGGAACATTTATCTGATTTAGTTGCATAATAACCTCTTCCTCCGATAAGAAATCGTGCCCAAAGACACTTCTCCTCGTTTCCCTTAAAGTTGGGCATCTTCCAATGAAGTGGATAACATCTTCACGTTCGGCCAGGTTACATATACTGCATTCCAATGGCAAATCTGCTCTGTGGGGAATATAATTAAGGTTTCACTTCGAAGCCTGACCATCGTAGAAATTTTTTGTACACTATTAGAGTCGTGAAAGTAATTTGTATTTACCAAGTTGTGGTTAAGTCTACTATAGATTGATCTGTACAACGACCCAGATGCTTCCGTTACGTAATCTTCTCTATATTGCTCATCTGTTTTTTCTATTATCTCGTACAAATTTCCTTTAGTACTTGCCACATCTTCAATGTTGATATTTAAGCTTAAATTACAACGCTGTGCCAATCCCATCCAGTCTGCATACCAACTTTTTCTACCTTCCATAGCTCTTACTACGATTTTCCTAATAAGTCGAGTCTCCGGCATCATCATCACCTTAAGTAAATAATCCGCTTGGAGCTTAAGCGTTTTTATGAACAGCGGTGATAGCCCCGTCTCAATCATAATAACATAATTAGGCGTGTTTGTTGGTAGATGGAATATCCTTTTCACATAAAACCTCAAAAGTTGTTCAACTGTGTCAAACTTCTTACTTCCCCAAACCTGAGATCCATATAGCAGAATGGTCTCCGCAACTGCTTCAAATACCTTGTATTTGCTGCTATGCGCGATGTTTTTGTTCATAAAACATTTCTTCCATGAGATATTGATAGCCGCTTTTGCTTTCTGGAGCTTTTCCTTAAAATGCTTCTCCATACTCAAGTTCTTCGAGAAGTAGACACCTAGATACTTATAATCGTTGACAATCTCAATATTTTCCCCATTGAATTTCCACTTTTCGTTTGATGCGGTTCTTCCACCACTTTTTCTAAAAATCATTACTTTCGATTTTTCGATATTGACTATGAGGTTCCATAACCGGCAATAATCATGTACTCTATTGATCATGAGTTGCAGAGTTTCAGGGGAATTTGCAAACATTACTACGTCATCCGCAAAGAGAAGCGCCTTTATACTCTCTCCCGCGAAGACCACTCCGCCGGGCAGATAGTCAATCAGATCATCTATGAAGAGAGCAAATAATGTTGGACTTAATGCGCATCCCTGCCTGACACCGGATCCAGTTTCAAACCAGTCTGAAAGTTCTGCTCCATTCCACACTGCTGCATGTGTTTCCTTATACAAAGCTTCCAGAACTCGCCCAAATTTTCGTGACAAGCCCACTCCATACAATTTGTATAATAAAGCTCTTCGGTCTATGGTATCAAAGGCTGCCTTGAAGTCGATAAAGAATATATACAATTTTTTATTTTGCAACAAAAAGTTTTCCGCTATACTTCTCAGAATGAAAACGTTGTCAACTGTCGAATACCCTGCTCTAAATCCAGCTTGAAACTCTTTTAACAAATTCTGCGAATCTATCCAAGTTGTACGGCGTTTTTGTAGCACTGCTGTAAATATTTTATAAGTGGAGTTTTGGAACGAGATTCCTCTATAGTTTGCAGGATTCGTTAAGCAGCCCTTTTTATGTATGGGGAATACGATCGAATCTCGGAACTCCTTTGGCGTTAAATTACCATTAAACACTTTATTAAAAAGTCTTGACAAGCAATCCTTCAAATTGTTAGTCCCATATTTATAAAATTCCACAGGTATCCCGTTTGCTCCTGGGGCCTTTCCATCTTTAAGGCCTCCCAAAATTAAGTCAATTTCATGCGAAGTGATTTCAGTATCTAAAATTTCGTTTTCAAATCCAGGAACTGCATATTGCCAATTTAAGGTACTTGGTGTTGGATTCAGCAAAACGTTGAAATGTTCCCTCAGTGCATTCTTACAGAGATTCGTATTTATAGTAAATTGTTTGCCATTAAGTTTCCATGCAAGCTTCCAGAATTCCGATGCATCTTTACAATTCGCCAACCTCGACGCTTCTAATTCACTGTAGCTTCTCTTTTTGCTTCTGCACAGCTCCTTGTATTTTTTATTCGCCTCGGTATATTTATCTCTAAAACGACTTTCATTTAAATTTCTGAACATATTAAGCCAACGAAATGTATCCATGCGCGCAAGCTGACATTGTTCGTCGAACCACGGTTCTTTACTGCCTACTTTATTTTTAACTTGCTTTTGTGGGTATGAGGTCTTGATTATTTCTTCTAAATGACCAAAGTCCACATCCTCTTGAGTTTGAAGCTTCAAATCAAGTAAACGTCTATACGTAGGTGCTCTTGACTCTTTCCATCTTAGTTTTGGAAGCAGCTTCATGCTCGTAGTTTCTTCAGAAGTATTTATTTTATTATAAAAGGTTACAACTATTGGAAAGTGGTCCGAGTATGGTACTCCTTCGATTTCAAGGTCCGTAATATAGGGCTCCCATTCCTCACCTAAGATGCTATAGTCTATCACCGAAGTTCCTTGCCCGCTGGCAAATGTGAAATTGCCGACACCGTCGCTCAAACTAGTTCCATTTTGAATTTGAAGGGCAAAAGAATCGCAGAGCTCTAAGAGTTTTTTTCCCCTTGCATTGCATACTGCATCCTTTGATCGCCTATTTATTCCATTGATTGCGTTCATCACACTTGATTCTTGTCCAACCCTTGCATTGAAATCTCCGATCATTAAAACGTTTGACGCATTTCTGTTGTTTAGTAGCTCGGTTAGTTGCTCGAAGTCAGTTTCCCAGTTGTTGCAATTTAAGTAAAGAGGTATTATCCACAAAATCTTGTTTTCCATTTTCAATTTCACACATGATGCTGCATTATGCGTATGAAACTCGCATTTGATACCATTGAGATTTTTCTTGAATCCGAAGAAACAGCCTCCACTTGCTCTACCCCTCGTATGAGTTCTTACTGCAGGAATCCACTTAAAATTATAATCTATTAGCTTATTCTCAACATTTTTAAAATAATTTTCCGTCAAGAATGTCTCATATAAAAATACAAATTCAAAATTATTCACAAATTGAATTGTATATTTAATTGTTAATTTGTATTTTTAAATGCATTGTTATTGAAAACTTAATTTTAAACCTATTGAATGTTAGTTCGTGGATTGGTTACTCTAATAAACAAATAAACAGTTGTCAAAATAGCAGGCTATTCAAAATGAAACTTCTTATTGGAAAATCCTTCACTGCAAATTCAAGCAAGTCATTACCTCAAAAATCGTATAGCAAAATTAAATATTTAAATATGATCTATTAAATCTCAAACAACTATTAAACGAAGTGATCACAAAAACAAACAAAAATCTGCCTAAGCATATACACAGAAAGAAAATTGAACGTAAATATTATTATGATTCAAAATTAATTCAAATCAAAACCTCAAAGATATTTATTTTGTGAATCGATACATATTTCTCTTCTCTTATAAAAAAAGGACGAACAAAATCTACTTCTATATTCATCCTATACCGGCATTAAATTAATTCTTCTGTGTACATTCTTGTACATAATATACCCCTACCATGCTTTTATTTTCTATCAACTATCAAATCAAAGCTTTTTTAAAGCCAACTCATGAGCCATGCGCACTTAGATCCTGATGAAAATATAGTTTTTTGAGAGATCCCCATCATCATCCATAGACATGCAAAAAAAAGGGCTAAATTCCTTATAATGTTTCTGCGTGTTGTATGTGAATTGAAACACTACTACTGGATGCTCCCCATTTCAAGGATACAAACAACGACGACGTCGACGACGACGTTGATTTGAGTACTTGCTTCCTACTCCGAGTACTTTTTCTGTTTTTTCGGGATGTTTTATACAATATACGGTATACCCTCACGTCAGTCCTGTCAACGTAAAATTTTCAGTATATTCTTAGCTTTCACCGGAATCTGTTCTGGAAATAGTGAAGGCGACCGCTAAAAAAAAATAATTCAAAAATTCCAATACACCAAATAAAATTTGCAGCGCTGCAGAAAGGGCACAAACATAATTGAGTTTTCCATAGAGAAAAAGGACATTTTCGATAAATTGAAAAATCCTTGCACGTTATCGATAGCAGTTAGTTCGGTGGTGTGTTGTAGTTTAGTGCATTCACGTTTATTGGTTCATTTAACCGCAACACAAAACATCGATGTCGCGCTTGAAAATTACCCCGGAAACGAGCCAATTTTATCTTCCGAAAAGGCTATAAAAAGAAACTGCCTTCGCCAGACGATTATTGGTTTTTGTTTTTTTTTTTTTATTTTTTTAAATATAAATTCAGTGCACTTCAGTTTCTATATACATATATAAAGAAGGAGATAAATAAGTGTTGGAATACATAAACATATACCATAATATATCTTTTGCTCACGTTCATTGTGTTCATCCCTGTACTCGAGTAGGTACCTATACTTGCCTCTTAAAAGTCCTTTTTGTGCTGAAGAACGAAATGGATAACGGTGAGTTTTTGGCAATTTTCTGTGTAATCGGGTATAAAGTGGAAAATCCTTTTCTTTTTTGTTTGATAAATGTTCTGTGCTGTAATAAAGGAGAGTGAAAGTAGTAATGTGTTTGTCTTCTCGTTTCGTCCTTTGGAAGTGAAGTAGGATATGGTGGTTATGGCTTGAAGCCCCTTTGTGACACAGTTTAAGTGAAAATGTATCTATGTTTCGTATAAGTACTTTGTTTTTATTTTAATTGCAACGTTGCAACATAACATCTGATCAGAATGAGGGGGAGTAGGAGGGAGACCGCGAAAGTCAGTTTCAAAATTTATAAGCCTCCTGTTTTGCTTTTGGGTATATATACTTTTGTGCAAGTACAAAATTACCATTGATTTTTCCCCCAACACAAAAAAGCAACTGAGCATCCGTTTTCTTTTGTGAAATTGTTTTTACGTTATAGAGGGGCTGGTAGGGGGAAACAAGCGGTCGGTGGTGCTTTAAATAAAGGCAACTATTTTCGGCTCGAGATGGTAGTTTGAGGATAAAGTTGAGGGCGGCCCAAAACAGTGTGCCGAACCGAAAGTGCCGAAAAAAAGAATGTCGTGTTTCCCTTAAAATATGTATTTTGTTTCTCTCTATGTCGTCCTTGCTATAGGGCGCTGCCCGCAGTGTGGCGGCTCAACATGGATTATTTTCTTGTGTTTGTTTATTTTATTTTTTGTTGGTGTTGCCTTCTGAGGGATATTTTTTTTGAATAAAACGTATCCATCATACGTCCTTCCGATCTGGGTTGGGTTTATGGTTTGCTTGTTTCTTTTTTATTTTTCTTCCTTTTTCCTTATTTTTTGAGGAAGACCGCCACACCGGTTTTTTTTTTTTTGAAGCTTTGATAACAATACAGCTAAATGGTTTCATGGGAGTTATGAATTTGTTTTTTCTAAGGGGATGTTGTTGGTATATATTAGGTATTTGTTGTTGTTTTTTGTTGTTATATATAAACGAAATAAAACATTATGTAAAATATTTTTTGTTGTTGTTGTATAATGAAAACTTGGACATTCACACAAAATAGGATCAATGAAGAAAAATAAGGATGGGCGTAATCATGTGGAATCAACAGGGAATTTATTTGGCTTGGCCACCACGCTACCGCTACCTCCGCTGCCACTTTGTGGAAAAATAAATATATCTGAAATTAGCCTAAAAGCTAATACCCAAGGCTTAGAATTAGCACTATGGGGTCAGTATAATATTTTTCTTTTTTTATACAAAAAGGAAATTTGTAGTTGAATTTGAAATTGGAATTTAGATTAATGCTGCGTTACATCATCAAAAGTATTATTTTACTAAATAATACCGTAAAAAAGGTCATATTGAATTTTATCAAAAAAGGTCTCATTTAATTTGTTTAAATAGGTACACTTTTTGCTTTGTGAAATTGAGAAGGTTAATAATACATTATTTTTAAATGAGTTTTGGATGATGTTAGTTATCTGTAAGAATTTTTAAGTGTTTAATTACTTTTAATTAGTTAATAAAATGTTTAAATTTTACCGCAATTTATTTGTAAAGTCTTGAAAGTTTAATCGTCCATAATTAATGATGAATTTAGTTCAAATTGTTTTTGAGACCCTAATAGTGTCAATTTATACAAAGGTATAGCGCAAAAGCTTCTATTAATCACCCAAATGATTACATGCAAAAAAACAAACAAAAACAGGATTCGTCAAATTGAATGCCCACCAGACCCAGGAATCTAGTTTTTGGAACCCCTTAAGCTTAAGACTACGTCACTTTTCGGGGCCCTTTTTCATTCATGATTTTTTAATAAATACCAATAAAAAAGAATACCAAACAATTTAAAAAGGAATAATACATTTTATATATGTAAGTCAAGTCGAAATAATTGGTGGAAATGTTGCCAACATATATGATTTCCTCAGTTTAAATATCAATCAATAATCAATCTGTTATACCACCATTCAAAATAATTTTGTTTTGGCAGCCAAGAATTTATATACAATACATATGTATGTATCATATACATACGTACATACATATATCGAAGAACACTTTCATTTTTAATTTAATTTCTTTTAGCTTGTATGTAGTTTTTTTATGTAAATATAGTTACATTTTATACAATTATTTTGGCATTAATTTTGACTATTTATACTTATATTATAAATGAGAAAGTCAGTTTGTTTGTTTGCTTGTTTGTCCGTGTTTCACGTCGCAACGGAGTAATATTATGACATGATTTTTTTGTGTGGTGACAGTTAAGAGTCTGGAGAATATTTTAAACTCCTTTTTATCGCTGTAAAATATCAAATTCACATATTAATTGAGAAAATCCGCTGGTAGCATTTACAATTAGATATTCAATATATTATTTTTTTAGAACACAAATTAGTAGCATATCATTAGGTGCTTCATTCTGTTGGACCTATCATCGTTGTCTATCATCAGGAGTTTCTTTAATGATATTAATGATTTATACCCAGTAAAGTTTCTTAACTCACAACAATTGTAGGGTGGGCCCTCAGATAAGCTGCAATTGAACTTAGGCGTGCCAGTAATGTTTATGTGAAATTTAGTTGCCCCTTGATTATGTGACAGTACAAAACTTGGAAACATTATTACAATATCTTAACCATTGTGACGTTGGTTCCTTTTTGTTTCTTTTGATTATGAAAAACTTACCCACTAACTCAAATTGCCCTTCGAATGTCTTTATGTGATATTTGAAGCCGCGGGTAACAGCTAGTATTTCATTATTTAAAAAGTACATTTAAACATTTAACATAGGGGCATACTTTACAAATCGATTCTTTTTAAAGGATTATGAAATGGGTCGATTATATGGAAAGTATGCTTCATTACAATAGAATCTACTATACTTTTTTCAAGTACAGAAGCAATCGTTTTTAAGATGACGGAATTCCTTTTCCGGTACGATTTAATTTTTTTTTTCTTTATCAGAAAATACTTTTTCGAAAAGAACTATATTTTTCTATAGTTTAAAAAACTAAACTCAATGCTCTTAAAATTTTTAAACTTTAAAATAGTTAAGAACTCTTGGAGTTTTTAATATCAAAATGTCATGGAAAAATAGAGTTTGGGTAAAGCATTCTTGAAGTGCGGTTTAAAAAAAGAGTATCTATGCTAGACACTTCGTCGCAAATTAAGTTCAAGGGCAAATATACGGTTATCCTGCAAGACTGCGTATTATTTTAAGGGGGCAGTTACAATTTTGTATTGTATTTTGAGCAGAAATCGCGAAACCGTTTTTGATTTTTTTTCAATCGATGTATTTAATCTTTTTTGTTGTAAAATTTTAACGTTCTTGATTCAGTGCAATGCCTCGAAATTTCGTAACGGATGTTACAATACAAGAACGGTAATAGTCTCCAAAAACTTTTTTTTTTCACTACAAATAGTGACATCCTGTCAAGACATTTCCACATGTGATGAGTTAGCACAAACATTCTTACTAAAATGTTAATGGTAAAGTTGTATCATTTAGAGGTTTTTCTCAGTCTTTTAACTCGACATGGTTGGCACAATTCGTGGGACTTCGGAAATATTTGACAACAAAAAAAAACGACATGAAACAATAACAACGCTACATATACCTCACCATCATTCAGGCTTTTTTTCATTAAAAAAAACTCTGGGAGCGTATCGGAATCCCGCTTTTTAAAATCCCGTTTTTAAAAAATCCCGAAAAAAAGTTTTATAATCTATATAGTCTACTAAAATACCGTTTTTTTTTAAATCCCGTCTTTTAAAATCCCGCTTGTTCAAAATCCCGATCTATTACAATCTCGCTTTTTAAAATCCCGTCAAATCCCGACAATCCCGTTTTTTACATAATACTTACATTAAACTGAATAACAATAGGAGTCAAAGGTTTGAATGTTAAATTACTTGACTAATATATAATAATTACAAATAAAACTAATATACATACATATGTATAATAATATCGTAATTTGTTTTGTTTTTACAATAATTTTTGTTTACAATATTAATTCTTTCACAAACAAAATGCATCCTTACAGCAAATCTACCCCTCGATAACGGTCTTCCTACTATCGTTGACTTTGTTAATATTTAATTTGAGTTTGTTGTTTTGTTTTAAAAGAATACTGCTTTACTTTATATTTTTATTTTTTGGTATGTTATATGTATTTGTTAAAGGTTACATTAAGATGAATCAAGAAAAATACCTCATTTTTTAATTTGTTTTAATTTTTTATAATTTTGCAATCAAAACTAGTTGTTTAATTTTAAAAAATCGCGCGATTTTTTAAAAATTAAACAACTAGTTTTGATTGCAAAATCAGGATAATAAAAAACGGGATTATAAGAAACGGGATTACAAAAAGAGGGATTATAAAAATTCGGGATTATAAAAAGCAGGATTATAAAAGACGGCATTTTAAAATCGGGATTTTAAGAAACGGGAATATAAAAACCGGGATATCGAACCCAGCCCAAAAACTCTTTATAGGTCACTATGGCGTAGACGTACTATTTTTATCATATTGAAGAATGAAGAAGAGCTTATATTATTTTGTCTTATTAACTAACTTCCGATTAATATTTTAGAACCAAGGCTATCTCTTATGAAACTTAGCGTATTAAAGGAGGCTATAAGGAGTATAATGGGTATAGAGTATAAAGGGTTGGAAAGCATTAAGCTAAGAGTCCGATTTTATTAAAATGAAATTAAATTTTAATTTATGTTACGCATAAATTAGGTTAATTTAATAAATTTTAATTTCAAATAGTTAATTATAAATTTGCATAACTTTTTGGCTACTGTGAATTTAATCACACTGATGGTCTATTACAAACAAAAATTCCAACATGCTCTTTTTCAAAATATTCTTAACAATTGTAAGGCTCCAATTATAATAATGGAAAAGTCTTATGCTTGTACATATATAAATTTTAAGAAAAAACACCGCGTCCAGGTTTTCATATTCTCACGACTATTAATTCTCCTTTTTGATGATTTCTTTTATTTTTTCCACATAAAAGCACAAACAAGAGCTGATAGAAAAGTCTCATGAATAACCATCCAACATCAAAACAATATTATAATGTATGTCACAGTCACAGTCATATCCTCGTGTATGAAATATGTAAAAATGTTATATTTGCAATTCTAACAGTCTTGACCTTCTTTTACATATGTATGTACGAAAAAAATGAAAATCAAAGCTTATAGTACGAGTATAGTGTATAGTATACGATGTTTTAATTATTGTTTCTTTTCAAAAGTTACTTACATGAATGAGCAATTTTTATCAGACGCATCAACCGCAATGCAAATATTTACAATCTTCAAATAAAAAAATAAACAACATTCACTCTATAGAAATATTACATTTCTATCTAAGCTGACATAATGTACAGTGTAAGTTCATACATACTATGTATGTATATAAATGTCAGTTTGTCTGTGCATACTCGTCATATAATATAATATATTGACATTCATACATATGTATGTAGTTTTCTTTGAAAACGATGTTATGGGTGGGCGAGTATATATATTTTTCATTTTTTCCACGAGACTATGTTATGTACGTGTTATCCTTTTATGCAAATAACTGATGAAATCAGCTTCAGAGCCATCAGAGCTCTAAGGACACACCACAGCACGGATAAAATATTCCCTTTGACATTACAACATTGTTTTTTTTTGACATACATATATAAAAACATTTTGACACATAAAGCTATACAAAATGTCACTTTGTAGATATTTATCATCATCTTTTTGTGTATAGTTTGCGGTAAGTTCAAAGCAATGTCATTTTTATAAACTATGACCTTGCTCTTTGGTTGCTCTGAAAAAAGTATAAAATTAACGATAATTTTGTTGTTGTTCCAATTCCAATTTTTAAATGAAATTCTTAATCACTATTTAATGTTTGAACATATAATAAAATAACAATGACGGTAGCGGTGTTGGTGGTGTTGATTGTGAAGAGTGGCCAACGTTGACGACGCGACGACGTTTAAAAGCGTGTTTTATTTGAATAAATCAATTGTTTTATAAGCCACACAAAAACACACACTGAAAACAAAACTCTAACCAACAAAGGCAAGCACAAAAAACGTGTTGCTATTGAATTTATAACAATAATAATTTGTTTCTCTCTTTATTTTTAAAATGTACACAGAAAAAACATTCAAAAAGTTGGTGACAAATTATTTCAGAAATTTAAAAAATATAGGTACATGCCGGCTTCAATTAGCCATGAAAAGTATAAAACCATATAATTTGGTAAGGAACATGCATGCAATAAACTGAGACAGCAAATTAGTTGGATATATGTATGAACTTTTGAGTTAATTTTATTGTCACTATTTTTAAACCTTAAAGCCATTACAACAAAATTAACCTAAAACCATATGTATTCCAATAAAGTAATGGTAATAAAAAAAGTTACTTTTTCTGTTAGGCAGTTGGACTTCTAGGTCATATTATGGTGTGCAAGTTGGGATTGGGATTAAGTGCCTCAAGGGTTAAATAAACTTTTCTTTCAATAGGAACTTGACAACTTTGAGCTTTCACAATACGGACGAACCCTTAACCCATGATGACCAAACTATCAATGTCAAAACATTCAATAAATCCAAGATTTACATCAAGGTGAACGGTGAAGTTCATGAACGAAAACGTTAATTAGCTATGTTAAATCATTCGTCTATGAAAACACGTCCATCTCAAGTTGGCTAAAAGTAGTGGTTTTATAAGACTTACATACGTCATGTATTTTGATGATCAAAGTACATAAAAGTTATTTGAGACTTTTAGTCAATTTGAAGTCTCATTAATAAGTTTTGAAAAAACCTGAGATCGGTTATTTAGTACATTTAAATGATTGGATTGTTCCGATGCGTTTCTCAAAAAGATTCATCTAATCAGACCTTGCATAATTTTGTAAGAGTATTTGTCATGTAATAAAGTTTCATGTAATAAAGTTTCGATAAAAAGGCTTTCTACACCTCGAATTGGCTAAGCTCAAAATCCACACTTAACTTTAAATTTTGATGATGTACTAAATTATCTTGGATTCCAAATTCTTCATCCAGAAAAGGGGTATTATTGCTATAGATTTGTTTGATACAAATTAGCGTGAGTTTACAATTACTATACACCGCCTATTTAACAAACACAAACCGTTGTTTTGGATTCTTCTGAACGATACTACAGGCATCAGCCATATTTTTGCTATATTTTAAATTTTGTCAAAGTACAAGTGTTGGTTGGTCGTGTTCTAAACCAGTGAAGCAGTAAAATTAGTGCAGTGCGTATGCGTAAAATGTTTCGACCAGATATTCATCATTTTCGTCTGTCCTTAAATACAGGGTGTCCCACGGGAACCGGACGAAAAGTAGGGGGCCCTTTCTCCTCACTGGTGCGGTCGAGCGAGGTGGGGATGGGCTCGTTTGAAACCACAGGTAGTGCCGTTTAGTTACCACAATGGATCGTTGGGAAACGGTTCATCGTGTCTTCGCACTGAAGGAATTTATTAAAAACAATGAATCGGTGGTGGAATTGCAGCGGGCTTTCCGAATCAGATTCAACATTGGACGTCACGGTACTGTTCCTTCAAGAAACACAATTATGAGATGGGTAACTTCTTTTCGGAGTACGGGCAGTGTAATGAAAAAGAAACCACCTGGCCCCGTACGGACAGCTGCAACTGAACACAACGTTGACCGAGTGAGGGTAGCTGTTCTCCACAGCTCAATCACTGCACATGTCATCCTCTTCAGTGAGTCGAATTATCAAGCATAATTTAAAGTTTCATGCGTACAAGTTGGCAATCGTTCAAAAGTTGTAACCTACTGATTACGCACAGCGTTCTTCATTCGCATTGGAGATGCTCTCGTTGTTCGAAGTGAATGACGATATGTTGCTGCTCATGAGCGATGAGGCACACTTCCATCTCAATGGTTCTGTTGGTTCTGACTTGACGACATGTGACTTTTTTCTTTGGGGATACCTAAAATCACGCGTTTACGAGTCGAAACCCCTCACTTTGGAAGCGTTGAAGGAAGCAATAACGTCTGAAGTTGCGTCAATTGAACAAGACCTACTGGAGCGCGTCCACCGAAACTTCTTGGACCGACTTGCCACCTCTTACGAACAAGATGGGCACCATTTGTCCGACGTTATTTTTAAAACTTGAAATGGCATTTAATTCCCTACCTTCTGATATTAAATTCAAAATTAAAGACTTTAACTTTTGGAGTTACATTCATTTGTTTTTGATCCGGTTCCCGTGGGACACTCTGTTTTATAGAAAAACAAGTTAAATGAATTACAGTAAATTTGTAAATTTTATTTTTTTCGTTAATTTTTGTTTTTGGAACACGAAAACAAGAATTGAATTTTTGACCAATTAAAAACGTCTAAGCGTTCTAAGATTTTCAAATTCTATTTAGACGGATAAAACAGTTTTAATTATTGGACATTTTTAACTTCCCATAGAAAGTTATTGAAATGGGTCCGATTTGTCAAATTGAAAATTTTGACATTTCTCGACGTTTCAAGGGACCTAGAGTCGAAATAAAAGATTTTTAGAAAGATGTCTGTGCGTGCGTGTGTACGTACGTTCGTACGTCCGTAAGTTCACGACGTTTTTTTCGTCGTCCATAGCTCGGAAAAATGTTGAGAAAAATCGAATTGACAGTTTTTTTTACACAAAATAAAAACATAAACAAAATTTTAAAAAGTTGGTAAAAATTGATTTTCAACTCAAATATCTTTTCAAAACTTTGAGATCTTGGCTTTTTACTAATTTTATGTTTTAAAAAATATTGTTGGTTACATTCAGTCAAATTTTGAGAAAAAATCTAACTGACAGTTTTTTTTACAAAAAATTAAAAACGTAAAAAAAATAACAAAAGTTGGTAAAAATTAATTTAAGACTTAAATATCTCTTCAAAACTTTGAGATATTGGCTTCAAACTAATTTCATCTGATAAGAAATATTGTTTTCAACATTCGGTAATATTTTGAGTTTATTTCCCAAAAAATAAAAACCTAAAAAAACAATATTAAAACTTGGTAAACATTTATTTTCGACTCAAATAGCTTTTCAAAAATTAAAAATATTGGCTTCAAACTTATTTTATTTCACAGAAAATATTGTTTTCGACATTCAGTAAATTTTTTTATAAAAATCCAACAGTCAGTTTTTTTCATAAAAAATTATAATCTACAAAAAATAGTACGCAAAATTGATCAAAAATTAATGTTCGGTTCTCGTTATCTCGTGAACAATAGAAGATATTGACTTCAAATTAATTGCATTCATCCGTATTTGTTATATATAAGAAATAAAAGCTTTTAAGAAATGCTAATAAAATTGGTTTTCGACTAAAAATCTCGTTAACAAAAATTAATTTTGAAATCAAACTATTTCATCATATGCACAATATTGTTGGTAATTTTTAAATTTTTAAAAATAATTTAACTGACAACTTTTTTAACACAACACAAAAACCTACAAACTTTTAAGCAAGACAAATCGATAGACGGGATGGGAAGTTATCAGTGTGGGTCGCATCCCAGCCTCTTTTTTGAATATCAAAATGAAAGCTTTAAAAAGTATACCTTTAAGCGAAAGCAATCAAAATTCCAACTCGATTTCAATTATAGAAAAACATTGCAAGTGAAAATTTGAGTTCGATGACCGTTGAAAGTAGTTTTTTTTTTCAAAACACCATTCCACCAATTTCAACGACGTTGCAACTTATAATTAATAAATCAGGACCTTATAAGTTCAGCGAACCGCAAATGTAATCTGAAATTAATGGAAATCCCTATATTGGAGTACGAAGTTTTCAAAAACTCGTACACCCTTCATTAATGTCAGTCTTCTTCAGTTAACTCTCTTCATTGGTTTACATTCACAACTTCCTCATGTAAATATGTTATTATAACATCTCTTTCTATGTAAGTCATTAATTCATTTCATTGAAAAGTATGTTTGCAGAGTTGTATACTCAAGCGCCTCGCTACCGTGGGAAATTACAACTCTTTTCAAAAACAAACAAAATAATACTTTAACTTTACTAAGAGCCTCTTTTATACAATTTTAATGTCATCACGTTTTTCAATTAAATCGATCCATAATATTATAATTCCACTCATATCATGCGATAGCACATCTGATTATACTCATACTCATGATATATACATATATATACTTACTCTACTCATATATGGAATAAATTAAATTTTGACCCAATATCAATCCTTTCCTATTGCACTTAAGTACTCGTACATAGTACTTATGCATGCAACGAGTACCTATACTCACTCCATCAGATCACCGCGCTTCGTCATATAAAATTATGTTGATGGCAAAATATGATGAAGCACCCACTATATGCTTTTATACAAAAAATAAGTATGATATTATGCATGTGTTTGTTCAAATTTACTTACTTACACTTACCTATACATATATGTACATCGTATATACTTACCTACAGAATAAAGTTTATACACATATCATAATCCATTAATGCGTAATATTTTACTGGTTGAAAAGTTATAGTCTAGGGAGGTAGTGTTTTGAGGTACTTTCAGCTCTAGTACTGGATGACAACCCTGTGCTTTTTTCCTCTAATGGACATATGGGGGGGGGGGCTATTGTTATTTCCAGGACTTCATACATTTTTAATTGTCATGAATTCCAAAAAGCACTTTTGAAACCAAAAAGGATTAATATTTTATCTGAGCCAACAGCCAGATGTGTGACATGATGATAAAAGAATAATGGTTAAAAAAATTTTATTTTAAAACCATTATTTCCACGACACAGTTTTTCACAACCCTAACTTCAATACTATATATATGTTTCTATAAATGAAATAAAAACCCCATATTCACGTCATGCTTACTTACATTTTATCAAACTCAAGTCCAAAGGGGATTAGAGTAGTTCACAAGGGATAAAGTGTGAGTTTTGTAGGTAGAGTAGAGGTACTTAAAGGGGATACCTACCTTACCTATACAGGCGATTGAAGTGCAGGGCTTGGAAATAACTTCAATTCGTGTGGGTTAAATCGACAAGCATTTCCTTGTATAAATCTTTTAGACATACTATAGGTAAACAAAAACTTAAGCAATAAAGATGGACGGAATTTAATTAATTGTTTGCTGATGGAATTTGTTTGTAAAGTGCGGAGGACGGACGCGACGGAGATATATATGTATGTATGTAATTTGTTTTGACATAGTTGTCGCGTTTGTAGTTTTTGAATGGTTTATTTATGTATGTATGTAGGTAGGAAGGGAAAAAAGTTGTTCCTTTTTGTAAGTCCAATAAATCAGCTTACAATAGGTCATAGAAAAGTTCAATCTGAATAAAGAACCTATTATAGGATAAAACAAATTTACGTCCTATTAAAGATTAATACATTTAATTGTGTGTGGATTGATGAAGGCTGTCAAAAAATGACATTTACTAAATTCAACATGGAAAATGAAAGAGCTCTTTGACAACGTGTCAATTAAGTGTAATAATATTTAAGTCTTATTTGTCTTAGAACAAGAATTATAAATGGAAGGAAAATATCAGCTATCCTTAAAGGCCCAACTATAATAGACTTAACCGAGCTTAAGCCAGCTTAAGGGAACGAACCAATATGCAGCCTTATATGTCACTACCCATAATAGACGTTCTGCTTAGTTTCGTTAAATTTCGGTAACTTTCGCGCAATTACGCAAGAGCCATTTAAATGGCTCGAGCTTAAGCAAATGTCAAATTTGAAACGCATTTTCTTAAGTTACTTGAATCCATTATGGTTACTTTTTGTTTTGACGATAACTTCTGATAACTTTTCGTTCGGTTTTGACATTAGCTTACTTTCGGTTAAGTCTATTATAGTTGGGCCTTAAGTAAGTTTAAAATAAATTAGTGGTAAGATTTTGTCAAATTTTTAGGTTATGGATTAGTTGACATTGCTTTAAGTTAGTTTTTTTCTTTTCTTCTCTGATCCATATAAAGGGTGATCCAACTATAATGCACGATGGTAATTGTGATTGCCAACTTCACGTCAAGTTTTTTGGCCAACTTGTTTGACATTTCTTTGTTTCAATATTTGACAAATTCAACAATTAAGAGGTATACAACTGCGTAAGCTGTAAATAATGTTGAAGTGTTTCATTGAAATGCATTACTTGCCTTTTTTGTTGTTTTAGTTAGCGATGAGGCAAATATTGACCTCAGTGGGGATTCGAATTGAGGCAAATTAGAATACCCGAGTGATTGTTGGTGCAGTTTATAGGCTAAGGACTTTTCTTTTTCTAACTATTGTCAACTAGTGTTAACAATCGTTAACTATCATCTTTCTTAAGCTATAAGATTGTTACGGTTCATTCTTAAACTCATTGTCGATGTGTCAAATAATTACGATTTGTTACAATTCATAACTCAGCTTGGGAGCAGAGTTGAAATTGTTGAACCGTCAGTGTGAATGATTTGTTTACAAACAATTAATTGTTTTTTGTTTTATCCTTTTGTTGAAACAAAAAATATTTATCTTGTAAATTTTTGTTAAATTTCTTAAGCAATTTAAAAGCTGCTTCAATTTTTCTTTCATTATTTAATTTGTGATTTAAGTTTTTAAAATTTCTTTTTCTTTAATTTTTGTAATTGGTAGTTTGACAGATCAACAATTACTAATAATTGTCGTTGCTTAATGATTTTAACAAATTCCAACTTTTCGTAACAATGACATTTGAACGAATTTTGGAATAACAAAAACAGTTAATAATTGTTCAAAAAAGAACGGACCATTTTCAGCTTCATTCACTGCAACTTCCTTCTTTGACAATGACACTGGCGAAGCAGTTACCGAAATGGTGTTCGCTTCTCCGAGATGATAACGTACTGTTTTTGTATAGTAATTGAAGATACATGACTTCTGCATTAGAAAAACATTTAATCAAAATCACTTGTTCGAATTTGCGTTAAAGTATCAGCTGTTTGGATCTACATGTAGTTTAATCCAACTTCAACTAGAATAAATTGATTATTATTTTTAGCTGAAATCGATATAAACTTTCAAAAATCCTAAGATTGAAAAATTTCTGGTAGTCGTTTGAATTTTATGTAACTATACATGACGTTTAAATACTTATAATGGCTTTTCAAAATAAGGGTGTATTCATAAACGCAGAAAATCTGCGCTAGTACAATCGCATTTCTTTTCTGATGCATTTGTGAACGCGCTCCCAATGCAGAATGTCTGCAGTAAACAAAAAGGTCTGACTTAGTCCGATGTGTATGTATGTAAACAGAGTTCATAAACGTCAGAGAAAAATAGCTGCCAAACAAATTTTATTGAACTTGATTTTTGATTTGCTTACCGAAAAAGAAAAGAAAGTTATAATTGGCACAAATATCTTGCAAAGAAAAAATAGAAAGGAAATTATAACGAAACAATTTTTAAGCTTAAAAAATTATCTTTCTGCAGCCAAACAAATTCTGCTGCACAATCTGCCCGACGCTGACGACAGTCTGACGTTTATGAACGGTAGGTACTGCAGTTCGCCTAGGTTAGTTCGATTGAAAATCTGACTTTATGAATGCAGATAACGCAGTTCTTAGTTAGGCTCACGTTTATGAATACACCCTAAATCTGGTGTCTGTGTCAATTTTATAGATTCTGAGAATGTATACCTAAAATACCGGAAACGTGTGCACATAATGTTCTGTAAATCAATTTTTACATAAGCTCTGTGGTGAACTGGGTATACAATTTCAAGATAAATTTTTAGTTTCAGTTGACCGTCGGTTTATGTTTCTCAGAATTCAGAAATTCACAAATTTGAACAATAAATCTAATACACATTTCTTACAATTTCTATGAAATGTCAATTCGATTTCAGAGAATGCAATATTTGTATAAAAAAAAAAAACAAATACATAACATACACATTCTCGAACGCACAACTAAATCGAGTTTTTCAGAAAAAACAAAGCTTTTTACTTAATAAATCTTAAGAATATAAGTTTCCCGGATTCAACATTTTGCCGCTGTTGAATATTTGTTTCCCTTTGAATTGGTCTTTAAGAAATGGTCCAAATTTTAAAATTAAGTATTAATAAAGTCAAAAATAAGTTAAAAAGTTGCACAAAACTTAACTTAAGTCTACAGTGTGTATCCACCCTAAGTCTAAAAATCCTCATTTGAGATCGCATACTTAATCCTTTTATCTCATTCTCTTGTTTGAAACTATAAAAGATGAGTTTTAAATTGCCTATTGAGTTTTACTTCAAATTTTTTTAACTTCCCATAGGAAGTCATTGTAATGGGTCCGATTTGTCAAATTGAAAATTTTGACATTTCTCGTAGTTTCAAGGGCCCTAGAGTCGAAATAAAAGATTTTTAGAGAGATGTCTGTGCGTGTTTTTTTCGTCATCCATAGCTCAAGAACCAGAAGAGATATCGACTTCAAATAAATTTTGTTATACAGATAATAATTTAGAAAGATGCAGAAAGGGGTCTCAGGAAAATTGCGTGGGTGGTTTTTTTACCATAGCAGTTTTAAAAAAAGGTGAATATTTTAGTTAACCGTAAATATCTCACAAACCATTAACGCTAGAGACTTGAATTACATTTTATATTATATATTGTAACGTAATACCAAACAAGTATATTTTCGGAAATAATCCAATTAACGGTTTTTTTTTATAAATAAAAAAAACTGAAAAAAAAATTGTCACCTCGAAAATTTTACGAATAAAAATATTTTTATTTCCAAAACAATTTTGTGCAACGAAGAATAATGTTTTTGGCATGTGATATAATTTTGAGCAAAATCTAATTGACAGTTTTTTTTATAAAAAATAAAAACCTAAAAAAAACATTACTCAAACTTGGTAAAAACTGAATTTCGACTCAGATATCTTTTCAAAAACTTGAGATTAAAGCTTCAAACTTATTTTATCTTATAAGAAATATTGTTTTTAACATTCTGAAAAATGTTGAGAAAAATCGAATAAAAAATCGAAAAAAAATAAAAACCTAAAAAAAATTAATACAAATTCGTAAAAATTGATTTTCGACTCAAATATCTTTTCAAAAATTTAAGATATAGGCTTCAAATTACTTTTATATTATAAAAAATATTTTTTCAACATTTAGTAATTTTTTTATAAAAATCTAAAAGTCAGTTTTTTCATAAAAAAATAAAATCTACAAAAAATAGTACGCAAAATTGGTAAAAATTGATTCTCTATATATCGTGAATAATAGAAGATATTGACTTCAAATTAATTCCATTCATCCAATTTGTATTTGTTTATATCCTACAAAAATTGGTAAAAATTCTTTAACGACTAAAAATCTCGTTAGCAAAAAAAATTTTGAAATCAAACTATTTCATCATAATATGCAAAATATTGTTGGTTATTTTTAATTTTTTTTAAAATAATTTAACTGATAACTTTTTTAACAAAACACGAAAACCTACAAACCTTTTAAGCAAATCGACAGACGGAATGGGAAGTTATCAGAGTAGGTCACATCCCAGCCTCTTTTTAACTTATAAATTGAGTACGGTATACGAAAATGGCATTTAAAACGGTGTTCACGTTGACACTTTTAAGACTCGACTTTCAATATTTTTTAAAGAAGATTATAAATTCCTATCAATTCACTATCAAAGTGTGTAACATCATTAATGTCATACATGAAAACCTTTAATGTCATACGTCAAATGTATTGCCAAATTTACATTTCTTAACTGCTTTAAATAGACACGTTCATTTTACCTTAAATTTTAAAGTACAGGATAATGCAATTTTGTTTTAGAAATTAAATTAAATTAAAATAAAACAATACTATCCAAATGGTTGCTGCGAGTATCGTAGCATACAATTCTTTTGCGGTATTTTTAATCACGTCTTAGCACATTTCGGATCTCTTCTTCTTTTCAATAATAAAAGCTCTCTAAAAATTTCGTCAGAATTTTTAAGATTTCTTGCGTATTACGGTCGATTATGAAAATCATCGCTTTGATGATTTTCATCTTGTTTGATTAAGTTTGATTTTTTCATCTTGTTCGTTTGTAAATTCAAATGACAGCTCAGTTTGACAGATATCAAATACCAGTGCTACCAACTAAAATCAACAAAATGGATGAATTTATTTCCGGAATTATTTACATATATAAATCTATGAAATCTTAAAAAATAAACAGTACAGCTTTAAAAATGTTGAAATGGATTGAAAAATAATCATAAGTTCTTATATTTAATCACACCAAAATTCAAAAAAACACTAAAATTTCTGGATTGTCAAAATTCATGTCTATTTTTATTTCGCAGTTTTTAAGGCGAATTTCAAGGCATTTAACTCTGGAATCGTTTTCATACTAAATTATTTTTGTTACAGTTTTTGACCAATGTTTGTCAATTTGAAAATTACAAAAAACATAAGCACTGAAATCAATCCTCGTTATGTAAGCTTTAAATAAAAACATTTATATGTCAAACATTTCCGTACCCTTTAAACCAAGTCGATCATTAAAATAAACACTTGAATTTAACAATGCTTGAGTCCTGACTGCGTATAGTTTTGGAATACGAGTACTATACTTATAATATTGAAAAACCACACAAACAAAAAGTTTATTCGTGAAACATTTATGTTCTTTTGAATTTCGACTTCCTACTTTCAAAGCTTTAGGTATACAAACTTTACAAACGTCTTCTCTTCCGGAGTTGCACAAAAAATCTTCCTTAATTTAAACATAGAAAAATTTCGTTCCTCATATGCATAATATGTAGAAAAAAATCCTTCCTTACTACTTGTCACATTTTTTTTTCTTTCTTGGAAAAGTTAAACGTAAATGTATAGAACGTCTTAATTACATAATCACTAAAAAAATATATGAATAGAATTTTAAACAATACACCAAATGAGCCCACATACACAAAAAATAATAATAATTATTATTATTTTCGTGGAAAAAAAAACACCATCTAAAATAATTGTGTTGGCTCTTAGCCAGGTGTATGGTATAGTTTATAGCATCATGGAAGCATGGTAAAGTTTATATAGAAGGATTTCTCTTGTATATGATGTTTTGTGTTGTGCTATTTGTTCATGGAAACCAAAACTTTCTAGGTTTAGACTTGCACTCATCTCTATACACTCTACTCAACAGCTCCTACACACAGCACCCCCCTCCGCCATCATCATCACCACATGAATTTGCAATTATTCTGCGAAAAATAGAAGAAGATTGCTTAAATTCTACGTTTTATTGTCTGGCCTTAATTATTATACCAAAGGCAGTTCCTTATTTTTGTTTTTGTTTTTTTTTTGTTTTTTCCGCATTGAACTCCTTCACAATAAGAAAATTTTATATGAATAAATGGATGGAAAAATAAAAGAAACAACAACAAATAACAAAAGAAATTAATTAAAAACAACAATGAATATACAAATATGTTGCTGGTATAAGAAAGTGTGACAATAACATTGTTTGAAAACTTTAAACAAACAATTACCCTTTAGCTGTCACTTTAATTTTATTACTACTCAAATATTTTCATCATTTTTCAACTTTAAACTTATTTAAGGTCCAATCAAATAAGTAAACACTTCCTGCCTGATGTAGCCTCGCCTCTCTTGACCCAATTAAAAATTTTAAAATTGCAACTTTTGCAAAAATTCACAGAAAAACCATTTATCAACTTCCAACAAGTTCCTTCCTTTCACATCGACAATGGTGCTAAAAATAAAATCCATTATTTGTCCTTCTTGGTATTTGAAGACGAAAAAAAAAGAAGAAAAACAAGCCATTAATTGGAGGAAGTTCCTTAACTCAGAATGACCAAATTACATGCCCCCCCACCACCGCCTCTCTCAATCCATTAAAAAAAAAACTAAGAAAAATGAAGCCATTGTGTGACTTTCCACCATTCATATTGAATCCTAAGCCGAAAATGAAATTGAGGGCACATCCTTTATCCCCAAGATACTTCCATACACATGGATATACATTTTTATATCCTTTAAATCTGTCCTCAATCCTCTTTGGGTTGCATTTTTTTGTTTTCTCTCCTTAGTAGTCCCCCTGTGCCCCTCGCTCAGCTCATATGTAGTGAAGCTTAGTAGGCATAAACTCGGTTTCTTGAATGACATTAACTACTTTTGATGTCATATATGTATGTATGTGCAAGAGCATATCATCCTCTATCTCTGTAGTTATCATCCTTATATCAAATGCTTGTTCTAGTTTATAAATATAAATGCAAATTTAACTCACTTCTGGATGATTATGTTTTATATTTCTTGTTCGTTTAAACAGGCCACAGTTATGCGTGTACTGCAAGTTTCAGCAACGAATGGTTTTGCTGAGAACAGACATCATACAAGCACAACAGCAATAACAACAATATCATCATCATCATCATTAAGGACCGAATTATCCTCTTCATCATCATCACCACCACCACCACCACCATCATCAGCTAGATCAACAGAAACATTTGGGAACAATAATGAAAATGACAGGACCCATCCGAATCCAAATCCGAACAGCAATTTAGAGCATTTTACCAACAACTCAAGAACCACTACCACCTCCAACTGCAATTCCAATTCCAATCCCAACTCAAATTCAATCTCAATCTCAGCCTCGGCCACTGGCATCGTTATAGGCAAAATCCCAAATACGACATCGTCGTCGGCGTCATTATCATCCCACCAACTACAAAATTCGCACAATTGCAAAACAACATCAGCTACAGGAACAACAACAACGAATCCAACTACGACGACGACAACGTTATTGGAACACAATAATCATTGTGAAGCTTCATCAGTGATTGATTCTTCAAATAATGACACAACTCTGCTGCTGGGAGAGCATCAGAATAATTCGATAAATAAAACTTGTGCTCCACGGGAAGTTGTCGGACGCGGCGTCATCGTTGTCGATAGCTTGCAGAATGTTACCCCAAGTAATTATTCATTTTTTGAAGACTGCGTCAATGAATTTGCGAATTTAGAGGTGAGTTATATAAAAATTAATTATAAAACAAAAGTAATAAAATTCATTAATTATAAAGAAAGGTCAATTAAGAAAAAAAGCTAGATTTAAAAGTTAAAGCACATAGATTTGAATTTCTACTAATTGACCATTGAATCTTTTGATAGGAATAATATAAATACAAATTAAACAGATGAAATGGCCTTGGTCTTTGAAAGGCTGTGAATATGGAATGAAATGAAAACTAAAAGGTTTTATGTTAACTAACATTTTTGATAGTTGATTCAACAAAGTTAAAATACAGCCAGTTTCAAAGGTTAATTCCCCAGAGATAGGATATGTTGACCAAAGCCAAATGAAAAAAAGGAAAAGTTAGTAAAACTTATCTCTTATTTTGATTGATCTAAGTGGAAAAAGGTCCACTTAATGCCTTATATACAGTACTGTGCAAAACATTTGCAACTAGAACCTCAAACATTTTTCATTAAAAAAAAAATGTTTAGAAAATCAAACAGCAAAAATATTGTTTTAGTTTTGTATAGTTTTTTGATATAACTTTATATTTTTTTGGAAAAAAATGAACACTCTTCACTTTAACAAAAAATTAATAACTAAATACTTTAATAGTTGGTAAAATTGCTGAGCAAAACATTTGCAACTTAGATCTCACAACGAAATTTCAAACTATATTCTTACTACAAGGCAAAGAAATGCTAATATTCAATTGCGTACCCTTTATTTTTTATAACGGCTGTATATTTTCTGGGCATCGAAGCTATAAGGTTATTTTTACCAGATTATGGAATGTCATTCCACTGCCTCTGAATTCCAGCGAACAGGTCGCTTTTATGCTTAAAAATGTTGCTCCCAATTCTCTCTTCACAATTTTCCACAGGTTCTCTATTTGGTTTAGGTCTGGGGATTGGGCTGGCCATGGTAAAACATCAATCTTTTTTTCTGTAATTCACTTTGTGTCCAACTTCGACTTGTGTTTGGGATCATTGGCGTGTTGTAACGTCCATTTCCCAATGGGCATAAGGCAGCATGGTGTTACAAAGGATGTCTACATAGTCTTCAGACTTCATTATGTCCTCCACTTGTCGAATTGGCCAGATTCCTTGGCCAGAGAAGCAGCCCAAGACCAAAATTAAACCACCTCCATGTTTGACCGTCCCTTTAGTGTATTTTGGATTTAGCCCCTCACCTCTTGGCCTCCTGACATGCTGTTTTCCACCCGATCCCTGCGTATTGAACTTTGATTCGTCAGAAAACAAGACTGTTTCCCATTTTTGGGGACTCCAATTGAGATGAGTTTTGCAAAATCCAAACGAGCTGTAATTTTTTTTTTTTAATAAATGGCTCTTTTGCTATTTGAAAACCCCGCAATCCGGCCTGCAGTGCGTGGCGTCTGATAGTTGATGGATCAATGGGTAGCCTAAGTTCAATTTTTGCTTCCCTGGATGATGCCCTGGGGTTTCTTCGGAAGAAATTTGTTATTTTTCAATCATCTTATGCTGTGGTGCTTATAGGCCTTCCTCCTCTATGATGGCATAACACCTTTTCACTTTTCATGATTCTACAAATAGTTGATTCGTGAATGGAATATCTCTTTAAAATTTCTTTTTGTGATGCTCCGTTTTTGAAATCACTCAAAATTCTGGATTTTATAGCCGATATATTTGTTTGACGCCATTTTAAAAACAAACTCTTTTTTTTTCAATTCAAAAAGAACTTATCTTAAAAACCCGTTTTATCGGTCTCGACTAAAACTAACTAAACAAATCAAGCTACACGTATAAACTTACCAACCTCTAAATAAATCAGTTTAACCGTTATCAAAATAAGACAAAAAGAGAAATGGCCACTAGTTGCAAATGTTTTGCACAGCTGAAATCATTATTGTTTTTGTAAAAGCAGTGCATTTTAAGAATTTGCCTGTGGATCATTGCTTTAAAATTATGATCAGGATCATTACTTTAAAATTATGATCAGCAAGTTGAAACATAAAAAAGTCTAAAACAATAAAAATAATTTGATTGGAACAACTTTTATATGAACGAATGTTCGTTTTTTTTTATAGGCGGTGATAGTTGCAAAAGTTTTGCACAGTACTGTATGTTTGGTTGGATTGCTAAGTTTGTTATCATCAAAGGAAAGAGCCTTGAATTTTGCACTGAAGGGTTAAAACTACACGTAAAATAGTTATTGTAGACTTTAGCTTCATTGACCGTAAATAAAAAACTGATTGCAAGGATTACTTCCTGGCAATAAAATTGTACTTTTCCAATTGGTTTTGATGGACTTAATTAAAATCTGACTTCAAAATAAATGTATCACGTCAGGTTTTTGAGATATTACTTCGAAAATGCACGTATGTACATATATAAGGCATTTTGAATTTACCTTAATTTATGAAGTAGTTTTTTTTTCAAAAAACATCTTCATAAGTTGTTGAATTTCACCTGTATCATAAAAATCTGAAAGAAACGCTAGACCTTACTTACTTTACTTTAGTTGGAGCTACAGCGCATTGTGCTCCTGCGCCTCAAGTAATAACTTTCGCTAGCTTACTCGATCTCTAGCTTGCTGCCTCCAGTTTCGAATACCAAGTTGACGTTCGTCGGCCTCAACTTGATTACTCCACCGGAGATGAGGCCTGCCTCTGCTTCTTGTTTCCTCAGGCTTGGCGTTGAATACCTTACGGGCTGGAGCTTTGATGTTCATTCGCTCGACATACCCTAGCCATCTTAAGCGTTGAACACAGTTTTTTGACCAGTGGCAAGTCGCTGTACAGCTCGTATAGCTCATGATTATATCTTCTCCGCCAGATGTTACTTTGCCTGTTGACACAAACCGGACCATAGATCGTACGCAGAACCTTCCTCTCGAAGATACCAAGAGATCCTTCATCTGCCTGGGAGAGGGTCCATGCTTCTGCACCATACAGCAAGACTGGGATGATTAAGGTTTTGTACAGTGTCTCTTTGGTACTTCGCGATAGGGTCTTATTCCTCAACTGCTTGCTTAGGGCCCTTTCACACCAAACGAATCCGAATCAATCAGAATCACTCCGAATCAAGTTGAATCTGATTGACCAAGATTCGGCTTCGAGCGCTCCGTTTAAATGTGAAGGGATTCTTTTCCCGCCTTCAGACCAGACGAATCTGGTTCAATCAGGTTTGATTCGAGGTCGCACTTGATTCAACCTGTCGGATTCCTTGATTCTTGATTCTTGAATCAACAACCACACGAGATGGACGTGGAGTTATTAATTTTAAAAGTTAAAGAAAATAGGGCGATTTATGATTCAGGTTGATTCAGCTGGTGTGAAAGAATGGAGATGACGAATCAGATTCAACTTGATTCAGAGTGATTCTGATTGATTCGGATTCGTTTGGTGTGAAAGGGGCCTTAGGCCAAAGAAACAGCAAAGAAATGCACCCGTCACTGCTCGTTTGGTTCTTCCCATGATGTCGATGTCATATGCATATCCAAGATATTCTGTGGATTTTTGAAAGATGGTGCCCCTTGTATTGGCGTTGGTGTTGCACACCACTCTTTCAAGAACAATATTGAAGCAGCTACATAACAGCGCATCGTTCTTTCCTGTCTACACTGTCATAAGCTGCTTTAAAATCGATGAAAAGATGGTGTGTTTCGATGTTATGTTCTTGGGTCTTTTCCAGGATTTGGCGTAGAGTGAAAATTCTATCGATTTTAGATTTTCCAGGCCTGAAGCCACACTGGTAAAGGCCAATAAGTTCGTCAGTAAATGGCTTCAGGCGTTCATATAATACGCTTGACAGGATCTTGTATGTGATGTTTCAAAGGCTAATGCCTCTGTAGTTGACACAGATAAGGCGGTGACCTTTTTTATGGATCGGGCAGATGGTGCTTAAGTTCCACTCGTCGGGCATGATTTCTTCCGACCAAATTTTAGTAACTAGCTGGTGCATGCTCCTTACCAGATCTGCTCTAGCGTACTTAAAAAAGCAGTCATCACCGGCCGCTTTGTTTGACTTCAACCTGGTGATGGCTAGTTTGATCTCACTCTGGTTGGGTGGGCGAAATCACCATTCAATTTATTATTAAGAGATATTTTAAATTTTAACCTAGCCTTAAAAACGCCGCGCCGTTTTTGGTTGTTTTTATCATTCTTTAAAGGAGCATATTTAAAATTTAAATACGATATTCGAATTTGGGATAACTTAACGCGTAATTTTGTAGACAATGTTAACAAAATCTGTTATTAAAATCTTCTTTCGAAAGGATAGTTTGAGATTAAAAAAATGTTTTGTAAAAATTCAAGGGACAATGATTTTTCAATTATAGGTTTCATTTTGATATCAACGAAATGACTGTTTTTTAAGGGAATCAATAGATGTTTCTTTCGTTCTATGTGGTTTTCAATCTATACAGCCATATACCGTAAATCATTTTTAAAATAATCTCATAATTTCAAACTATTTATCTTTACAATAAAGCCAAATTCTTGACTATAATATTAAATTCTTCTTGAAAACCACATGTCTAAAAAAACACAATTTACTAACAGCGGGTATCACCGCCTCTGGGTATCGGGTACGGTTGCAGCAATTAAACTTTGTGCATATCCTCGATAATATCACAAACTCCCCCTTTATGTTAGAATCGATGGTAGAGCAATGGCAAGGTATTCAAAAAATGTCTAAGACACAAGACCTCGATGGCCAATTATTTTCTCTTCGAGGAAATTCACGGTAAAGAAGCTTTTCTTGTATAATTGTGATTTTTTCTTTCTTGTGTGGCACGTAAGCATGGAAAAGCTTTTAAAAATAGTTTTTCAAGTCCCAAATGTGACAGTTCTGTAACGTTGCCTCCAAGGAGAACTTTGTAAATCTCAAGACATAAGACTTGATGCAAAATACAGTGGAAATCCGTTTGCAGAAAGCCTACTTCCAAAAATCGAAAATGATTTCATCAAACTGAGTTTTTGTCAATAATATACGTGCTAAAGCAGCAATGTTTTCAGATGTGAAACCTCTTATAACATTTTATTTAAGTTTGTTCATGTAAAGTCTACATTTACATAAAGTTATCAGAAGGGTTCTTAGTGAGCATCAAAATACAGACCAACAAATTCTAGAAATATTTGTTTCTTCAGTTACTTATTGAAAACAGTTACTTACTGAAAACATTAAACAATTTATTTTATGCTTTTATTGAAAAGGTCGCTATGAATAAAATGGTGAAAAGAGTTTTATTTTTCATTTTTTAAATCGACGTATTTTGAAATAATAAGTTTTTAACAAAAGAACAACCCACTCAACATTTCAGAACAAGTAGTTATGTTTTTAACCTAAAGCCTTTGAAAAAATGTGAGGCGGACTTAGGGCATTTTTAGAGGATTTTAAACTAAACTTTTTTAAGACCCAAAAGTAATTTTTTCAAAGGAGAACATTTTTTTCAAAACACTTCTTAATAAATTTCAGAGCTTTCGAAGAACTTCTATGCAAAACACTGAAGATTCTTTAAACGGACAACTATTAGATAGAAGCATCAACAATTCCAACACTGTTCAAAAAGAAGAAAATCAGTCTTTTCACAGCGGTCACAGTTCACCATCTTTTGAAGAAATTCATTTGGATAATTTTGCATTAGAACGAGAACTTAATCGAATAATAAGAGGCACATCAATAAGCGAAGCCTGTGAGGATGATAATAGTTGTAATTGCAAGAGCTTACAAGAGTCCTTGAAATCATACGAATTGATTCGGGAAAGTAATTTGCCTAAAAATGACGACAATGTTAGTATTGATGGCGATGATGATGACGATTATGATGATGATCAAATGGACCCACATCACAATGCAGAATCGATAACGAGAATATCCGAGTTGGATCCAGATGAAGATAGTCTTATGGATGATGATGATGACGATGAAGATGGTTAGTAAATTGTAAATTTTGTTTGTTAATTATTATTACAGTTTTTTCCTTTTTTGTTTCTTGAATTTCCTTAGAAGAATATTTGAGTTCTCAAGCATCATCGTGTACATCGGTAAGCACACCGCAGCGTTCACACTTTCCTCGAGGTATTATAAATCCAAATTACCCTGGTTTCCAGCATTTAGCACACACCTTGTCTGAGCACTATATCAGTCATCAATCTTCGGATCCCTACGACAGTGATCTTTCGGAATATGAAATGGAACTAAGTGTGGACAGTTTTGAATGCGAGTTCCTCGATGGTGGAAGTAGTTCTTTGGGAAGCAATATAATGCACAACAATAACAACAATCTCAATACTGTCATGGTGATCAATAATAATCTTATTGACAGCAATAAAACTGTCGTTGCCATGGATGACAGCCAAGATAATTTCAACAGACATCTGTCAAGAACAGATGATGTTGATGGTAGAGGTTTGACAGTTCTTCCTTTGATAAACGTCACTCAAAGTTACAGCGATACAAATCGTAACAACGCCACCAACAACACAACCATTACCACCACCGATGAGAAAGAGCCTAATAACCTGCAAACCTATTTGAAGCTTTACGATTCTACAACTCAACAACAGGAGAATGACGAACGCAGCAAAAGTTTGGAAATTGAAATTCCTCAAGACGATGGCAATTTTGGTTGTCCAACACCAGATATTCTCATAAAGAACTACGACAGCGAGCGTTATTGTCGTCGAGTGAAACCGGAAAATAGACCAGATCTACTACGGAATGTAAGTCCAAATCCACCAATGAAATGTCGTTTCGAAGCAGCTTTCATGGAGGACGAAGACAAACGACAGCAACAACAACGAATCACATCAGAACGTGATTCCCCACCTAATACACTTTGTACGGATAACAAGAGTGATATGGGTCGAGATGATATTTCACTGGGCTTGACTCCGGTGGATATTGTCGGTGATTTTGGTCAGGAGGTGGAACGCGAATTCGGACTCATCGTTAGTGGATATAATAGCCGGTTAGAGTTTGACAGCTATCCAACGGGGGCATTTTACTTGTATAATGTTGCAGAAGCCGAAAAGGTAATTTTTATTTTACCAACAATTTTAAAATTACTTAAGCCTAGGAATGGGTTATTTTTAAGTCTTGTCTTAATTCAGAATATAAAGTGACAATATAGTAAAAGAATGTTTACTGGAAGTATTTAGAGCTGGTAAGTTTAACTGAACTTACGGCTCTCGATCATAAGGGGTTTTTCATACTGAACATATTATTAATTAAGGGCCTTAATAATATTCTCTAAGCATATGCATTTATTCAACAAAACCTTTGACACATATTAAAATAATAGTAAATTATAATAACTTTAGAAGTACTAGTTAACGAATCTTATTTATTTATCAATATCAGGAAAATTCTTAGTGGCCAGTTATTGCTATCATTGGAACCAATCCGAACAATTTTTTGAATCGATATTTGGTTTTGTTTTCTTTTGATTAGAAAATCAATTTTTTAGCTTGAAATGTATTTTTTTAATTTTGCGGGCGGAAATTAATTTTCCTAAACAGCTGATACTTTTATGTTCAAAAGTGAAACAAATCCACTGGTTTGTGATCCAATTTCACACAATTCCAATGACAATGATTTCTGTCAGTAAAAATTTGTTGGTGAATTTCCATCAGGAAATTTTTTCGATGACAGAAATTTGAAATGACCGGTATAACCAACCTGTCAAAAAATTTCAATGACTCATTTCAATGATAACAATCAATGATAGCTATAACTGCCCCCATAAGCCGATGAAAATAGTTTTCCCCAAAGAGTGTCCAAAAGCATACCAAATGGCCTCCTGAAAGTGTATCAACACCGTTTCGAGAAGTCCCAACAGCGCCCTAATAGCGTCTCAATAGCTTTTCAAAAATGTTATAATATTGTTCCAATAGTGTTTCAATGAAATCCCAAATGGTGTCATTATAGAATCTCAATAGCGCCTTAATGGCATTTAATAGAATCCTTATTTATAATATTTAATGAAAGTAATTTCTCATTTTTATACAAGGAAATTCCCTACGATTGTATCTCTAAAGAGTCGGTTGTAAACCTTATTTTTTTGGCCTCAGAGCCTTCGCAGTTAATTTTCCATCAGCAGATGATGTTAAAATATTTGTTGGTAAACTGATCGAACCATAAATAAAGCGGTTTGACCTAGAGAAGTGATGTAATATGAATTTATCAAAAACCAGATATTTGTTTCCAAAATTAATCAAGTAGATTTGGAATACAAGAATATAAAGGTAACTGGGACCCACTGTACTTCTAAAGTAATGTACATTGAAACAAAGAACTGAAGATACTTAAAAATAAATATTTAACTAGAAGAATTTTATTTGATCTTTTACTGGAATCAATTGTAGGCCCTATTCTTCCTTAAATGTTTCCACAACTTGTTCGGGCATTGAAGGTTTGGGAAGAAGACTCAAAATTACAATTTTTTGTTTAGATGCGTATCCGAAATTTGTCCAAGTTTATTCGTCATTATATTTTTTTAAAGGGGAATACGTTTGTGTTTCTGAAATTTATTTGAGTGTACATTTAAACAAATATGATGATAATATGTATTTAAATAATCACTATTAACTTACTCTAAAAGTTTAGTTCCGACGTTGGGCTCCACTCTACAAAATTGTCATTATCTTGAATTATAGAACATATAACAATATTTTATTGATTGAAATACTTTTTCACCAACTAACAAACTTCCAAAATGGTGTTTGCAGTGATTTAAAAAAAAAAACTTATAATTTCTCTAAAACTTTGTGTACAAAAAATAAAATCTTGCATGATACTTTCTATAATATGTAATATTATGTATTTTTCTATTCAAAATGTTTGTAAAAATTATAAACTTTTTGTAGTTTTGAAGTTTAATAGTTTAATTATTATTAGAGTTTACATTATGTTTTAATTTTGTTACAATACATACATAATTTAAAATCAATATCGACAAAACTTTTGTAAATTGTTGAAAAATTGCTCCACACTCATCATCATTTGTTCACGATCAAAATAAAAACATTCTGATCATCTTTCATTACAAACAAAATTACAACATTTTATATGATAATAAACCTACTGTATATAGATGTCTGATGCATTACTCTCGAACGGCACCGAAGAGATACCAATTGGCAAATACACAACAGATGTAGACCTAGTGGATCTACATCAGACCTACCATCGATTGCCTAGTGAGACTCCTATTGGCGATGCTTTTATTCTAAATAAAGATCAAGACACTCGAATGGAAAGGGAAATACCATCAGAAAATGAAGATCACAGAACTTCAGATTGTATGATATCACAAAGTGGCCCAATATCCCAAAATAGTTGTATGAATTCCATTATTCCAGCCACTCAAAAACCAGCCACTTGTGATCGAAATCTGGATGAAGAAGAAGAAGAACAAAATGCATCACTTAGTCCGGAGCAAAAGATCATCCCAACAGCGATTGTGAAGCCCAAATATCAGAAATCGTCCTACGACGAGCGTCAGTTGCCTCCGATCGGTCTTGACTTTAGTATCAAATCGCGTGCTTGGTTCGATTGTCCGAGCGGCAGCAGTAGTAATAATACGCGTAGCACAAAGAAATCTCAAAACGATCGTAATAGTAAAATTTATAAGTCAGCGAAATTCGCCCGCAATAGCTCGAGTAATAATTCAACGTCGACATCGGCATCATCGTCGTCGGCGGCGAGTCGATTTGGTTTACCAGGTCGACGCATGGGCAATAATAACAAAGGAAAAATTGCCGTCGTGCAGCCAATGTTAAAGGATCCCGAAGAACATCACATGGATGACAATGGCGAGGACGACGACTACGACGAGGTTGAAGAGAAGCAAGTAATTGACATTAAACCAGTAGAACCGCATTGTACTCGATATAGTTTCGCTTCGTGGGCGGCCAGTCTTCGGGATTCGAAGCGATCGAATCAAAGAACTGACGAAGCAGGTGCAGATTCTTCAGGTAAAAGTAATAAAATAGTATCTTTTAGATGAAAACTGTTTGTTTTAAATTAAAGATTCCTTTTGTTTTTTTCTTTTCCTTTATGTTCTTTTGAAAAACCAAACAAAAAATACTATAAAACTATAGCATGCTTTGATGTTTACAATATTGAGACGGCCTTGCCGGAAATTGATTTAGATGCAATTGAAACACATTTAAAGAGGGCCAACGAGGAAGAGAGACGGGTAAGTTTTGTTATACTTTTAAAAATTGTAGATTCTATTGTATTCTACTTCTTATTGTAAATATTGTAAAATGTAATATGAGACTATTAGTGATATGGTTCTGTAAATTATGTAACTATTTTTAAAATTTTTTGTTTCAAGATTTTCTTTAAATTTAAATTGTTTCAATTGAACTTTAATACTATAAAAACTTACATTCTTTAAAAAGAAACATTCCAAGTTTTGAAAACTGCTTGTTTTTATCAGCATTTTTTTTTAATCAAGGGTAAAAACAGAATTTCGCTGAAATCAACCTACATTTTTTGTTATTTTCGCTTAATTCAAAAGAAAAACTGATTTTTTATTAAACTTTACATGCGATTTATTCTTGTGATCTCAAAAATGGTGGGAACCTAAAATTTTTTGATGAATTTAATCCACTAATTTTAAAAGTATATTTTTTCACGACAAGCGTTATGTACTTTTGGAGCATTTGTTAATTCAAGACAGGAGGCAGTGTCCGTAAAAACAAAAAATAGTTCTGTTAATAAACTTGAAACTTAACTAACTGACGTGACACTTTTACACAATAACCATTGCGACACGGGCACTATTTCATTGCATACACACATTTTTTTGTTGCATTGGTGAAGTTTTTTTAAAGACGTGTGGTTTTCAATCTGGCAATACTTTCTTCGGAGTTATTCTTTTTGACAGCTGTCACTTGATTTAGTTTCTCAGTCCGGTTTGCCATTTTATAATAAATATGTAGATTTACTCCTGAAACACACTTTATAAAGATCAAGGTCTTTATCTGACTCAGCCACAAATGGCGAAGTATGTTAACATTTGTCTAAAGAGAGACAATTTTAATAACAAAATTGTGTTTTTTTAAGCAAATAGAACATAATTTTTATTTAGTTATTCTCATATCAACGCGTAAAATTTAATGCTTCGAAAACCCAATGCTGCCTTGTATCGTAAAAACGAAATATACCCGCCTTGTCATTATCCATGGATGGCACCTGCATCAAACGGACATCGCGATATTCTCGGTACGTGTATCACCAATCAACTCTTGTGGAACGATCACATACGCGATGTAGCCAAAAATACTGCAAGTAGTTTGGGTTTCCTAAGGTGATGCAAGAAGTTTTTATCCACCTCTGATCTGACTGTTATCTACAAGACATCTATACGTACAAAAGCTTACTTAAGCCTCTTGGGCAGAATTGAACGTAGAGAATTTAGATTGATTGGTAATAATATCATCTTTGGATCATTTACGTCGCGTTGCTTGAAAATAGTCGAAAAGATTCCTGTCTAACCCATTTTTGCCGTTATTTAAATGGTTTTTGTTGTGCCCGTGGCATGGTGGTTAGTGCGTTGGACTGCCATGCTAGAGGTCTTGGGTTCAATCGCTGCCTGTGCCATTTAAAGTTTTTTTCACGGAGATACAGAGATTCGTTCTTTACCCGTACTAAGCGAATGTGGAATGCCTTACCACACTCTGTCTTTCAAAGTCATTGCAATATTCAGAAATTCAAAACCAATGTGCAACGACACCTCCTTTTAAACCCTTTCTCCCTTTCCTAATGCTCTGCATCTCTGGGTAGTAATATCCTCTAAGTGTGTGCTTATTATAAAAAATTAAAAGTATGTAAGGTTTCTTTAAAAAAGAATTTGATTTATTTTATCTAAAAGCATGACCATACGAAAAATGTCAGAATTAAAGGTCTTATAAATTAAGAATGAACACTCAAGCTCATGTTTCCCCGAGCTGAAAGTGAAAAAAGATAACAAATTCTTTGAAGAGAATCTAGAACAGTTTAAATAGAGGGAGATATTTTTGAATTTTTTTCAAACTCTTTGATTAATCTGTGAAACTTGCAGGTGTAGTTTTATTTTCAATTTGCCAACAGAACTACAGAAAATCGATGCCTCTTATTTTGTTTATACTTTTTACTGGGCAAATTTACCCCCCAGAAAATTCGAAATTAACTGTTCGGAACACGTTTAAAACCTTTTAAAAGTGTCCTTATAGGAAATAAAAGATTGAATGCTTCTTCATTAAACCCGTTTAGCCCCACATCTTTTAGAAGTCTCTTTTAAAAATCGAATCAAGTCAAACTTATTTAAATACGAAAAGATAGATACAAATAATTAAAGTTCGTACGAAACTTTGGGGATATTTTATGAAACAAGAAGCTTTTAATTCATTGTTTGAAAAAAGTTTTATTAGTTATTGTTACCGGTCTAATGACATGCTTATCCAACCAAATGCTTTGTTAATATTTTCTTGACAATCAAGTTTCATCAACTTTTTCTTTATAATTATCTCACAAAAGAAAAGCAATATAAATCATAATTGGCTATATACACCAACTCTTCTTGAAATTTCATTGATATCGAGATGACAAGTTCATATACAAAATCACGGATGCATCATCAAGCAACAAATACAAATTTATTAAATTTAATTATCAACTTTCATTCAAGATTTAACAAACCAATAAGTTGGCGTCAAATTTCAAGCTATATAATTTAAAAATTGAATTGCATCTTAGTAATTTTTTTTTTTTTAATTTCATACTTTTATGAACTCGACTCGTATTCGTCGACCGTCAGTAACCGCATTAATCTGCACACTTCATGTTAGTTTATATTTTTTTTCGAGTACAAAAATTCATTCATCCTCCGCATCCGGAGGAGGACTGATAATGTTGATGATGGTGTACCTATATAGAGTTAAGCTAGAGTAACTAACAAACTTAAAAGCCTCAAAATTGTCTTTTTTTGATCCAAACCATACACTTTCATCATCATACTATTACGAAGTTTATGTGAATTCATCGTCTCGTCGTCCCACAGTAGATACTCGTATATTTACCTCGATTCAACTTCAATTCGTACATAGATAGATGCATATACAAGTCGCAGTAATAAATGTCTTCTATTTGAATAGCAGACCTGGTAATTGTATATAACTAACTTCGTTATTATGATTACGGTGTTCGTAGTCGTATATATGTATGTATTTATATATTATTCCCTTAAGCTATTCTACAAGTCATATTCATCATCTCTTGATTAAAGTCTGTTTTTTTTTTTTTTGTTAATTTTATTTCCACAAACCACCTTTTCAACTCCCCAAAGTCTAAACACAGTTTGGGATGTAGAGTTACATTTTTAAATGGAGTTTTCTTATTTCAATTGATTTTGAATTAAAATCTTATGTGCCACATTTTCAATTTTTATTCGGATTTTGATACTTCAGATAATCGAAATCAAATTTTTTTATACGGATAGTTTATATTATGTCGAACCTCATCGGACATCCAACACCATCCAAATATCCTATATCAAAAGTATTAAAATACTTTAAAGCACTTTAAAGCCCGAATTTCTGCTTTTACGAAAGTCATAACATTCGATGCAAAATTCGAAATGTTTCGAATCTACATAACTGGGTATCCGAAATCAAGATAGTTATATAAGAAAACAAGCGATTTTTGAGTCACTATATTATGACATTTGATTTGTCCGTCTGTCTCTAAAACGGAACCCCCATAGAACCATTATTTCGTTTTAAATTCTCTTAAGAACTCATGAACCAGTTTCAATATATTTTCTTATGCATAAGATATTATATTGTCTTAATAATATTGAATTATCAAAAATGTCAATATTGTAGTTTCGGATTTAAAAAAAAGTACTTGAATCTTTTTTTTTCAAAATTCGATATCTCAAAAACGAGTCAACATTTTTTGACGAAAATCAAATCTAAGTAAGGTCTAAACAACTTTATACCAACAATACGAGTATTTAAAAAAAATTGAATAATTTTATATTTAAAAAGTTAATTTAAAAAAAGTGCTCTTACGATTTTCAAACAAAAATTTTTTAAAGACAAACTTAATTTGCAGATATATTTTTAAAGCTTAAATTATAATATCGTTCATGCGATACATTCGTGCATTTTATTTTCTGTTGCAAAAACAACACAACGCATTTTTAAGGGACTAAGATATCTTGAATTTGAATATCGACTTCAAATTTGTCTATCACATCAGGTATTTAAAAATATGCCCCTTTGAAAATGCTTAATACAACATAAACCGGGGTTTCTAAGGCTTAGTTAAAACTCAACATTTCGCTTAAAAATAAATGATGATTTTGCAAAAGTTCAAATCTTTTTCTTTTAGATACAGTTAAAATCATTTTAGTATCTTACATAGTTCCTATAAATTCTTATGAATTATGAGTCTTTATTTGACTCTATATGAAGATTTGAGCATTTTGAGATTTGGTTTTGAAAAATATGTTTTAGAGTTTGAGTGCGAACTTTCATTTTAACTATTTAGTCAAGTTTTAAAAATACCATTTTTCAACATTATTTTCATATTGCAAAATATATTTTAAGAACTTGATTTGAAGGAATTGTTTAGACGACGGATTCGTTACAAGAATACAAAATTACTTTCAATCTGTTGAAAACCGATTTAGCACAAATGATTCAGCTTTTCTTTAAAATTATTTTTAGACACGTGAAATCTAAAAACTTATGAAGACTTTTTAAAAATCTTATGAATTTCTATAAATATTTCAACTGAATATCGAAGAAAAGGATTATATATTTAGAAAAATATCACGTATTTAATAGAAACAAGCTACTTCATGAATTTAGATAGCCTCAAAAAGCCTTGTGTATGTGTTTTTTTTTTTTTTTTTTTGAATTTAAAAAATTAATATCTCAAAAACCTTTAGTAATTTTGAAGACGGATTTGAATTAAGTCTGTTAAAATTGATTGAAAAAGTTGAATTTAATAAAAATTAAATAAATTAGGTAGCGCAACAGTAAAACTTCCCCCATTTTGTTGTGCGCGTAATGTTGAGGGGACCTACAGTTTTAAGCCGAATCCGATAGGCCAATTTAAGAAAGCACTTTTCATTACAAGAATTACTCTTGGAGGATATGTCAATTCCTCGCAAGAGGCAGTACCCGTAAAAAAACATTTTAGATGGCACAAACAGGGTTTGAGCTCGAGACCTCTAGCATTACAGTCCAACACACTAACCATTAATACACGGGTGTAATTTTATTGCCAGGACCAAAACCTTGTCGACTATTTTAAGCAAAATTATAGAACATGGGGCTCAAAAAAAAAACACTAAAAATTATTGTTCAAAAGTTGTCACTATTTTATGCGTACATATACATGGGCTGTCAGTGTAATTGAGCTTCACTTGTTTTTTTTTAACATTTTTAAGAATCTATTGATTTTCAAATAGCGTCGGATCAAAACATCAAAAATAAACACGATATGGTTTATAGTACACCTATAATTCTTAATTTCAAATAATTTTGACCTGGGGCTTGACTATGCGATGACAAACATTGCAACTTAACACCACAGACTATAGCCTTTAACTTGGCTAAGCTATAATACTACACTATACTATACTTCCGAACTAGGTACAGGTTTTGTTTTTTTTTTTTTCGGTTAAAGATTTTTCACAAGCCCACTGTTGTCTACTCTGTATAGAGATAGAGACTCACGATTCACAAAAACTTCAACCCAACTCCAGTCTGTCTACAGGTGTTCACCACGAACCACGATCCACGAACGGAGTTTGCATCCGGACCTCTTCCGCCGCGCTCCATACCAGTGCATGTTTATTTATCTATATTATATTTCCCGCCATATATTGCCTCCGCAGTAAATGTACTTTCAATTTATTACCGTTGTTTTGATTTTATACCAGTTTTTCTTTTTTATATTTTTAAATTCAATTTAACTTTACCGAATAAAAAAGAAAAAAACAGAGAACAAAACCTTGTAACTTGAAGTACAAATTAAGCTGTGGTAACTTTTGAATCACGAGGCTCAGGCTCACTTTGCCGCGGATTGGTTCATCAATTTTTGCCTGATTCAAAAAATCAGTCAGCTGCAACGGAGAGCCAACTCTTGGCGTGTTTGTGTTGTGTGTTTATTAGTTAAGCTTCAGTTGAATTTGACAGGTTACCTCACTTTTTGTTTTTTTTTGCGGTCAAAAGTCTTAATGGTTTTTCTAAACAAAACCCTACAACCTGCGTACCTAACCTACTGAAAACTTACTTTAAAAATAGTGTCATATTGTGCCTTAAAATACATCACGCACGCAATATTAAATTATACGTAAAGGTATTCCCTTGAAAGTAAAGTAACAAAGTATAGAACGATGGAAGTCGAACCACTTAGCTTAATAACACAATTTGATAAACGTCATTATAAAAAGGACTCACGCTTCGTCCTTGATTTGTATACCTTGTGCTATGATGAACACGAAAGTGTAGACACTGTGGAGCTATTTACATCGATCGTCAATAATACCGCTGCTGGAAATTGGAGTGAACAGGTTAGAATAAAAAAAATCTATACTCTTCGTACAAAATTTGATTAACCTACCTTACCTATCTCATACTATGTTCCTATAAACCTTTTTTTTCTTAAGGCCAAAACAAAAGATTGAACCGGTTTTTTATTTTATATTTTATTTTGGTACGGAGTATGGTACGTTTATTGTTTCTCAATGAACAAATGCGGTTTGTGGTTGGAATGTTTTGATTGCAATAATTACGGTAAAGTCGTTAACTTTATTGTTACTATAATTGTGTTTTTGATTTTTTGTTGTTGTTATCAAACTTTAATTGAGTGAAAGTGTGTATTAAAATATTATACTGGAGATACAAAATGAATGAGTCATATGGATGTGGTACAACTAGAAGATAAAAAGCAACAATTTAAAAAACTAGTTGCAGACGTACATAGTACATATGTACATACATGAATAGGGTTTTCCAATAAGAGGTTTCACTTTAAATAGACTGATATTTAGACAGCTGTTACGTTTGAAACTGTCATCGTTTGAAAGTTGAAACTATTTCACTACTTAAAAATGTGCCTGGTTATTTAGCATACGTTTCGACTTTTGGAAGGTACATGCCAAAGCACCACACTCCATTCATGCCCTCAAAAGTGTCATGAAGTTATCAAAGCCATACAGGCGCAATTGTGCAAATTGGTTAAAGGATGTAGTGCTGCAAACGTATAGTCGTGGCTCCTATTTGGCTGATATCGTTTTACATTATTACCTGCCGTGCCTTCCTATTTTTTAATGGAGTCAAAACATCAATTGACTTCTCTTAAAAAATACTAGTTATTATAAAAATAGCGAAATGATACCTTTTATTGGAAAGCCCTGTATTTTAGAAACACACTCATATTTATTTTTATGGGACAATAACTTGTTGAATGCAATTTGGTTTAAGTATACGTATACGACAACTTTTATGGGTACAACACATATGTATATACAGCTTTTTACGATGTACCTTTAACTCTTCTTTGTTGCAATAATTTGTTAGCAGATTTTAAGACGAAATTTAAGACTGCAACAAGACTGTATGAAACAAGAAGAGTGGGTGTTAGACGTGTGCAATTCTTTTTTGATTGAGTTTTTAAGTTCTTATACTCCCACTTGTAAATACAGTTTAAAATGAAGTTAAATTTAGAAAAGTCTTAAAATTTCCAGCTATAAATTGAAAATCTAGGTTTAAGAGACATGCCCAGGGTTCAAAGAAAGTATTTTTGTTTCGGGTACTTAACACTAATTTATGTAGACTTTGAAGAGTATAAGTAACCTCGTTATTTAACTTTTTAACTAAATACGAAATAATTTTTAGTTAACTTGTTTTGCAAATTAACAAAGAAGAAAAAAAAATATAACAATAATTTACATAAATAAACAATAAACATACATAAACTTAATTTTGATAATAAAGACGCAAAACTTTTTTTTTAATTAAAAGTTGAAAATTTGTATTTATTTATTTTTTGTTAATTCACATATAAATTTTATGTAAATATTAGCAAGTTCATTTGGGAAATTTGCAATATTTGTTTTTAGTATTAAGTTCGGTAAATGGACTTTTTAAATGGTTATTTAAAATAAATTTAAATTCAGATTCAGTAATCGGAAAGATGAAATAACTGAAATCATTTTACAAAAAGTTAAAGAAATTAAGTGCAAAATATAATTCAGTTGCAATACTAGAAATTATCTTAGGTCACATTAAAGAAAAGTTTAGAGTTTTGATAGGAATTAAGTTTGTTCCAATTAGCAAAAGATAGATTTGTAAGTCACTAGGCCTTAGTTCTCAACGGACTGTTGCGCCATCTTATTTATTTTATTTATAGTTACGGCTATCTATGGTCTTCATCATTGAAACCAATTATTGGAATTTGACAGTTTGGTTATAACATTTGTTTTAAATTATTGGGTAAATATTTCCTGATTAGAATCAAGCATTTATTGATTAGAATCAAGTATTTTAGGGTAGAGTTAGGGGCCAGCTATCATTGAAATCAATCCGAAAAAGATGTTTTATAGATATTTGACGGTGTTTTTCTTTGGTTAGAAATAAGAATTATATACTGATCGATCAGAAATTACACAACAAATTTTTTTTGAGAAAGTTTAATTGCGAAATTATTGTTCGATAAAAAAACATTTTTCTATTTTTCGGACCGTAAATCATTTTCCTTGACAACTGAAACGAATCGTTTCACTGATTTGTGTTTCAATTTCACTCAATTCCAATGAAAAATTTCTGTCAAAATAATGTAATCAGGACATTTTTTTCAATGGCAGAAATTTTAATGATCGCTATAAACGACCTGCCAAAATTCTAATGATTGGTTTCAATGATGAAAACCAAATATACATAATTTGCCCCTTAATCATTAAAAGTAAAATAGACAGCTTTATGTATGCACTCTTCCAAATTATTTATAATGCTGACAGGTGGAAATACAAAGAAAATGGAACGTTTTCAGTGGAACGATTATGTTCCGAAATGTGAAATCAACATCAGCTATTCATTGAAAACGATTGCATCATTGAAAAATTAAAAATGAAGTTAAAGAAAAGTTCTGGGTTAAGTTATGTATTTTTTAGTCAAAAAAATCTACAACTGATCAGTTTCATTTTGACCCCAAAAAAAGGGTGATTTTTTAAAAGCTATAGGAAAGTTTTTCAAAAAAAAAAAACACATACAATTCAGAAAAATGAAATGAAATCTTTATTTGAATCGATAGTACGGTCCATATAATTTAATGTTTGAAGATTATTTCATGCAAATGTTGACCTGGACTGCGCCTTAAATGGTCCATCCGCTTAGTCCAATTTTGGCCGAAATGTTGGAAAGAGTATGTTCCAACATTTCGGCCGGTATCTCACTAATAAATGCTTCAATGTTGTCTTCCAATGCGTCAATTGAAGCGGGCTTGTCTGTATAGACATGTGCTTTAACATAGCCTAAAAGCGTTAAATCGCACGATCTAGGCGGCCAATTGACCGGTCCCACGTGAAATAAAATGTTCACCGAACTCGCCTCTCAATAAGTCCATTGTTGTACGGTCCAATGATGCCACCAGCCCATAAACCGTACCATAAGCTGACCATAAAAGGGAAGAAGCGCGCGATTAACTTTCTTAACAGAGTACGCATTTTGATAGTAAAATTCAATAATTTGCAAACGTTGTTCGTTTGTAAGACGATTCATGGTTAAATTATAGACCAAACTGAAGATGTTTGACAGTGAAACAAAACACGAAACGTGCGTCAGCTGTTTAAACCAGTGTTGCCAAAAAGATAATAGCTAAAAAATCACCCTCTATTACAAATTGTAAGCTCTTAATTGCTTTTAAATCTCAAAATTAAATTTTCAATTATGAAAACCAATGATAGCTAGCATACATGTTTTCGAAGAATGCATTTTATGTACTAAATAATGAACACTTTTCCAATGTTCAATATTTTTAAAAAACGTTGTTTCCAAAAAATGCAATTAACATTTGTTTCTCCAATAAATCAACTATCTTCAAGTTAATTGGTTTAAATCAGTAACCTCAAAAATTAACGTGGAACCCGAAAGTTGTAGAACATTTTTTGTGTTGTGTTTTTCTGAAGAAGGAAAATCTATATATACATATGTATATATGACTGTCTTCTGTTCCATTTCTTTAATATAGAATTCCTACTTAAAATAGAACCACTTCCTTTAAATTTATGCGCAACATTCTTACAAAAAGCATTTACTGAGATATTCGGTACCTAGTTGTTTCTTTACCTACCTTTTTCTATAGATGTTCTGAAAACATCTGTTGCAAGGAAACTCCTCCATAATAAATCTATGTAATTGATTATTTTCATAGACTATTAATCTATGTACCTATGTACATATAGATACATAGGTACCTGCATCTTGAAGATTTTCCGGAAATCCTTTAGATTTTCTGATTCTTAATATAACAGAGAACCTACAGATTAAAAAAATATATAATTCAACATCTTCGTTTACATCACGTCAGGTCAACTTTCATCAGCTGATCTTCCAAATAAATGTTACCATATTTGTATTCCTTCAATATTGTTTTTAAAGAAAAAGAATATCAACTTTATATTCAACGAATATTTCAGACATAAAAGGTCTGCCTGATTCTATTTTTAAATATCAGTGCATCTTATCGTTCTTTCTCTTTGATGATTGTTTGTTATACTGAATGGGAATTTCACCAAGAAAAAAGATTTTTCAAAAATGACAACACAGTAACAACGATTTTTTAAGAAAAGTATACAAAAGTGTAGAATATTTCAAATATTTCTCATACTGCACGAAAAATTCAAAATTCCTTAGTTTTGTACAGAATTATTTTATTTAAATTGTTGCTCCAAATTTTGTCTATAATAAGACAGTCATACCTCTTTAAGGAGTCTTTTTCCCAAGGACTTTTTACTCTAAAATAAAAACGATGTCAATCGACAACTTATTTTCTTGGTTTCAAAGCTTTTGAGCAAAAGCTGACAAAATTTTGTTAATACCAACAAAAATTTCAAAATTTTAACCAACTTGTATATCTAAAGAAAATATTTCGAAATATTAATCCTTGGTTTCTAAATCTAATATATTTAAAAAATACTAAAATAGCCCAATTGGTTATTTTTACCAACTGTCATTTTGACAGCAATATTTGTCAGAAAATTTCGTGTTATTTCGTGTCATTTAACATTATGATTATTGCAATACCTAAGCTTCGAGCCCCAATAATACATGTGTAATAGAACATCTAAAATTCACCTTACCTACGTTAGATTTATGAAGAAAAAAAGGATCAGCTGCCTGATGTTCAACATTTTCCAAGTACCTATGCTACGTACCTTCATCACAATCACAATGTTGTAATTGAACACCACTTTTTGGAAGAATTATCAAAAAAAAAAGAAGCAAGAACGTACCTAGGGGACAAAACCCTCTTCCTTGCTTAGTTCGTCTGCTTTATAACACAACCTTATCTTGCATCTGAAGCTGAACTAACAAAATAAAAAAAAAAAAAACTCTGCCACATGTGTCGATTTGTTGAATGGATTTTGGTGGTTGAATTGGTAGGCAATAAATGAAGAACTCACAGTGGACTTGAAAACGATCATGAACGAAACGTTGTGATGTTTTTTTTAAAGAAGCAGTAGGTTAGGAACAATGTTCTTGTTCATGTTATATTTACTAAAATTGATAACGACTGTAATACGCATTCAAAAAAAAAAAAAAATTCGAAAAGGACATGGATTGAATTTTCTATACGTGAACGTGACAATGCAGCTCAGTATAAAGTCGGCAGTAACTCAGTACAACGACGTACGTCACAGGAATAAGTTTAAAGACCGCGATTTTCGGTTTTATTTTGTTATTTAAATTTAATTCGTGTCCATAATATATACAAACATAAACATAAAATGTTTGATCGTTTATTTTTTAGTTTTAAATCAAAATTCCTTACGAATATAAATACAAGTCTATTTTTCAATTATGATAGATGTGCAAAATCCGAATATGATTGCATTGATGGAATGTTTCCGCGGGTTTATCGACAAAAAATACCAACTGTCGAAATGACTATGTTTAATAGTGATGTGCATTTGATAGAACCAGAATTTTTAAGTGATATTGTTGATAAATTCGATAGGGTCATAAATGTCAATATTCATGATACAAAAAGATATAGTGTGAGTTTTCTGAAATAAAATCCCTTTTCATTTCCAAACTACATAATTTAAATATACATACATATATATATATATATTAAAAATAAAAAATGGCGCAATTTTTAGTTGAAATTTAGAGATGCTAAATATTTTTAAATGTCAAATCCTATGAAAAAAGAGGTGATTTTTAAACCAGTTTAGAACTTTGAAACTCAAAATGAATATTTTGTAAATGGGGTTTTTCGATTTCAATTATAAGCCTCAATTGTCAGTGAACAAAAACCTTTCGATGATCACAGTGATTTAAAATAGAAAATATACAAATTTCAAATGTTCTATTGGTCACATAAAATTAATGAATTTGTAATAAACACAAAATTAAATTTTATTTCGTTTCCAATAAAACGTGATTAAAAATACGTTTGAAGTTGGGTTTGTGTTTAATAAAACAAGTCGCATCAGTAAAATTGATTTACACAAACTTTCTTAGGTGTAAGTTTCACAAAAATTAGATCTGATGAAGTCAGTGTTTTGAACAATTTCAATAAAAATTTAATTATTTGTTTTACCAATGGAATAACCAATAAATTTTCCAATGAAAAACTAAATATTTTAACGCTTCTACATTTCGGATCAACTGTCATTATATTCGACAGAAATAATTCAAGTACAAAAATTAAATGTCAAAAAAAATATAAAACCCATAAGTCTAGTTCTCAACAGTTTTAGTTATTCAGTAAATTGAACATTTTGGATCAACTGTCATTATATTCAACAAGACTAAAACAAGTAAAACAATTAGCTGTCAGCTGTCACCTTTCAAAAAAATATAAAATCCATAAGTCTAGTTCTCAACAGTTTTAGTTATTCAGTAAATTCAACATTTTGGATCAACTGTCATTATATTCAACAAGACTAAAACAAGTACAATAATTAGCTGTCAGCTGTGACCTTTCAAAAAAATGTAAAATCCATAAGTCTAGTTCTCAACAGTTGTAAATATTCAGTAAAATCAACATTTTGGATCAACTGTCATTATATTAATCAGGACCAAATCAAATACAAAAATTAACTGTCAGCTGTTAACTGTCAAAAAATTAAAGAATCCAAAAGTTTAATTCTTAAAACTTGTATTTATTGACTAAATTTTGATTGATTATTGACATTAAACTAGAGCCTTACAGCACTGTAAACAAACAGACTTTAGCATAAAGTTGAAATATGTTTAAAACTAAAAAGAAAATTTCTAAATTAAGTAGTAACTGACTTCTTTCCCATATAATTTCGAACGTGTTTAACTTCAGCTTTTTTAAAAAATAAACAATAATTTTAAAATTTCTTTTAATTGTATGCACTTTAATTGATGTGCTTTTGTAAATTGTATTTATTTCACGAAATAATTAAACTTTTGTCATTAAAGGCACTATGAACAATATTAGTATCAAAATAAAAGCTTATAATTAAAATTTGACTTCTAATGATTTTGTTTTTGTTATTTTCCTTACAGAGACGAAATGATCGTGAAGAAATTCGTCGACGACTTGCTATGGGTGCTGAAGATGATTATTTTAGTAAATTAGTCAGTAATAATGTAAGACCAGGACGAAAGCCAAGTCTACAATCACGTTTGAAAAATGGTAAGTAATTAAAAAAATTTCCCTTGAAACGACAGGGTTACCAAATGATATATTAAGTGAAAAGTTTTAGATTTAATGTATGGTACTCTTATGTTAATTTGTTTGGACACATCAGCCGAAAGCCCAAGGCGCGCCTGCTGATTTTGTATTAATTTGTACATTTATTGTTAAAATAATAAATAATAATAATAATTATTATTATTTGGACAATACGTATGAACGGAATTTGGGTTATTTCTTTAAATTTACATACATTTTTCAACACTTTTTAACATGATTGTGAGTGCTATGCTTTAGAGAAACATACATATGTATAATTCAAGAAGTGGAAATTCGTTTCAACAAGAATTAAAATATTTAATTTCGAAAAAAGTGTTATTTTTTAATAAAAATAACACTCAGAATTTACAAAAATTCTTCTTTTAAAGATCGAGCCAAAAAATACCGACGAAAAGTATTCAAAAATTATGCAAAACGATTACATTAAAAATTATAATTTGGCAACCCTTATTAAAGTTAAAGTACTTCAAAATAAGGGTTTGTACAATCATAATGAGGGTGATATTGGATTTCCTGTTCTGATTTAATAACAGTTATTTCTATAGAGGGTAGTTATGTACGTATGCACATATGTACTATACTGTACAGTACACCTATTGTTATTTAATTCAATTGGTACTTAAACAATTTTTGGTTATTAAAATAAGGGAAGATTAGAGGAAGTATAATGTTCATAAATCAATAAATTACACACATTTGAAATGTTATTAAAGGGGCACTTATAAATATGGTGAATAAATTGAACTATATACTTTATCGCGCCATGCCCATGACATTGTTCTATATTTTTTTGAAGTGGTTTTCATTATGAATATAAATCATATGTGTTAATAGGTTAAAAGAAGTAGTTTTTTAAATTAAGATCAATTGATAAGTCCGAAAAATTAACAAAATTATGATAAAAATGACAAATATTAGTTTGGCCCTGAGCTGATAGTGTTAATTTCATTTAAGTTATTTAAATGTACTATAAATTAATACTGCCTACTCTACACATAAAAAAACGTATTAAGGAAATTACACAAATGACATTTTAACTAAAGACAGTGAGACCAAGATTGAAGAACAAACCAATGAAATGGTGTGACGCTAGGTTTCAGATGTTAATTCATCTTTCAAATACCCGTGCTTATGTTTTTCGGTAATGGAAGGGCACCAATGCTTTATCAGTGACCAGGCCGTTGCCGTTAGTTTTATATTTATAATTCTAAAGCTTCTTTCACACATGAGGTCTTGGCCGTACGATTAAAATCCGTGGAATCACGTAGACCGTATACTGATACGAAGGCGGTCGCCGTATATTGCAGTCGTTGCATCAGACACTTGTTTTAAATCGACCTCATGGGAAAAATCCATCTCAGTCCATTGTGGAAGCTTCAGCAAAACTCTTTTAATTGTTTTCCAGAAATGTACTTAGTATTCCAAAATTTGAATCGTTTGCTGACTAGTTAAATACTATAAGTAATAGTAATAGTAAAACTAATAGAACATCGGATCTTAGAGCTAAAGAGTGACAGTTCGTGAATACAAAATAAAGCAAACAAACCTTTTCATCTGGGAAATGAAATTTTTAAATGTGAGTAATTCGAAAACCATATCAATTAAGCAAAATACTAAAAGCTTAAGTAGCCCATGCATTATTTTTACTTTAGTAAAATGTTAAGTGATATTAACATCATAAAATTGGTTAAAATTTTATGACCATATCTTTATTTTTACATGGCAAGTTTTGCATTCGTAAAGTCGATAAAAATGGGTCCCGCAATTTGTTCATCTGCCCTGCCCAAACCATTGAGTCGATTGAGTTCAAAATTGGAAGTTTATACACATTTTTTGGTAAAAATCGAAAATTCGAATTTTCTCAAAAATTAACATTTTCTTTACAATTTTTCTCTTAACCCGGCTTCTTTCAAGAAAACTTATATTTTGTTTTTAAGTTTTCTGAAGAACTATTGAACCGATTTCTATAATTTTCTGAACTGGATTAAAAAAAAATCCTTTTTTTTTTCATAATTCGATATCTCAAAAACGGGTGAATATTTTTAAATGAAAATTAAATACAAAACGTAAATTAATAAGCTCTTAAAAACTGCATACTACAAAAAATTTTAAACTTAAATTAAGAAACTTTTTTCGACACAAAATTAATTTAAAATAAACCGCTCCAACGATTATCGAAAAAAATAATAAATAAAGAATTTTTTTATTTATGAAGACAAACTCATTCTATTAGTACATTTTTAAATTTTAAGTTATACTTGTAAACAGAGTCTTTGGAAACATACAGGATCAAGTTCGTGCGATCCAGTCTTGCACTTTATTTGTATACGGAATACCTTTTTTTCAAAATTGTGCAGAAAGGACTTTAACAATATGTTGGTTGGTCCTAAAATAGCTATCGAACAAATATTGCTATATTACATTTTTTTCGACTAATATTAATTTTGTTTTTTGTTTCGAGTAACTTTAGAAATAAAATGCATGACTGGATCACCCGAACTTGCTCTTCTATTCTTAAAAAATCGTTAAAGCGTTAATTAATTTGTTATTTTCAGTCTTAAAAAAGTGAAAAAAATTCCTTACGCTAATCGGCTCAAAATCTTAATTTCCAAATTTAAAGTCAATCGACCCAATGGTCTGGGATGTAGGGACGAGGACAGACCCACTTTTTTCGACTCCTCTACCATCGTAATGTCATGTTCGACTAAAATCTCGATATCAAATTTTTTACTAACTCAATACTTGCCATATAGTTCCTATTAGTCGCAAGTAAAAAATCACGGACCTTGAAACATCGATATGTCAAAAAATTTAATTTGACAGATCGGAGCCATTACAATAACTTTCAATTCACAGTTCATAATTGTATTGTGATTACGTATAACAATTTGAATATCGTAACATTTTAATTGCTGACGTCAAATTATTTACAAAAATTAATCCAAAATTGGGAACTTCTTAAATCATCAATAAGATGTGTTGTCAGCCTAAAGTAAGAATTTTTAGAACAAATCCATTATGCCAAGGTGAATTCTGAATATGTTTGCTAAAAACAAATCTTTTTCACCTCGTCGTTATTGTTGTTGCACCATCTCACATTTATTCATAAACATCACACAAAATTGCAAAAACAACAATGTAAACAAATGGGTTTTGGAGGGAATTAGTTTTCTCAAAGTGTGATAATAAATATTAATATATAGAAATAGATCTCTAAACAATTTACAAAATTGGTTTATTTTAAGATCACTTATTAACAATGGACATGATAAATTTTGTAAGTAAAATGTTTTTTTGTTTTTGTTTTTTAGGTAAAAATCTACAAATCTGCTTCACAAACGAAGCATCATCGGACACAGAAAGTCATAGTTCCGATTCAGAGACATGCCCTAAGCTTTCTCGTATGGTTGCCCGCAATACCAGGACTGAAGCTCCAAAATTCTTTTCGTCAATAGATGTTCCCGATCATCCCTATAATTCAAATCCCCTTTCTGTTAGTTGTACAAATAATATTAATAATAATACAAACAAATCAACAACACAAAAATCAGCCAATGTGCCACAAACCGATGCTGCAGACAAAGAATGTGATTTCTTTACAAGGCAGGCGCGCCTTCAAATTGAGGCTCGTATGGCCTTGTCACAGGCTAAAGATATGGCTCACATGCAAATGGAGGTAAGTTAAATACAAAGTTAAAATTTTTACTTAGAATATTTAATTTTGTTTTGCTATTTTCTTTCAAGTTGGATCGACAAAAACAACGCCTATCACCAATTACCGGAATCATTCGTGGATCTCTAGAGAAAGTCGGTGTAATAATGGCTCCAGAAAAACGCCGCGTCTCACGACAAATGCTGACCGACATGAATATCGCTCAATTGCAAATTATTGTCAATGAACTGCACACACAAATCGAGGATCTAAATGATTCTCTTGTACATTATTTAATGGAACGCGACGAGCTGCATATGGGACAAGATTCAATGTTAGTTGATATTGAAGACATTTCAAGATTTCTGTAAGTTCAAAAATATAACACAATTCATTAAAGTTCCATAAATTAATTTATATTTCTTTTTCTTCCTTTTAAAATAGAAGCGCAAAGGAACTGGAGGATGAGCGTTAGGAACTTCTTGATGTTAAAAAAATACACTGTGAAAACCAGCAAGATATTTATATATATATATTTCGAAATCATCACTAAAAAAATCTTATCAGTAAAATAAAATGTTAAAAATTTAAACACCGTAAAAATGATATATTATATCTAAAGCAAAAATATTTTAAAAAATATTGTTAATTGAGAATAATTCAAAGAAGCAATGATAAAAATCTGTTAACAATTTTTTTCCTCCTGAAATATATACACTCAAAAAAAAAAGTAATTAAACAAAATAAAAATAGATAACATTTTACTCAAAAAATAAAAAAAAAATCTAGTCAACAAATTAAGAAAAAACAATAATAATATTGTTATCTCTCTCTTTTTCTACAATTATCATATATAATGTTACCTACAATAAAAAAATATTTCACAATTCTATATATTTAAAATTTTATTGTATTATACACATACACACACTCAATACACACAACACATTCATACATAATTTCACAAATTAAAACATAAACAAAATTCTTAAAATGTAGGTAATATTTATAAAACAAAGTTTGTTCTTTACAATAATTCGGTTGATGAAAATAATATTCCAGAAAAAATTACACAATTAAATTACTATTAAATTACAAAAAAAAAAACATTTCAAAAAATAAATCATAAAATGGCCTTGAGAAGTGAGTTTTGAGCCATTGTTTAAGCAAGAATATATAAACTTGCGTGGATAAATAAAATATATCATTCGTAATGAAAAAGCGAAAGCCTATATAATATTAAATATGTATTTAAACAATAAATTAAAAACCAAGAAGATATTGTAATCATATTATTGCAAATAATCAAATAATGTTAACAAAATTTTTAAATTCCTTAAACATTCGATAATTTGAATAAAATATAATAAAAAAAAATATTAAAATCTAGTACCAACTTTTTTTTACTGAGCTTAAAAATATGTAAAAGACTTTATATGATCTTAAAAGGGATTCTGAAGAAAAATTCAAAGTAAAGGTTTTAAGGTTCCAGTTATAGGTATCATTGGTTTTCAGCATTGAAACCAATTATTAGAATTTTTTGACAGGTTTATTATAACTTTCGTTAAAAATTTCTGGTATTGGATAAATATTTAATGATTATAAACAAACAATTGAGGTAAGATTTGATAAGTTGTAGACTTTTTTAAAGTAAAACTGACAGATGAGGAGAATACAAAGAAAAAGGAACTCTTTTATTTTAACAATTATGTTCTGAAATGTTAAAGGTTCCGTGCTAGCCATAGTTTTGTTAACTTCAAATAGGAAGTTATTGTAATGGGTCCGATTTGTCAAATTGAAAATTTTGACATTTCTCGACGTTTCAAGGTCCCTAGAGTCGAAATAAAAGATTTTTAGAAAGATGTCTGTGCGTGCGTGTGTACGTACGTTGGTACGTCCGTACGTTGGTACGTCCGTACGTTTGTGACGTTTTTTTCGTCGTCCATAGCTCAAGAACCAGAAGAGATATCGACTTCAAATAAATGTTGTTATACAGATAATAAGACAGAAAGATGCAGAAAGGGCTCTCAAGAAAATTGCGTGGGTGGTTTTCTTTACCATAGCAGTTTAAAAAAAAGGTGAAAATTTTGGTTAACACTAAACATCTCATGAACCAATGACGCTAGAGACTTAAATTAAATTTTATATTGTATTTTGTAACGTGATACAAAACAAGTCAATTTTTGGAAAAAATCCAATCAACGGTTTTTTTTTTTTATAAATTAAAAAAACTGAAACAAAATTTGTCACCTCGAAAACTGTACGATTAAAATATGATTTCATCTCCAAAACAATTTTGTGCAACGAAGAATAATGTTTTTGACATCTGATAAAATTTTGAGAAAAATCTAATTGACAGTTTTTTTTATAAAAAATAAAAACCTAAAAAAACATTACTCAAAGTTGATAAAAATTGAATTTCGACTCAAATATCTTTTCAAACACTTGAGATTATGGCTTCAAACTTATTTTATCTTATAAGAAATATTATTTTCAATATTCGGAAAAATTTTGAGAAATATCTAATTGACAGTTTTTTTTACAAAACATAAAAACCTAAAAAAAATTAATAAAACTTGGTAAAAATTAACTTTCGACACAAATATCTTTTCAAAACTTTGAGATATTGGCTTTAAACTACTTTTATCTTACAAAAAATATTGTTGTCAACATTCAGTAAAATTTTGAGAAAAATCGAACCGACAGTTTTTTTACAAAAAACTAAAAACCTAAAAAAAAATTAACAAAAGTTGGTAAAAATTGATTTTCGACTCAAATATCTTTTCAAAAATTTGAGATTATGGTTTTCAACTAATTTTAACTTAAATATTGTTTCCAATATTAGGACAAATTTTAAAAAATCGAATTGACAGTTTTTTTTACAAAAAATATAAACCTAAAAAAAAAATGTTTTATCTTTCAAAATATATTGTTTTAACATTCAGTAAAATTTTGAAAAAAATCGAATTGACAGTTTTTTTACAAAAAATTAAAAACCTAAAAAAAAAACAATACTAAAACTTAGTAAAAATTTACTTTTGACTCAAATAGCTTTTCAAAAATTAAAACTATTGGCTTCAATCTTATTTTATTTCACAGAAAATATTATTTTCGATATTCAATATAAAATCTACAAAAAATAATACGCAAATTTGGTAAAAATTGATACATATACACAAACTTTTAAGCAAGACAAATCGACAGACGGGATGGGAAGTTATCAGTGTGGGTCGCATCCCAGACTCTTTTTTATAATTAAAACCGATCAGCTTTGTTATAGCTTTCATTGAACATTTCTTTAATTGGACGCAAATTTTCCGATTCAAATCCAGCATTTCCTGATTGAAATCAAGCGTTTGGGGTTAGATTTGATCATTGAAAGAAACTCTGACAGCATTGTATGCATGTATGTATAAGAACTTACATATATACAATGCTGACAGTTGGGAACACTAAGAAAATAGAACACTTTCAGTGAAACGATTTTGTTCCTAATTGTGAAATTTAAAACCAGCTGTTGAAAAATATTTTATTATTGAAAAAATAAAAATCAACAGAAGGAAAAGTTCTGAGTTAATTAAATTATTTTTTGTTTTAGTTAAACAATTATACAACTAATATATTTCATTTTAATACCAAACATTACAAATTTGACACTCTTGCTCGCTTTTAAATCTCAAAACGAAATGTTCAATGATGACAACCTATGATAGCAATAACTGCTTTTCAACGGTATACCTGCAATTGAATTTCATCAAAAAGACAAAAAGGGTATTGGTCTTCTTTTTAATTCAAATTTTCAACCCAACTAAATTTCAAAAATTTGAATTTTTATTTTTAAAAATGATTCTTTTTTAAAGTCTATAGAACCTAACCTATCAGCAAGAGCAAATCTATTAAACCAAGTGCATTTCTTTAATGTTGAGTGATTATTGAAATCAACCCCTTATTTATGAATAATGGAATATATTTGAAAGACTCAAAACTATTAATTTATTCACCGCGAGAGTTTAAAAATTCAATGGATTATCAAATGAACATATACATAAATCGGAGAAGATATTTAAAACAACTTGCTTTACATTTTTATATTTGTAATGACCTCCAAATGACCTTGAACTTAATTTTGTATTTGGTTTAATGTGAAAAGATCACAAAAACCAGTTTAATATTTTTTTTTTTGTCAATAATTTAAATTAAATGTAGGTAAGCTCACTTTAATGTGTTCGATTGAATAAAATTTTAATTTCCCTTTTATTAATTAAAATTCCGCACCTTATACAGGGTGGCGCACCAATTGTGCTACAATATGAAATTCAAATAACTTTTTTTTTTAATCGATGTATTTCATTTTTTTTTATTGGTTAGAAAATAAAATTTTATTTTAAATAGTTAGTTGTTTTTAAAGATTATAGACCGCAAATGACCTCCACGCTGCAGCACCTGGTCAAAAAATTATTCATTGCGGCCTGAAAAGTTGAAGTTGGGATCGCCTCAATTATTGTCAGTTTAATTCCTGGGCTTCGTTTTTTACACCTTGGGGGCCAGCGAAGAGTGGAGTTCCTAGAAATTAATTTGTTTGCGAATTTTTTGTTTAGCTCCGCCATAACTGGTCTGGCTATATGTGCAGTTGCTCCATCTTGCTGAAACCAAACGCTGTTGAATGGTATACGTCTTCGGCGCAGTTCTGGGTAAAAAAAACTCCTTCAACATCTTTAAATAACGGTCCCCATTGACAGTAACGGTTACACCGTTTTCTTCAAAGAAGTACGGCCCGACAATACACCTTGATGAAACTGCGCACCACACAGTGACTCGTTCTGGGTGCAGTTCCGTCTCATGGAGCATTTCTGGATTAGACTCATTCCATATACGGCAATTTTGCTTGTTTACATTGCCGTTAAGATCAAAATGGGCCTCATCAGACATGAACAAACAATAGATCAATGTGTTGTGTTCTTCGGCCATTGATATCATTTTTTGGCAAAATTCCAGTCGAACAGGAAAATCCTGAGGGTTTAACTTGCTAGTAATTTGGACTTTGTACGGAAACAAGTTTAAATCGTCATGAAGTATACGTTGTAATGACCGTCTACTAACTCCAATTTGCCCCGATAAGTTTCGGGTCGAAACGCTCGGATTGGCCTGTATTGCAGATGCTACTGCTGCGATTGTATCCTGAACCCGAACATTGGCATCTCGATGGTACGGCCTTCGTGCGATGCTTCCAGATTCGGCAAACATGTTTACAAACCTCATAATGGTCCATCTACTCGGGGGATTACCGCCAAACTCCCGCCTAAATTGCCTTTGGACGGAAATGACGGACTGCAAAGCATGGTACCGTTGCACTATCCAAATTCTTTTCTCCGTATCCCAAGCATCCATTTTTATAAATCTAAATAGTAACCTACAAAATAAAAAAAAATAAGCCGATTACTCACACAGAAAAAAAGTTATTACGTTTTATTTTTGTAGCACGATTCGTGCGCCACCCTGTATTTGAATTATTATAATTGTTACTTCAAATATCCAATGCGTATTTTTAGTTAAAAATAAAATTTAATTAAGAATGGAGATATGTTAAAAATATCATTATTGCTTTGAAGTTCGATCATAACATTTATGATTTATCACTAATGTTTTCCATGGTTACAATTGCAGCAACCAATTTTGAATAAGTCAGCTTGACTAAAACCGCAAATAAATTTGATAGAAACCACTGAGATCTTCTAACATCGTTTTAATGCCTAATTGTAGCCCCAAAGAACATTTAACAAAGCCCTATACGGAAACATGCACAGGAGTTACATCAAATAATCCAGGCAACTTTTCATCGGAATTTTGTGTACTCGTTTCGAAAATTATAACCAAGTATCATCACATATCATCAATGAAATGAGCAAAATTTAAAACGATTTAGAAAACTGTTAAATTTGTTTTAAAAGCTTACTGAACTAAAAACGTATGCACGTTTTGAACTGAATTCAAACAATTTAAACATTTTGCTAAAGTAAAAATCATGGAATGGCTACTTTAAATTTTAGTACCTAATTTAATAATAAATCTGCCCTTATCATAGACAAAATTATTTGCCATCTTTACTTAAAAGAGTCAATTTGTGCCTTGGTTTATACTGCGTGGGCTACATTTGTTTTGTTTGAAATTAAGAAAATGTTTTCGGAAGATGAAAATTTTTGAAACTCGACTTTGTGCAGAAAAGTACGCTATTTTAAGTCCCTAAAAAATTTCTTCGAAGAACTGGATGATGGAGATTTTTACTCTAGGAAAACATTTCACAAGGTAACCGAATTACAGATCGTAGATAAGCTTAGTTTTCGCCTGAATTACAAGTACTTGTATCACTACATTTTTATTTTTTGTGGAGAATTATGCTTTAGGCAAAAGAGGTTGTACCTATGTACAATTAACCTTATAAGAGCAGTAGATGGAATATAAATAAAAAAAAATGAAAGAAATATTTGTCACCTCGAAAATTTTACGGAAAAAAGTGATTTTATCTCGAAAACAATTTTGTACACCGAAGAATAACGTTTTGAACACCTGGTACAATTTTCAGAAAAATCGAATCGACAGTTTTATTATAAAAAATAAAAACTTAAAAAAAACATTACTCAAAGTTGGTAAAAATTGAATTTAGACTTAAATATCTTTTCGAAAATTAGAGATTATTGCTTCCAACTAATTTTATCTTATAAGAAATATTGTTTTCAACATTCGGTAAAATTTTGAGAAAAATCGAAAAGACAGTTTTTTTACAAAAAATAAAAACCTAAACCAAAAAATGAATAGAAGTTAGTAAAAATTGATTTTTGACTCAAATAAATTTTCAAAAATTTGAAACACTGGCCTTAAAATAATTTTATTTTTTAAAAAATATTGTTTTCAATATTCATTAATATTTTGAGAAAAATCGAATTGACAGTTTTTTTTACAAAAATCGATTTTTGACTTAAATATCTTTTTAAAACTTTGGCTTTAAACTAATTTTATCTTATGAGAAATATTGTTTTCAACATTCAGTAAAATTTTGACAAAAATTGAATTGTCAATTTTCTTACAAAAAATAAAAACTTACAAAAAATTAATAAAAGTTGGTAAAAATAGATTTTCGACTCAATTATCTTTTTTGAAACTAAAAATATTAGCTTCAAACTAAAATATAATTTTCGACATTCAGTAAATTTTTTATTAAAATCCAACAGTCATTTTTTTTCATAAAAAAAAATAAAAACTACATAAAATAGTACGCAAAATTTGGTAAAAAATGAAGTTCGGTTCTCGATATCTCGTAAAAAATAGAAGGTTTTGACTTTAAATTAATTTCATTCATCCAATTTGTATTTGTTGCATAAGAAATGAAAACTTTTAACAATTGCTACTAAAATTGGTAAAAATTGGTTTTCGACTAAAAATCTCGTTAACAAAAACTGATTTTGAAATCAAACTATTTCATTATATGTAAAATATTGTTTGTAATTTTTAAATTTTTGAGAAACAAAACACGAAACCCTACAAACTTTTAAGCAAGACAAATCGATAGACGGGACGGGAAATTATCAGTGTGGGTCGCATACCAGCCTCTTTTTTGATTTGCGGTTGTCCAGTTGTAATTACAAATAGAATAATTATAAAGGCAGCATTTTATATATGGTCAAAGTTTAATTATAAATAGAATAGACGCTATAAGATTACATCAAAATACAAAAAACTAAAAATATGTTTATGTGCAAGTAATAAAAAACATGCAAAGCATTCATTCGGCCCGAACCGCATTATCAAAATGCCGCCTTCAAAAATATACTCATAAATAAGTACCCAAATTAAGTCATTTTGAAAATAACTATCAGTGACTCAATAAAATAAAAATTATCTATTTGATTTAAACTTTGTACTAGCTCAGTAGGAATTGTAGCCAACCGTGACTATTTCTTTTTCGCAGGTCTTTTCACATATTTAAAAAAGCTCAAAAGTTTCCTTTAATCATATAATTTGATTTATTTTATAAGTAAAAATTTATTCAAAACTCGAACAAGTTCACACGAATATCCATTTCTTTTACTTTACTAGAAACAATTTTGTAATTTGTATCGAAAATAAAATAAAGATATGTATGAGCCTACCTCAATAAAATCATTACAAACAAATTATTTACAATACTATATTTATGTATGTATATTATGTAGATACTTTTACATTTAGGTAGATACATTTTGTAAACCATACCGATATCAGTATGATAAACCTCACGTAGCATTACTAACAGCAGGGGGTTTTTGTTTACAATTCAATATCTATGTTGAAGAAGCAAAAAAATTCCCGACCTCAAAACGAATCTGCCTGAATCTGATTGTGAGTCAAAAAAAAAAAACATCTCACTCAACTCAATGGAAATGCGTTGTTTGAGCTACATTTTATGACTAATTCATATTGTTTCATTTCTTATCAACAAAAAATCACATTTATTTTATTTGTTAATGTGAGTTTTGAGTTGTTGTTGATGTGGATTATAATTAATTCATTGAGACAATCGAGTAACACAATAATTTGGTTTGTTTTCGATTGCATTCATCTGTCATTTGTGTTTCTGAAAGCATCTACCTATTCTATATCTCTGCAAAGTTGTAAGTTATAACTTATAAATTGTATACTAACTCATGTGAAATACGAGTATTATAACTAAAACCACTTTGTTTAATAATACCACATTCGTGTTATAGTGTTAGTTTGTTTAGTTGTATGTTTTTGTTTGTACTTTTTCTTATCAATAAAATAGTAATTTTGTTTTGTTTATTCTTTTTTGTTAGTAAATTTAGTAGACAACATAATCACAACACAAAAATGTCTATCCACGATACTTATGTGACTTTTCCATGTGTCCGAGCTTTGCTGTTTCTGTTCAACATTGTTTTCTGGGTAAGTTTTTTAAAAATGTTTCTCTTTATAATATATTTTAATTTAACTTGATTTAATAATTCGTTTTTTTTTTTCAAAATAAAAAAATAAAGTTAATTTTTGAAAAATCATTTTGCCTTAAACCTTTTCCATTAGTTTGTTTTATCAAACACGAGGTCTAAATTCAAGTTCGAACTATATTTCATATAAAACATAGGTGTATAGTGTGGAAATGTTATAAACATTTTCTGACTTTCCTTTCGAAGTTGTTCATAAAAAGTTTTGAACTTTTCTGTGAACTAATATGTAACGACAAATCGAAGGTATATCTAAATGTTTAAGAACAAAAAATAACCCATACTCGAATTAATATATTTTTAAATCATTAAAGATATGAACACATTCTGTTCTGTTAAGTTGAAACACAAATTTATATCTTAAATGCAAACTGCTTGCTAAAGGTCACTATAAAATAATTATGTATACTCTGGCGTATACGCACTTTTCCGGTTTTTGTATTTGGTATTTTTAACATAAGTGAATAGACGGTTAACAAATGTATGCATCAATTTATTTTATTGAATAAATACTTAAGCTTAATTATTTACTTATTTGTGTATGAAAAACGCAACATTGAACAAAGGCAAGTAGAAGAATCCACGTGGTCGCCATGGTAGTGTACCTATTACATTGTCCGAAAACCCATTTTTCTAACTTCCATGTGATCCATTTAAATAGAATCTTCTTTTAACCCAGAAACAGTATACCAGGGATTTAAAAGAGGGTCACATGATGAATTGTTATGATTATGGCTAAGTTGTGCATATTTGTTGTAATTTTATATTTCAAATTTAAATTCACATCTAATTTAAATTTTATTAATCTCGACCAAGGCAATGTGTTAAGAAATCAAAGTTTATCGCGACCACCTACATAAAAGGGCAAAACCATTCAGTGCCGTAAAAAAGAGAGCCAGCTGGTTTGTTATATTTTGTGTGATTCTGTTTCTAACTCAATGTTAACGTTTTGTTAAAGAACAAGGTTATCTTAAATTATAAAAGTAATTAAGATTTAAATTATAAAAGTAATAAGATTTTTGTAATATGGTGAACGTTTATTTCGTCTCGTGGTCACTTTGATTTCAGGCGACAGTAATAACTTTAATTTCAAAAATTTTAATTGTTGATTTTGAGGAATTCAAAGGGCAAATTCTGAAAGTGTTTATTACATATATTAAACCAGAAAAAGACATGATGTTGTTTCTATTTTTTCTGTAAAAGAATGTTTTATCGTTTTAATTTAAAAAAAAAATACCTTATACCTGATCATATTTTAATATTTCAAAATGGATTCTTGTTGAAGTCTTAATCAGAATGGATTTTTTCTGACATTAATAATTATTGAATTTGCTTTTAAATGTCTGCTAATAAAATTGGTACCTTAATATTAGTAATATTAGCAATTCTTAATCTCTTGAAAAAAGAATTTTGAAATTAGCTAAAAACTTAGTGGTATGTTGACGATACGTTGTAGAAAAATGTCCTTCATATTTGATCTTCGTCACACTTATAGATCAATGTAGATTCATTGTGATACCCTAAGCCTAAAGTATTGAACTTCCCTAAAATGAAATATAATCCTATGATATTTATGGATTGTCTTTCTATACATATTTAAAGGCTTTGAAAGAGCCAATAGGCTGTTTCCTGATATGTCTTTCAGTTCGTTAAGATTATTAAAATTATTATTGTGGCAGAAATCGATTTTATTGCTGCCTGGCTATCAATGAAAAGGGTGATATCAGCTCGTGATAGCGCCATCATTGAGAAATATTTGTCAGCGGATGTCACTCCTAATACTTCGGTTTAAAAGACACTACTTTGATGGGGAAATCTGAAGGAGTTGCCAAGATTAAGTGTTTCAGAAAAGAAATCTGCACCTAATGTGTGGAACATTGTTCATCCATTGTTTCCTATCAATGAAGATAGTACTAAAAGGTTTATTAAAAAAGTGTGTCATGTAGTCTGTGCTTACATTGTTCCGTATGAACTTCTGCAGAATCTGCGGTGCACATGTCCTATGTAATTTTTTTTTCCAGTAACTGGTCTGGTTGAGCCGCATGGCATAATTTTGTAGTATTTTCTTATACAAATAGGTCTAAGGGTAAAAGATTGAGTATTGCTTCAATTCCTACAGTGGGAGTGGTCCTCATCGCTAATGTTATGCTTATACATGCCAATCTCTGTACCCTTGTGAGAGTTTTTAGATTTGTACCATCATAATTGAGTACGTGTCTGACGATTGCAGTGTACATACCCACAGTATGACCTTAAGATTCGTTAACCAGTTCCTATTGAAGATCCTATTACATGAGTAGAATGTGATCTGAGCTTTATTTGATCTTTTTAATGTAATTGGACTCTAACTCAGCTTTTTATGCAGGATTACTCCCAGGTATTAAGCTTTGTTTGATTCCATGTCTAAGGTTGATCTTAAAGGAGAAAATAGTTTGCTTATTTAATTTTTTTAATTTTTTTACAACGGACATTGATTTTATGGAATTATTGTATTATCCATTTCCATTGTATTCAGTTAATTGTGCTAAATATGGACATTTAACTCAGTTTTAACCCAGGCGTTCCAATCCTTTGAATTTGGGTTTTATTCATATTTTCTATACAAGATTTAGTGTTTCCAAGGTTAATGCGCACAATTGAATACTCGAATACTCTACGATTAATTCTGTATCAAAAACAGTAAACAAGGGTCAATTTTTATTTTTAGTTTTCTTACAAAATATTTATGTATGTTATACCACAATGACTGTCTGTAGCCTGTACAGTCATTCTTAGTAACATTTCAAAAATGTATCATTTTGAAAAACATGTTTTTCCAAAATAATAAATAGTACGATGGTGCCAACAAGCCCCCAAGGTTATAATCTTGCAGATTTGTAAACATCAGAAGCAATGACGCACTGATGGGCAAAAAATATTGTGTGTTACCAAGTGTGCCTCCCATTAATCTAAATGTGTCCTTTACTATCTTTGACAAAATAATGGTTCATCATTTATAGATTATTAATTTTGTTTTATTTTGTATTTAAAAAAAATATATACATCTGTAAGTACATTAAGCATATATATAGGTATTTATATTTTGTATGTATATTAAAAGTTAAGAAAAAGTTCAATCAAAGAATTAATGAACTCAATTATTGTTAATGTTAACCGATAAGAAACGCAAGTGTAGGTATATAAATTATATCAATGTTTACGAACTTCCATCGGATCAGCTTTAAACTATACTATCAGTATAAGGTCTTGGCATTCGATTCTTGTCACATTATTTCATTAAGAGAAGGAGAGATTGAATTTTATTTGTAATTGAAACCATTCGAAAAAAAGAGATGAATCACAACGTAATAAATAATATTTCTAAATTTAGAAAATGCATATTAAATGTTGATTAATCAATAATTGAATAAGCTAAATATAGGTAGGTAAACACACATAGTTTGCGTATAGTATATATTACAAATATCTCTTATTGGTTCTTGTCATATCTCCGATTTGTATTAAAATATAAACAAAAATAAAACTCATCGACTGGGTTGTCGAGTTCAGTACAATGGGAGTATTCTCCCATACTTTAGTCCCAAATTTATCCTTTTATTGCACTCCCTTAGAAAATATCCACAAATTTTAATTTCGTCAGACCTTAATTCATTTAAACAACCTTATAATTAAAATCCCTTTTATTTTAAAGCAACATTTTGTATTAGGCTTTTGAAGGAGCCCATTTTAACTTATCAAATCTTGCGTCTAACTAAACGAAGGAGTGTGATGTTTGTTAGACTAATTGTTCAATAACTCTTAACTTAACTGAGCATTGATATTTTTTTAATAACAATTCCATTAATTTATATGAACTTGAGTACACATTTAAAAATACATTTTTTTAAATGAAATACTCGTACCTACTTCTATTTTTAAAAAAGGCCAACCCTGCTTAGCGCTGAAAGTCCCAGATGAATTTACTCACCTAACTTTTTATGTGAATTACCCAATAAGTTGAAATGATGGTGAAATAGTTAAGTTAAATAACGGAAATATGGACCAATAAGATTAAATTTTAATTTATTAAAAACTTAATCTTATCTCTGTTGCATTTTGGACTGAAATAAAATGTCAAACGACGCGACGAAACAAATATAAATAGATTCAAGGCTATACATACACAATTTGTATGGGTACCTATTGTATTTTGAAAATATAGGTTAGAAAAGAGAATATTTTATGTTTGAATTAGTATATTTCATCCTGGGATTAGTTAAGACTTTATTTGTTGAGTTACCTAAATTTAATTAGGAAACAAAAAATGTGTGTGACACTGTAAAGGTGAATTTTGTTCTTGAAATCCTGAGTTTAATACAAACATTTATAATATTGCAACTTAAAAGTTCGATTGTCTATAATGAAAACTCATTTTTAAAGTGAGTGTTATGTATCCCTAACAGTACGTTTTTTGAAAAGAAGTTTTGGCCGATATGAAGCAATCACCGTGCCTGCTGTACGTAAGTTTGTGCTACTAGTGCTAGTCAATAACCATCAAGAAGAGACAGACAGAGAATATGGCTCTAGTAGGCGGAGTTGTGGAAGTCAACATCAACTCGGCAACGATCTCAAAATTTCACGCAATTGTCGTTTAAAAGAGCCATTTTTTTCTTAGCTGTGTGGCAAGTGGCACCGTCCTCTTGAAAAAACATATTGTCCACATCCACATCTTCCAATTAGGACATAAAAAGTTCGTTATCATCTCACGATAGCAAAAACACCATTCACAGTAACTGCCTGACTGGTCTCATTTTGGAAATAATACGGCCCGATGATGCCACCAGCCCATAAACTTCACCAAACAGTCACTCTTTGCAGGTGCATTGATTTTTCGACAATCACTATTGGATTATCATTCGCCCAAATAAATTTGTGCCTCGTCACTGAAGATGATTTTCTTCGAAAATTGATCATCCACTGTTGCCATTTCTTGACCATTGACGATATGCGAAATGGTAAAGAGGCTTTAGTTCTTAAGTCAGTTGCACCTTGCAAGCGTGTAAATGCAAGTCTATATGCATAATGTTCTTTAACGACGAGCGTGAGAGATGCAATTGTTTCTAAGCCTGAATAACTTAAATGCCTTGCTCGATGTGTATCTTTCCATGGTTCAGATTGAATAACTCTGAAATTGAGAAATGTCAAATGAAATGCAGAAAAAACCTGACGTTGAGTTTTGGTTCACATTCAACATCGGCCATTAAAATGTAACCACCCTTTATTATGAACAATTGTTTGTTAGAGATTTTGAAGACAAATCGCATCATTCAAAATGACAGATAAAAAAGATTTAGTGCAAAGTGGATACAATTCTGGAAAAAAGATCTACAAATTTTAAATTCACAAAAAATAAATCAATTAACAACAATTAATAAACAGCTGTCTGATTTGACACTTATCGTGACACTAGCTACTCGTACATTTTTTGCCACTTCAATTAAAAAATATCAGCAAGGAATTATAATAAATTCAAATTTAGAATAAGCAATAGAATAATAGTTGTCAATTTCCGAATTAATAAATTGTTACACTTCTCAAAATTTATACAGTAAAACCTTTTGATGGGTGTTGTTTCAGCTGGAAAACTAGATTTCTTTTAACGGTGACTTCAGCATGAACACCATTTTTGTGCATAGTTCCATTGTTAGTAATGGCATATAGTTTTTACTATGCAAATGTCAAAAGATGACAGCTTCAAAAGCGACAGCTTTGAAACCTCTTATTGCAAAACCATAATATTGTTCTTAGATCTCATGTATTTCTGCACAAATAATACTTGAATTCTTCTCAACTAATATCAACACTTTGATTGGTTTCTTTTTTTCAGTTTTGTGGACTGGCAATAGTATGGGCTGGTATCTGGCTTCACACTGACTTGCAACCTTACTTAAAAGTCAGTCCAGAATATTCAACAGCTCCACCAATGGTTTTGGTCACAATTGGAACAATTATAATTTTAGTAGCAACTCTAGCTTGTACTTGCATTGTTAAAGTTCAACAAACTTTACTAGTAATTGTAAGTATTACAATTCTTTATTAATTAATACATTTTTTTTTTTAAATTTCTTGTTCTTTTTTTATTTAGTATGGTGGATTCTTGATTGTGATCCTTTTTACAGTAATCACACTATCAGCATATATTTACACTTATAAAGATAATGTGATTGGAGGACTTGCCGAAGGCATTCAATTTGATATCGATTACTATGGAATTCCTGGAGCAAATAATAAAACAAAGCTTATTGATTACATCCAGAAACATGTATGTATGAACAAATCCTAAGAAAATGCTTGCAAATTATTTTTAAAATTACCAACTTTATTTTGTTAGAACCTATTTCTGTGATTTTATTAATTTGTCTTCTTTATTTCCAGCTCGAATGTTGCGGCAGAGAAAGCTTTATGGACTGGGAAGAAAGTAAACACATAACTGCTCCTGAATCTTGTTGCAGGGCACCAGTAGCTGAGTGCAATGTTGTCAATCCATATTACCTTTACACAATTGTAAGTGGATTTATGATGCATACTTTTTCAATTTAAATACTAAATTTATCCCTTAATACTTTCAGGGTTGCATGCCAAAATTACAAACTTTGATTAATAACAATTTATCATTGATTGGAGCTTCAGCATCAGCGATAGCAATGTTTCCATTATTTGGAACAATGTTGACATTTTGTTTAGCAGCGACGACAAGGAAACATGGTTACGAGCCAATTATACAGTAGCGGCCCCACAATTGAACCACAATAGCCATACACCATACATATGTGTTTCGAAAATGTATGGAAAAGCATTTGACTGAGTTGGATTATGTTTTTAAGTTTTATTCTTTTTTATGAATAACTGTATCATTTGGATCCAATTTATTATATAGCTTTAATTTGTATATATATGTATTGTTTTTATATACATTTTGTATTTACTACTATCTACTACTTTTTTTTCAAAATAAAACAAACTAGTCCCTAACAAATAGAAAGTGAAAAAAATTGTTTTTTAGTACAAACTTCATCGCTGTCCCTGGAAACAATAATTCTATCAGTTCACATTTTTAAAACCTTACTGTAAATCAAGAAAATAAAATTCATATTTTTAAATTAGATTTTTAACAAGTTTTTAATGAGATTTTGAAACACTTTTATAAGGTGTATAGGAATAATGAGCCTGCAAAAAAACTTAAAACTAAATACATTCATACAAAAGCTGCTTAAATTAAACAAATTACATTATTAAGAATTTGTTTCTTTAAAAACTATTTTTAAATATTAAAATACATGTTTTAGAATAATTTGAGAGATTATTATTAAATTTAAGAAGGTCTTCTCATAGCTGCCGAAGCTGGACTTAAAAGTGAAGAATGACTTTCAGCTCCTCGCATTCGATTCATATTTAAGTTCGGTGTACCACAGGTGGAATAAGTCGTTGCAGGGTTGCTCTTAAGAGAGTCTCTGCTGGCAAAACCTATTTTATTGCAATTTAATTTTATTTAAAAATTGTTCTTAAAATCTATCATGCTCACCTAGTTTTACTAAAATCGTCAGCCATACTCTCTTTTTAAAGACAAAAATGAAAAAAACTATAACTCCAAGCAATACATTAACCGAATCACTTAGATACCAGAAAAATGTTTTCCGACGATCATAAAATATTATACTGACAAATTCCAAAAACCAAGTTATTCCCATGACCATGAAAAGTTTTGTATTCATTACAAAACGAGCTCGATCCATAAAGAAACGTTTGCGCAGGACGGGTTTTTCGGTATTCGAACTTTGCATGCGAAATATTTCACGTTTAACTTTATTACAATAGCGCAGGGTTAAAGTGAAAAGCACTAAGTTCACTATGAACAGAACTCCAATGGGACAGGAGAAAAATATTAGTTGTGATTTTGCTAGTGTATCTAAAAGGAAAAGAAAACTTATAAATTATTTGTACACAATTAATGATGAAAGATATTTTTAACTTACGTTCAAACCAACAACGTCCTTTTCCAAATTTTGGTCGTAGATGTTCACTGAGAATGTCAAATTTGGTCAAACAAATGGTAATTGTGGTTGCTAGACTTGGCAATCCCCATCCATACAACGAGTAAAATATGAACTTCTTGTTGTGTTTTTGATTCATTCCATTGGAACGTTGAGAACTTCTGGAAATTACAACAACAAAAAATCAATATTTTTAAAATTATAAACATTAATAAAGTATTTATCTAAATTTCTTGTTATTTATTCTTAAAAGACAATCTTTAATTTCTTGAATAAAAACAACATTGTTTGTGAAAAACATGAGCCTTAAAATAATTCAAATAATATTTTGAACACCGTTTATTAAAACATAAGAAATATACTGTTGAAAAGTAGGTAAGCAATACCAATAATATGAGATTTTGTGGAACGTGGAGATCATAACTTGTGGAACATGAAATTTGTTATTGTTTTAATTCTTCATTTTTCAAATTTTCATTCAAACATTAAAATTTTATTTCCCTTACTCCTTGCTGAATGCAGCCATCGAAATACTTAGACCACTGTTTACTGAATGGATTCATATTCATATAAGAATTAAATCTGAACATACCCTTAAACTTAAAATAGACTTCTTTTCCATTCCTAAAATAAATTAAGTTGAATTTTAAAATCTTTTGGGCCATTTCGACTTTTTCTGATTTATTTATCTTTCTGTCTCACTTATCTGTCTATTTCTTGTTGCCGATTGGGAGCGAGGTGAAATAATGAGACGTCAAAATGAATAAGTACTGTAATAAATTTGTAAGTTTGGCTTTTTGTTGACCAAAAAATTCTGATGAGATATTAGACATCAGACATCTTGGCTGGATGGAGTTCATTTTTGGAATCAAAGATTGTGTGGGTCGTGGGCAATATTGAAATTTACGCTTGATACTAATACCCTTTTTCTGACACATTAATTTACTGCTAAAATCGGGAAATCGGTAAACTTGGTTGATAGGCAGAACTTACAGAAGAAATATTTTTGACTGAGCGATTATTACGACATTAGCGATTGGTTGCGAAGTCGGTCTATTAAAAACCGAGAAACCACAAAATGAGCGACCCTAAAAGGAAGAATGTAAAAGAAGAGGCTTGGATGCAACCCACGCTAATGACTTCCCATCCGAGCCCATCTGTCGATTTTTCTAAAACTTTAACTAACAATATTTTGTGTGAGAAAAACAAACTTTGAACTTTGATTTGTAGGTTTTGTTAAAAAAAAGTTCCCAATTGAATTTATTCCAAAAAAGTAACTAAAAGTTAAAAACAATATTTTTCATATAGTAAAATAAGTTTGGTTTTTCATATCTGTTTTTATTCCCGAGATTTTTAGTAGAAAACCAATTTTTACCAATTTTAGTAGCATTTTTTGAAAGTTTTTATTTCTTATATACAAAATTATTGCATTTTTCTAATACCATCATTTTAAACATCAGATTTTCCCAATTTTGCGTAGCATTTTTTACAGATTCTTATTTTTATAATAAAACTGACATTTGGATTTTTCTATACGTTTTAGTAAATATTAATAACAATATTTTTTATAAGATAAAGTTAAAAGAAAGTTAAAGAAGGCAATATTTTACCAACTTTTAGTAAAATCATTTGTTGTTCGTAAAATATTAGAGTTTCAAAATACATATATTTTTTTCAGTTTTTTAGATTTATAGAAAAAAACGTTAATGATTTGTTTTCAAAATTATACATACATATGTATTTAGAATCACGGCACTTTATGTAATATAAAATTTAATTGAAGTTGCTAGGGTTATTGATTCGTGAGATATTTGGGATTAACCTTTTTTTTAATTTCTATAGTAAAAAAAAAAACAATCGTTTTCTTGAAAGTCCTTTCAACGTCCTTTGATGTTATAATCCCTAAAAAACTACTACTACTAGTTCTTGAGATATAAACATCGCAAATGGTATCCCAAACGTACGGACGTGCGATCGTTCAAACGTAAATAAACACGCACACACATACATCTCTCTAAATATCTTTAATTTAGATTCTAGGGACCTTGAAACGTCGAGAAATTTTAAAATTTTCAATTCAACAAATCCCACCGTTTACAATAACTTCCCATTTGAAGTAAATATGGAAAAATAACAACACAAAAATGTTACTAGTGCTGAGATAAAACAAAACACTGTTCTTAAGAATACATTGTATGGTGGTTTCGAAAAGTTCAAATCTATAACTTCAGGATACAGTTCATATCATTTTACACAATCCCAATTAATTTCTGGAGACTCTCATTAGTTATGAGTTAAAGTATGAGTCTTCATTTGACTCTATATGAAGTTTGTAGAAACAATGAAAATTATGTATTGTTTTTTTTTTTTTAATATTTGTATTTCAAATACTCAATTTGAAAGCTTTATTTCGAAAATGAATTCGTTATAAAAACAAAACAAAACTTTCTGTACAAAATCGTTTAGCGTTTCATTAAAGTGGAAAATAGAAACTAATACAAATTTGTCGAAAATTGTATGAAACACTGAAAACATTTAAACTAAATATTTGAAAAATCATTTCAATTTTTTTTTGAAAATTAAACTACTTCATGAATTTACATAGCTTCAAAAAGTCTTTATCGAATTAAAAAACAGTTAAATCGGAAAAACCTGGCGTGAAAGAATAATTTTTAAATAAAATTCAAACTGAGGCTATCAACTCTCTTTAAAAAAAGTATAATTTAATGGTCAGAAACAAAACCTTGTAAGCCAGTGTTATTAAAATACGGCCATTTCATCATAGTTTCCAAATGTCTTGATATCAAGAAGACAAACCATCACGTGAGATATTTTCGAATTTTTTGCTATCACGAAATTGTTTTCATTATTATACATAAATAAAAATCTCACTTCTCACCTACCCATATTACTTATTGTTTCCAAGAAAAAATGTATGATTCGCTAATGATTTTTTTTCTAAAATTAGTTTTCGTGCTAAGTTCATCCGCTAATAAGATTAAAAATACTGAGAAAGACTCCTACAATATTGCATGCTATTTTCTCTTGAATCACAATTTTCGAACAATGCAAGGGTGGGACATTTTATTGCTTCAATTAGATATTAATTCATTTAAGAAGGTTTCTTGATTCTATTATGGATGGAAACACCACCACCACCTCAACCCTACTTCGCAATAAAAAAAACAATCAATCAACGATTATTATATAAACAAAAGATATACACTATCATTTATCGTCCTAGAACCGGGACACACAAGGAAAAACTTAGAAAGTACTTTAACATCAAACATTCAACAAGTTTCATACAGCAGCGTTGCCAATGCAATGCAATTTTATTTTTTGACAAATTTTAAATTTGAAAATACTCATGACAATTCATAACTTATTTTTAATTTAATTTTTAAGTAATGCTCAATATTTATTTTTTTATTTTATGGAAACTTTTATAAATGCTATAAGAATAAGCAAAAATATGTAAACGACTTCATAATTTTTGTAATTTTAACTTTTATTTTCCTCTTAAAGCATTTTTTTATCCCCTGTTGTGTTAAAGTTTTTCATATTGCACGATTTAAAAAAATCGAGCACGTTTAATTTTGAACTGGTGGCAACGCTGCTGGTCCCAACACTCCATGTGAGACATAACAATTTATCCAAAGAACTAAAACAAATATGATTTTGGGCGCCAAAGTTTTTCCAGTCATAAAGCATGACTATGACCACAATCGGAAGCAACAAAAATGGTTTCCTTATGCTTTTTAGTTAAGGATGAATGGATATTTATGAAATCGTTTGCTGCACCCTGGTGGTTTTATTTATTTGGGTCGCATTAAAATTAATCTGCCACTCTTAAGAATATAAAACATTTTTTGTTTTGTTTATATTTTCATGGTTGTCAGAACACATTTGCAAAGTGTAAAACAAATCAAGTGAAGTGAATGTGAATGATAGCATCAATATGGTATGAATTTTTTGTATAATATGGACGTATAATAAAACTTATGGAATAAGTTTGTACGTACATGGATACCGCGTATGAATTAAGATTAATTCAGTAATTTATTTTATAATCGAAAAATAAAAATCAGTTTAACTGAGAGGAATTAATTGTTCTTGGAAATAATAGACATAAACATTTTATTTCATTATCATTTGGCATAATATTTTGTTATAAGTATAAACAAATGAATGAATGAAGAAAATAGATTGTTTGCCAAAATAATTCTTTAGTCTTACTTACTCTTTATTAATAGTGCGTAGGTAAACAAATTATCTAACTATACCTAATATTTCAAAATTTAAAAACAAAAGACTGATATGCAACAAAATATTAATGTTTAAAAAAATTTATATAAATAATAAACAAAACTTCAGATTGCGAGATAGAGTTTAATTTTTGTTTACAAACCACATCAAAAAGTTTATTTTAGTTCTTTAAATACCGAAGATGACTGTTTCACCTCAGCTATAAAAGAAGGTCTGACTAAGGAACACTATATATTTTTTTTATGAATATTTTAATAGGTTTCAAGTTGCCGGCTTTCTGGAAAGAATTGAAAAAAGGTGTTGAATCATAAATAAACTAAACTAAAAAATGTGTGAAGTATATAAAAAGTTTTCCAATAAGAGGTTTTATTTTAAAGTGTACTTTTTTTTGGACAGCTGTCATTTTTGACGCTGGCATCTTTTGACATTTGAAAAGTTAGAACTGCGCCATTATTAAAAATAGAATGATAAAATCTTTAACATCGTGCATTCAAAGGGTTAAAACTCGGTACAAAAATGGCGAACAATTTACAGGAAAACCAAAGCACATTTAAGAGGCACATTTTACCCTCAGGGAAAACGTCAATAAGTAGAATTTTTTAAATTGAGGGCACGGAAAATCCAATAATGAATTTTGAAAAGCCTCTCTGTTATTGAATGTTACTAATTTGAAATAAAACTAATGCAACTGTTGCGGTGAATAGATTGCACTACCAAGCTATGAATATTGATTGTTTTATCACTGCAAAAGGAAGATATTGATGTGAACGACGCATGCTACGTGCAACTCCAGTAACAAAAAAGTCAAAATTTTTCAAGAAAAGTTTGACCACCGAAATCTTGTGATTTAAAACCTTTAAACTTTTTTGGGAAATTCTATACAACCTTGACGATAAATTTGATCCTTGAAAATCATGCTATTTTGGATTCGGAATAAAAAACTCTATCTCCTTTGAACCGCGAGAATAAATTTTGTCTGCGGTGTCACTCACAAATGTTGACCATTAATTAATTTTGTAAAAGTATTTTGTATTATTTTCGTTTTATTTAAAATATTATTTTTACCTTCCCATAGGAAGTTATTGTAATGGGTCCGATTTGTCGAATTGAAAATTTAGACATTTCTCGACGTTTCAAGGTCCCAAGAGTCGAAATAAAAGATTTTTAGAAAGATGTCTATGCGTGCGTGTGTACGTACGTTCGTACGTTCGCGACGTTTTTTAGTCGTCCATAGCTCAAGAACCAGAAGAGATATCGACTTCAAGAAATTGTGTTATACAGATAATAAGGCAGAAAGATGCAGAAATGGCTCTCAAGAAAATTGCGTGGGTGGTTTTCTTACCATAGCAGTTTAAAAAAAAAGGTGAACATTTTGGTTAACCCTAAATATCTCATGAACCTATGGTGCTAGAGACTTGAATTAAATGTTATATAATATATTGTAACGTGATACAAAACAAGTATATTTTTGGAAAAAAAATCCAATTAACGGTTTTTTTTATAAATCAAAAAAACTGAAAAAAAATGTGTCACCTCGAAAATTCTACGAATACAAAATGATTTTATCTCCAAAACAATTTTGTGCAACGAAAAATAACGTTTTTTACATCTGGTAAGATTTTGAAAAAAATCGAATTAACAGTTTTTTTATAAAAAATAAAAACCTAAAAAAACATTACTCAAAGTTGGTAAAAATTGAATTTCGACTCAAATATCTTTTCAAAAATTTGAGATTATGGCTTTTAACTACTTTTATCTTTCAAAAAATATTGTTGTCAGCATTCAGTGAATTTTTGAGAAAAATCTAATTGACAGTTTTTTTACAAAAAATAAAAACCTAAAAAAAAAAACAATACTAAAACTTGGTAAAAATTTACTTTCGAATCAAAAAGCTTTTCAAAAATTAAAAATATTGTCTTCAAACTTTTTTTATTTCATAGAAAATATTTTTTTCGATATTCAGTAGTTTTTTTTTTATAAAAATCCAACAGTCCGTTTTTTTTCATAAAAAAATAAAATCTACAAGAAATAGTACGCAAATTTTGGTAAAAATTTATGATCGGTTCTTGATATCTCTCAAATTAATTTCATTCATACAATTTGTAAAAATTTAAGAAATGCTACTAAAATTGGTAAAAATTTGTTTTCGACTAAAAATCTATTTAACAAAACTAGATTTTCAAACTAAACTATTTTTTTTAATGAAAAATATTGTTGGTAATTTTAAAATCTATAAGAATAATTCAACTGACAACATTCAACTGAGCACACAGGAATGGTTGAGAGTTGTAAGTCACTAGGCCCTGATTCTCAATGGACTGTTGTGCCACCTAAAAAAAAAAAAAAAAAAAACTTTTTATGACAAGAATTACTCTTGGAGAATTTGTCAATTCCTCGCAAGAGGCAGTACCCGTGAAAAAATCTTTGGATGGCACAGGCAGGGATCGAACTCAAGACCTCTAGTATGACAGTTCAACGCACTAACCATCCCGCACTAACTTATATGCAGGATGAAAATTATTGAAATCGGTTGATTAGTTTTTGAGAAAACTTTAAAACAAAATAACGGTTCTATGGGGGGTACTTTTCTGGAGCAATTCAAGAATATTTTTTTTTTGATGAAAGAAGCCAAATTAAGAAAACAAATTTAGAGAAAACTTTAAAAAAAATCTGTCGCTTGGTTTTTAAAAAAAATCCAAATTTTCGATTTTTGACCAACAAATTTGTATGAGGGCTACTTTTATTTTAAGTCTTAAAAAACGTCTTACGCAAATCGGCTTAAGACTTCAATTTGCAAATTTTTACTCAATCGGTCAAATAGTTTGGGTTGTAGGAGCGAAGACAGACAGACAGACGGATGGACGACTTCTTTACCATCGTTATGTCATGTTTCATTAAGATCTTGAGTTCGAAATTTTGTACGAATTCAATACTTGCCATATGGTTTCTATATGTGGCAAGTAAAGAAAGGTGAATAAATGCCCAAAGTTGCAAGAAAATAGACATACCATAGAAAAAATGTGTGCATATTTAGTTGAAGCGGAGTGTATAATATAACATTTCAAAACTTTTCTCAAAATTACTAAAAATGTTTTATTGTTCGGACGATAAAGAAAACCCAACTTGCCATTAGAGTCTAAATCATTTCAAATCGGATACAGAAAATGACTAGATACGTTCAACTACTTCCGATAGCAATTTCCCAATCACCATTACAAAAGTTACTCATCCCAAAGATGAGGTAAATTATAAAAGTCTAAATTTTCCATCCTAACAAATTATTAACTAAAACTCGTCAGTATTAGTCAATTAGTCATCACTCAAATATAAGAGTAAATTGATAAAGATATGTCACCTTAATAGATTGAAGAATAAGAACAAGAATTTCCTGTCCCCTAAGATCTTAGATATTTATTTTTATATTATTAAATGGAATATAATGGAAATTATTTTTAGTCGTTGATTTGAATAAACAATTATTCTAAAACATGCAAATTTAGATATTGGAATATATGTAAATAGACATTTATATACCAACATTAAAAACAATATTTTGTATGTAAATGCGCGTAGTAGGTCAATTTTTGATCGACGTAGTTATGGTTTAAAAAATAAATGTATATTTCTTTAATATTTAATTATGATACCTTTCATGATTTTGATTTATTTTATTTGATGTTACAAACTTTATAATATTTTATTGATAATGGGAACTTGATCATATGTTTAATTTGTGATAAATTTGTTTGTTTCTTGGGCTTTAATGATCGATGAGTTGGATGCGATTAATAATATAATAAAACTAATCCATCTTGGTTTTACCCTACGTTTCGCCAGTTGTTTTCCAGCTTCTTCAGGGGATTTTTATTTAGCTACATATACAATTTTAATACATTGTTAGTACAAAACATTTCTTGTAACAACATTTTAACGATTAAAAACTTACTATTTTATATTAAAAAACCATGATTAAAAGTTGCACAAAAGGTGCGAAAAGTTTAAATATGGACAACACTGTAATTAAATAGAACCAATATGAAAAATAATTTAACAAAAAGTACAACAAAAATTAACCTAGTATCACAGTATTTAACAATTAGTTTATGGCAACACTATACAAAGCACTAATGTTGTCGACGTCTTCCTGATGGTTCATCGTCTTATCAATTTGCTGCTGGATCCTCAAGCTCTCCAGAGTGAAGCGGGTGGTCATGCGCTTTTCTTTGTCTAGTATTTTAACATTGTCAAAATCTGCCATATGGTCATTGTCTTTCATGTGTTGTGAGAGTGCTGTGTTTGTTCTCTTTTTCTTTACATCTGTTTCGTGTTCAAGTAGTCTCACACTCAGTTTTCTCTTTGTTGTACCAATGTAAATTCTCCCACATTGTTCTCTATCATTTCCTTTGCATGAAATTTCGTATACAACGTTGTTATGGTCTATTGTCTCTTTTTTTGGTTTGGTGTTAGTAAATATTGAATTTAGAGTTGCGTTAGCTTTATGAGCGAAAATAGCATTTCTTTTGTCTATTGGTAATGTGTTATTGAGTGTTTTGTTGTCAGTGAGATGAGGAATATATGTGACTGAGTAATATTTAGGGTTGCCAGAGTCTATTTTTGTTGTTGCTTGGTTATTTTTGTTGAGTATTTTATGTAATTTTTCGTTGATTAGGCTATTAATTATGTTGTTTGGAAAGTTGTTCATTTGTAAAATCGTCCTTATTTTTCTGATATTGTTGCTATGGTAGATGGTGTCACTTAGATCCAGAACTTTATCTATCAGGTTTTTAGCTGTATTTGTTTTATATTTTGTGGGCTGTGAGGATAAATAGTTAATTATTCTGCCTGATGCAATAGGTTTACTGTACCAGTCAAAAGAAATCTTATTATTTTTCCTTATAAGTTTTAAATCCAAGAAGGCTATTTCATTTTGGTTTTCCAGTTCTATTGTGAATTTTAATTTCTTATGGAATTCATTTAATGTGTGTAATATTTTTTGAATGTCATTTTTGTTTACTATGGCAATAATGTCATCTACATATTTATTTATGAGTTTGATTTTGGTGTTGCACTTTTTCAGCTTGTCAATGGTTTCGTCAAGAAGATGGTCTAATACGATGTCAGCTATTGTGGGTGATAAAGGGTTTCCCATTGGCATACCGAATGTTTGGTTGTAGATTGTTTTGTCATATTTGAAATAGTTATTGTCATTTAAGCAGAAGTTTAATATTTTTAAGAACTGTGATTTTGGTATTTTAGTGTTATTGCTTAGTCTTTCCCAATTTTGCATTATTATTTTTATGGCTGTGTGTGTGGGTATGTTGGTGAAAAGAGATACCACATCAAATGAGACTAGAATCTCTTCTTCATGAAGTTCTATTTCTTTTATTCTATTTTTTAGTTGAAGAGAATTCTTAACATTGTACTCTTCTGATATTAATGTTTTGAGAATTTCTCCAACGTATTTGGAGAGATTATAACACGGAACATTGGTTGATGCTGCAATAGGTCTGAGAGGAATGTTGGGTTTGTGGATTTTGGGAAGTCCATAAAGTATTGGTGCTGATGCTGCGGAATTTGAGAGTTTTGCTTTTTGTCTAATGTCAATTATCTTTTGTTTGTATAGGTTATTAACTATTTCGTTGTTTGTTTTTTGTAGACTATTGGTTGGATCGGCTCTCATTGTTTTGTATGTAGTTTTGTCTTCGAGTAGTTTGTTCATTTTGTTGTTGTAATCTTCTGTATATATGACTACTGTTTTATTTCCTTTGTCTGCGTTTGTGATTATAATTTTATTCTTATGTTTGTTGATGATGGTTTTTGTTTGTTTCAATGTATTGAGTATGAATTTTTCTGTTTTGTTGTTTTTAAAATTTCTTTTGAGATTGATAATTCTATGTGATAGTTTGGATCTGGCAATGTCTTTTTGTTTAGCAACTTTTATTGTTTGAATGTAATCTTCTAATTCGGCTATTACGTGTATTGGTGAGAAATTTTCTCTGGTGATCGGTAATGCAAATTTCTTTCCAAGTGATAAGAGCCATTTGCACTCAATTGGAAACTCTACATCAGTTTTGTTTTCAAACCAGCTCTCATTGTAAACAAGACCTAGCTCATTGATGTGTTTCTTCTTTAGCTCATCTAGCTTAGAAAGAGTAGTAGATTGTGATTTTTGTGTTAATTTGTTATATGTTTGTGTTTGGCTTGATATAAATGTGTGGTATTCTATTTCATTTAACGTATTTTGTATTGTTATATTAGTGTGAAAAATGATTTTCTCTGTTGTTTTTATGATTATGTTAGTTTGTTTGATTTCTAGTTTGAGTAGTTTTAGAAGGAATTTTTGTTTGATTTTCTTGAGTTGATATTTGATGTCGTCTGAGACGAAGAGTTTTGCTAGGTTTGGGCATGAGTTTGAGAGATGTGGTGGTAAAATTTCATAATCTTTGCATGTGAGAAGGAATTTTAGCCTTTGTTTTTGGGAAGCAAGTTTACTCTTCTCTTTACAGTAATGTTTTAATACTAAACAGGTGTTAGTGTCGTATTTATATTTAACGTGTTCGAAAAAACCCTTCATTGTATGTGTTATTTTTTTGAGTGTTATGTGCTAATAATGTGGATGTTGTTTTCTCGGCTGGCCCTCCGATGAGTTCTTTGATAATGGGAACTTGATCATATGTTTAATTTGTGATAAATTTGTTTGTTTCTTGGGCTTTAATGATCGATGAGTTGGATGCGATTAATAATATAATAAAACTAATCCATCTTGGTTTTACCCTACGTTTCGCCAGTTGTTTTCCAGCTTCTTCAGGGGATTTTTATTTAGCTACATATACAATTTTAATACATTGTTAGTACAAAACATTTCTTGTAACAACATTTTAACGATTAAAAACTTACTATTTTATATTAAAAAACCATGATTAAAAGTTGCACAAAAGGTGCGAAAAGTTTAAATATGGACAACACTGTAATTAAATAGAACCAATATGAAAAATAATTTAACA